>OY744525.1:124388097-124590597 GCA_963556195.1 Sepiola atlantica | reverse complement strand
TAATTCTAAATTAAAATTTCAAATGTGGAGTACCCCATATCCCAATTTTTCTTTCTCTTGCCTTTTATCTTTTATTTTTATACAATTTTGTTATCATATATTTTATCTAACAGTGTATTTATTTCATCTTTATTTATTTTTATATTTATTTTTCTTCATTTTACTTTATTTTTCTTTATTTTTCTTTATTATTTATTATTTTTCTTTATTATTTTTCTTTATTATTTTTCTTCATTTTTCATTTTTCTTTATTTTTCATTATTTTTCTTCATTATTATTCTTTTTCATCTTTCTTTATCCCCCCCTTTTATTATTAGTACCTTAATTTTTTATGATTAGTACCATTACGACTTCATAAATTTATAAATGGTGTGACTACAATTTATTTAATTATAAGTTTTATTTTTAATGATTTATTATTTAATATTTAATATTTTTAGAAATAATTTATTACATTAGCATATTATTTCAATATAATTTTTAATTTTATAATTTCATAATTTATATATTTTTTAACTTAATATAATTTATTTTTATTTTTATTTTTATTTCATTTTTATTTTTATTTTTAACGTTATCTCCATTTACTTTCGATAAGATATATAGCGTCTTTATTAGTTAAATTTGAATACTTTCCATAACGGCCACGTAATTCCACGCACGTGACAATTTAAACATGCTAGGTTCCCATCTGTCCAACTGTTAACGTTATTCCCATTTAATTTCTTGCTTTTTCGATGTACAGCGTTGCTATTGTTTTGATCTGTAACTTTTCCATAACTGACTACGAATATTCCACGCACGTGACAATTTTAAATCTGAAAGTGTTCCATCTTTCCAACGAACAATATTTTGAAATTCCTGGCGGTTGTTCTCACTCATTAAGCTATACGACTCCGCTGATGAAGGTCCGATTTTCTCGGATCTGAAACCTTGGTCCGGATGTTGTTGTAACACTTTATTTAATATATATATATATATATATATATATATATATACATATATATATTACTATATATATATATATATATATATATTACTATATATATATATACATATATATATTACTATATATATATATATATATATATTACTATATATATATATATATATATATATATTACTATATATATATATATATATTACTATATATATATATTACTATATATATATATATATATATATTACTATATATATATATATTACTATATATATATATATATTACTATATATATATATATATATTACTATATATATATATATATATTACTATATATATATATATATATTACTATATATATATATATATATTACTATATATATATATATATATTACTATATATATATATTACTATATATATATATATATATTACTATATATATATATATATATATTACTATATATATATATATATATATTACTATATATATATATATATATTACTATATATATATATATATATTACTATATATATATATTACTATATATATATATATATATTACTATATATATATATATATATTACTATATATATATATATATATTACTATATATATATATATATATTACTATATATATATATATTACTATATATATATATATATATATATATTACTATATATATATATATATATATATATTACTATATATATATATATTACTATATATATATATATATATATATATTACTATATATATATATATATATATATTACTATATATATATATTAATATATATATATTACTATATATATATATATATTACTATATATATATATATTACTATATATATATATATATATTACTATATATATATATATATTACTATATATATATATATATTACTATATATATATATATATTACTATATATATATATATATATTACTATATATATATATATATATTACTATATATATATATATATATTACTATATATATATATATATATTACTATATATATATATATATATTACTATATATATATATATATATTACTATATATATATATATATATTACTATATATATATATATATATTACTATATATATATATATATATTACTATATATATATATATATATTACTATATATATATATATTACTATATATATATATATATATATCTATATATATCTATATATATCTATATATATATCTATATATATCTATATATATATATATATATATATATATATATCTATATATATCTATATATATATATATATATATATATATATATATATATATATATTGAAATAAGACTTTGCACCTGGAATTGTCGCTTTCAATTTGGTTAAGAATAGAATGTAGAAAGTCTAAGAACGAAGTTGAGACATATATATATATATATATATATATATATATATATATATATAATTATGCAGGTTATTTCGAACGACGATGTTTACCGCGTTCGTGCAAATTGAATTTGCGTGTGTTTTATCTAAAACGTTCGTAAAACAAATATGAAAGGTCTAAACAACATTTCTTAGCTTCTTCGCTTGGAACAAAGTGCAGTATTAAAATTTTTTTTAATTGAAAATTGGTTCAATTACTTTCAGAGCACTGAGTTTGAAGAATTTGAAACATTTATTTTTTCAGTGGGGATATACTCAGAAGGGAAAATCCATCAACCTTCGTTCTATCCTCGTAAGGTAACAAAATAATAAACAACAAAAAATGTGTATTGGGTGGGGGATATATGCTAAGTGTTCATAACGAAGACTATTCTGTTTATAATTGACGGCGATTGTGTCACACGTGAGCACAAAATGCTGGCGGCAGCGAGGGCGCTTGTTTGTGGCGGCGGTTTGCTGAAGATCGATTTACACTTTTACCCCCCGGCACAAATATAAAAGGTCTAAACAATATTTCTTAGCTTCTTCGCTTGGAACAAAGTGCAGTATTAAAAATTTTTTTAATTGAAAATTGGTTCAATTACTTTCAGAGCACTGAGTTTAAAGAATTTGAAACATTTATTTTTTCAGTGGGGATATACTCAGAAGGGAAAATCCATCAACCTTCGTTCTATTTCGTAAGGTATCAAAATAATAAACAAAAAAAAATGTGTATTGTGGGGGGGATATATCCTAAGTGTTCATAACGAGGACTATTCTCTGTTTATAAATGACGGCGATTGTGTCACGTGAGCCAAAATGCTGGCAGCGGGGGTGTGCCGGGGGGTAAAAGTGCCACCCACAAGCACCGAATAGTTAACAAAGCCCCTCCCCATGTTAAAATTGCTTTTTAAATAGTAACGTTATTATTCCAGCACGGTCCGTAAACTGCAGAAGGGTACTCTTCTGCTTTCCCCAAAATTATCGTATTAATTACAATCTTGTATTGAAGTAACCGGAAATGGAGTTCATTAAAGTTCTTTTCGATTGAAATAGAATTTTAACCACAATCATTATTAAACAAACACACAAAAATGCATTACAATACAATTATTCAAATGTACAAGAATATCAAATAATTTGACGACTGTCGATCGTAAAAATACAAAATGATTGTGTTAATTAGAATATACATTCATTTCATTTTAAATAAAACTCGATCCTTTGTCTGACCTCGTATAAATAGGAACATTACATTTTTACATTACTAACTTTGTTTTAGCGAAATAACAATCATTATTCTTTAAAAATATAAATTAAATGACATGAATTAAAATAGAATCGGCGAACATGCTTTAAGGAAACAACAAATGATAAAAAAAATCTACTTACTTGGAAGAAAGAAACACACGTGGTTCAACGAAAAATAAATCAGTGTTATAACGATGCAGCATGTTTGGCCGCTTCTAACGTTTTCCTTACTGTGTGTATGGATGACCAAACTGACAAAAAAACACACACTTTTTATTTTTTTATTTTTACGGGGTATGTGTAAATAAATAATACAACTTCCCCAGTGTTAAGCCCAAATTGATTCGGTCCGGAATCCATTTCAGTATTTATTTTGGCACTTCTGTAGGATATATGAAGCAGCTGCCGATTAAGAAATCGAAATTGAAGAGTTCCGTTTTTTTTTCTCCAAGTACCATTCATTCAGAATTCACCGCAAGTTGAATTTAGTATTTAGAAAATGGAGTTAAATGAGATTAATCTTCGAGACATTGGTAATTTAATGAACCAGCCGCAAAAAAAACAATAGATTTTTTACAGGCACACCGCCTGATTTCTTAGGGTTTAGGTTTAGGGTTAGGGTTTAGGGTTAGGTTTAGGGTTAGGGTTTTTTATTAAAAATTTTTTTACTTCATATAATAAAAAAAAGAAATTGTTAATTGTTACCCTAAAACAAATCAGTCTTGCATTTTTTTTTAAATTGTAAAAAAATCACTTCCGGTTGAATTACCTCCCTTTATTTTCAGTAGAAGGACAGAAAATCTGCTGCTTCAAATATACTACAGAAGTGCCTTTATTTTCATATTGATATACTTTATTTTATAAGAAAATAAAATTATCAATGTTGTTATGATAATATTGAAATGAAATTTTTCAAATGTAACAATGTAACGTTAAAGCAATATATTTAAAAGGTCGTAATCAATATTAATAAAATTGTGTGACCACCTCTCCTGTGTTCATGTGTCTCGCCTCAGCGTGAATTAAAACACTAAAAATGTTAATTTCGGCTCGTGTTGTGTGTGTAAATGGAATAGGCATTGTATATGGGCGTGTTTGTTTTGTTAGTGAGAGAGTGTATGTACACAAGTACATAACAGTGTGTATATGATGTTGTTATGTTTAGTAGTTTGTCTGAGCCTCTCGTTGCATCTGAAGAGGGTTTTGCTAAAAAAAACAACTAAACAAGATAATGTCGTTCGGACATGTGTTGTTGGTTAACATCGCTTTTGCATTGATTATAGGCGGATAAACGCGTTCACCAAGGTGTTGACGGTGCTCCTGCCGCTGATCAGTGATAGATTGGCTCTATTAGGCAAATCTACCTGTTTTCGACCCTAGATTTAAGATCCGGGTATTGGCATGTCAACTTGAAAAGAGAGGACTTAGAGAACGCAGCCTTTGCGTGTTACATGATGTTATACCTTTTTCGGGTCTGTGATACTATGCACGTCATCTCCCGCCCAGAGTCGAGAACGATAGGAAATGGCTCACCAACTCATACAAAAGCAGTCGGAAATAAGATGAATAGTCAGATGGGTGTGGCCGATAAAAAGTAATCAGATTCTATTGTTCAGAGGATGAGTAATTTTAGCTTGTCGGTTACTAAGACAAAAGACCGGACATGAGATTGAGTTATGATGTTTATGAGTGAGAGTTGTTTGCGGCAGGTTTGCGGCAGTTTATGGCTCAGAGAGGAGACGATCAGATCAAGGCAGATTGGCGCAGACACAAGATGAGCTGATTCAAACTGAACGACTATGACATATGAATTATTTTAACTGAGACATGAATGCTTGTGTTTGTGGCCCCTTTCTTTTACGTGATGGTATCACACCCATCATGAAAACGACTGATTTATTTGCAATGGATCGGAGTTTGTGTTCTTTCTTGTGAGTTGCTGTTGTTTTTCTATATTTGAAAACCAGGTCTTGTGCCCTCGGTGATCGTCAGTGGAATAGACGAAATGGCCAGGACTAAAACGAGAGATGACAGAGAAGAAAACTGCAGCACTCACAACGTTGCAGCTATTGTCGCAAGGATGCACATTGCACATGGTGTTACAAAACTACAAAAAATCAGTTCCTGAAAGAAAAAAAACTAGGTATTTTGACTTTGTGATAGATCAAGATGGGATCCTATATGTTCTGAAAAGGATTAAGCAGATATTAGCTTTGTTTTAGTCTCTTTTGATGATGTTTTATGTTTTTTGAGTTTTTTATGTTTTTTTGATGTTTCATTTTTTTTGCTTTTTTGCAACAATTTTGATGTTTTTTCATCGTTTTTGTTTTTCATTTGTTTTTTTTTGTGTTTTTTGATTTTTCTTGTCAATTTTTTGCATTTTTGTGCTAATTTTGATGTTTTTATGTTTTTTGTATCTGTTTTATTTTATGTTTTTCATGTTTTTTGTCAATGTTTTTATTTGATTTTTTGCGACAATTTTGATGTTTTTTCATCTTTTTTGTTCTTTATTTGTTGTTTGATATTTTTTCATGTATTTGTCAATTTTTTTTCTCTTTGGCGCCAATTTTGATGTTTTTTGCTGATTTTTTATTTTTTTGTTTTTTCATGTTTTTTTGTCAATTTGTTCTTTTTTCTCATTTTGACCCAATTTTGATGTTTTGTATTGACTTTTTTGGTTTTATCTGTTTTTATTTGTTTTTTCATGTTTTTTTGCTAATGTTTTTTTATTCTTTGGCACCAATTTTGATGTTTTTGATGTTCTTTTATTTGGTTTTGATTTTTCTTCATGTTTTTTTTTTGTCAATTTTTTTTGTTTGCTTTTTGCGCCAATTTTGTTGTTTTTGATGGGTTTACTTCTTTTAATTTTTTTTTTTATGTAATTTTTATGTTTTTTTTAATGTTTTTTCTTGTTTTTGGTATTTTTTTGTTGCTTTTTCGTGCCGATTTTGATGTGTTTTTCATGCATTTGTTGGTTTTATTTCTTTTTAAATGTTTTTTCATGTGTTTGTCATTGTTTTTTTCTTGCTGTTAAGTGCCAATTTTTAGTTTTTTTAATGTTTTTTTTTCATTTTATTTGTTTCATTAAATGTTTTTTTCATGTTTTTAAAACATTTTTTTTTGCTTTATTGCGCTAATTTTGATGTTTTTTGTTTCTTATTTGTTTTTTGATGTGTTTTTATGTTTTTTGATGTTTTTGTAAATCTTTTAATTTTGATTTAATTTAAATTTTTGCTCTTTGGCGCAAAATTTTGAGGTTTTTTGAAGGATTTTGTTTTTTTGTTTTTTTGACGTATTTCATTTTTTTTTAAATTTGGTCGCCAGTTTTGATGTTTTTTTATGTTTTTTTTGTTTTTTATATATTTTATGTTTTTTCAGTTTGTTTGTAAAGTTGTGTTGTTTGGTGTTTTTTGGTCATTTTAAACTGGACTCATCAGGTGATTATCTGTCAAAATGTAGAGGTTGTGTAGTATCTGTTCTATTGTCATTATGCCATCCCTCATTTTTTGAGAGTTGTGGAGTTAGTGTAGTATTTACTCTGTTGTTATGATATCACCCTCCCAGGCATTGAATCCTTTTTTTTGAGAGGTGTGGAGTTAGTGTAGTATCTGTTCTGTTGTTATGATACCATATTCCCAGGCATTTTGAGAGGTGTAGAGGTAATGTAGTATCTGTCCAATTCCAACTCGCAAAAATATGTGACCAGGGTCTTGTGCCGTATACCGATTCTATAGAATACGTTTTTAGGGTTCTTGTAATTTTGATTCTTTGATACGACAAGGGAGATAGGTACGTATATAGTCTGCGCACCCGGGCGAGGATAGGTATGTATATAGTATGCGCACCGGGGCGGAGATAGGAATGTATTTAGTATGCGCACCGGGGAGGTGATAGGTACGTATATAGTCAGCACACCGGGGTGGAGATAGGTATGTATATAATATGTGCACCGGGGCAGAGATAGGTACGTATATAATATGTGCCCTGAAGCAAAGATAGGTACGTATATACTATGTGCACCGGGGTGGAGATAGGTACATATGTAGCATGCGCACAGGGGTTGGGATAGGTATGTATATAGTATGTGGGTTGGGGCGGAGATATGTATGTATATAGTATGTACACCGGGGCGGAGATAGGTACATATATAGTATGCAAACCGGGGCAGAGATACTTTAAATATCATAGGGGGAATTTTGTTCAGAAAAATTACAAAACTTTTTTAACAAGATACTCAATGTATATATATACGTAGCGAGGGCGTAGAAATACTTGGCATTAAACTCATGCGCAAGACTATTTCTTTCAGAGAAATGGACCTGCAGATCTCATCGTATCATCAATCCTAATGAAGGAAAACTAATGTAAAAGCTGTGCCAAGACTTCCTAAGGCTTTAATACCAAATCACTGAAGGGAAGGAGGCTTCCTTAGACCAAGACAGTCAATTTTCCTGGAGACTCGAAAAATATCCAATTTGCAAACCTAAAACTACTTTAGGAGTAGGAATGCTAAGCCTATCGCCCGGTTTTTAAACTATTTCATTGTCTATTAGCCAAGTGCAATTGTGCCATCACAGGGACTGCCCACAGACAACTGGTGCTTGGCCTTGTTTCCTGACTAGGACAATGAACGCTAGTTCACCATCTCTCTTTCTTTTTAACAAGGCAACTTGGCGACGGTTGCTTACCAACTATTTTCATACGACTAGTCTGGCCCACTCTTGTCTGACAGGTTGAGGTTACAATTTTGACAGCTTGTTTTGTTGCTGTTTTCGACTGGTAGTACAGGAGTCCTAACTCTTAGGTAGCGCTAAGAGCGGCTACTCTATTAACAGTTGTATAATATCGGGAAAACTCTAGTGTCATATCGCACATTGATAGTAGGGTAAGTCGATTTCGGAATAGTAACAATCTGTGGAATGTGCAAGTTGCAAATCACCATAAAGAATAACCACACAAATGATTTTTCTCCAAAATGTTGTCGTGAGATTTGCCAGATTGCCCTTTTTAAAAGCAGTTTGACATTCAAAAATTCTTTTTGGCTTTTTTTAAAATTCGGCCTTAATTTTGGCCTTTTTCCGATTATTTTATATAAATATTTACTTGATAGTAATTATTAAAGAATTTAATTTATAGCAGTTTGTATTTCAAAACTTGTAGGCTTTTTAAAAATGTTGGCCTTTTTTTTTGATACATGGATTTGCATGAGAAAAATCGCTCCAGGGGGCAGAATTTACATAACTATCTGAACATGTGTCATTTAAGGCAAAAAAAAGCAAATATTTATCTTGTTCTAAGGGTCTCACTGAATAGCTCCCACTCCCAGATTGGCCTTTTTTTGTAAACTATGATAACAATGGTGAATATACTAGAGTTCATGTATGTTTATGAGACCTTGTGAAATGTTTAAAGTTGTGTTGACATCTATCATATTTACTAAACGTCTATATGGCACTTCTCAGAGACTTCAGGGTCGAGTATTAAATTGCTCAGGGACAACTTTTTTTTTATTACTGGCGCCTTGGCCATGTTCAGTCAGGTCACCTGGTCACTAAGTATATCTCCTCTGAAATAATTGTCTGAAATTCTTTAAACTTAGTGCTTTGGTATTAATTGATTCAATTTTAAATTTATGTAAAATTTGAAAACTTATGACTGCTAAACTATCTCTCAAATAGCAACAGTTGTATTTGGAAATATATATTTAAAAATAATTATATTCATTTTATTGGATAAGTCCCTAAAATTTAATTAAAAATCGATAATTATATCTTATATCTTTTAAATATTTTCCAAATATCTCCAGTTAATAGACACACTTGTCTTAATAATGACACATAGATTGTTCTCGGCCCTCAAGCTGGAACCAAAGTGTAGATTTAGAGTTGTGAATAAAATTAAATTATCCATATTTTAGGGATATTTTAAGTAGATGACCCCAAGAGTAAATGTGGTATTGTGGTGACTGCAATGATTCTTCTCTAAGAGTAGGATAGACAAAAAACAGTAGACCAACACATGACCAACGACCCCAACACTTGATGGTCTAGTGCCTAATTTGTCAAAATATATATTTGACATTTTTTCACAAATAAATAATCGAAAGTGTAGTATTCTGTGGCAATAAAGAGGAACACTCACCATCAGGAAAAAGAATGAGGTGATTCGCATGTCGTGTATGCAGATTTAAAAAAGGGCTTCTCTTCATAGGTGTAGATGTTTATGGTTTATGATTTGCATATGTGGATATCAGGTGATATAAATGAAGTGGACAGCTGGGAAGGCGGAAAAGCGATTTGGATTGGAGAGAGATAGGCAGAGAGGAAGTGGGTTGCACGAAATTTGGTTGGAAATTGAATTACAGTCAAAACTTTTGCGGAAAAAGGCAGAGAGATAGTGGGTTGCACGAAATTCGGTTGGAGATTGAATTACAGTCAAAATTTTTTATTTCTAATTCTTTTATTTTTGTGGCACAGTTAGTTAACAAGCTATCTCGGCTTAAAATGGACAGTGGTTTTGACCTAAAGATAATTCCTGAGTTTGATGGGACTAATCAGCTGTTGAATGGATTGAGAAGGTGGAATTAGTGTTTGACTTATCTGGAGTGAAGCTGCTTGAAAATGTCATCCCACTTCGGCTAACTGGGGGAGCATTCACAGTTTACCAGCAACTAACTTAAGAAGAAAAAATCCGATGCAGCACGAATTAAGGGAGCTCTATTCACTGCCTTTGCCGATGATAGATTTACAGCGTATGAGAAGTTCGAGGCACGTGTATTGCGTCCGGGTGAGACTGTAGACGTATATTTGGCAGATCTGCGGAAACTGACAGTGCTATTTGAAGAAATACCAGATAATGTGCTGGTGTGTGTGTTTGTGCGGGGGGCTTCCCTACCCCGTGAAAAGACTGTTGCGGTCCTTCTCTAGAGTGGACAGTATGACTTTAGAATAGCTGTTGGCACGAGCTCGAGCATTGATGGAAGACAATGCTGAAGTGGGGGAACCAATTGTGGCTGCGACACAGCCTACCCGAATCACTCAACCACCTGTGGGCATGGGGCAATCTGATTATACATGTTACAAATGCAACGGCCCTAAGCATTTTGCGAGAGACTGCATGCAAAGGAGGCAGACTATCTGTCAACGATGTTATCGGTGCAACAAGACTAGTCATCTGGTAAGAGATTGTCCGGGAAACGAAGTTGGGGACAAGACATCAGCGCCAGTCTATTCCCCAGTCAGAATGTGAACTCGGCGCTACAGGTCATTGTCAGGAAAGTGGTGCATGGCCACAAAGGCACAGGATGTGTGGGTGGGCGCAACCATGCTTGCTGTGGGCGTAGCTCTTGATGCCAGTGGAGCCATCATCTAGGATGCAAGCTGGTTGTGAATAACAAAGAATACCCAACATATAAACGTGGCAGAGCTGGATGCCATACTAAAAGAAGAAACCTTGCACTCAAATGGAATGCCAATGTGTTACACATAAAAACAGACTGTGTGTGTGTGTACACCTGGGTGACCAATGCACTCACGAGAAAGTCTTGATTGAGCACAAAGGCCGCAAGTGAGATGCTCATACGGCGGAGACTTGGCACGATAATCTCACTTGTGAAAGAGTATGCCATTTCGGTTGATCTAGCACTAGTAAGATCTGGCCAGAACCGAGTAGACTCCCTGACGAGAGTTCCACAGCGGTGGCTCAATGATGTAAAGAGAGAGATTGAACCAACACAGCCAGTGTGTGCTTTTGCCACAGGAAACCTGAACCGAACACAGCTGAACGAAATTTATCGACATAGTGGACATCCTGAGTGGAATGCCAGACAAAGGACCCAGCTCCAGTGCAATGGAAGAAGTGAGGGCTCAGTGTGCAGGACGTATGGAACCGGCTAGGTATGAACATCACACACTATAATGGTTGCCATTTTTTGACACTGATCGATTGTGGACCTACGCAGTTTTAAATCTGGCGGCCATTACAACGGCAAGACACTGCACATGTGATCCGGCAATTAGAATCACTGTTTTTTTAACGTGCCCCCCCCCCCCCCCCAGCGGAGAATCTGGCTGATAATGACACTGCCTTCTGCAGTCAACAGTTCAGGCAGTTCATGAACGAGTGAGATGTAAACTTCCGACTATGCTGTGCATACCAGCCATCAGGAAATGGTATTATAGAAAGGTGTCATAGGACAGTGAAGCGGATTGCTGCACGAAAAAGCTGTCCTGTTATGGAGGCTGTGTATTGGTACGTTACCTCCAAGGATGATATGTCCACATCATCAGCACCTGCCAATTTGTTGTACTCATACCAGATCAGAATAAAAAGGGTCAATGTTGTGCCTCATCCGAATCACCATGGGATCTCTGCACTTTATAAAGAGGTTGACACAGTTTGTGTAAAAAATCAAAAGGACGTTGCACGTCGAAATTTAGACCAGGTCGTGTCACCCGAGTGATAAGTCCATAGTCGGTGGTTGTCAATGGCATGCCTCGACACATGCCTGGACAACAATGATGACACATCATCAGAGAGTACTGAATGGAGAGAATTAGATTCCGATACAAGTAATAGTGGTTCTGCATCTGAAAGTGAGGGAGAGGACAGACGTTCCTTGGTTGAGCTGCCTTATTCCATTGCCAATTCAGGTCCTGGTACATCTGATGTAAGAGAGAAAGAAATAACTGTCCCACTACGGAGAAGTACTAGGATAAAGTGACCAGCCACCATCTGTCACTTGTGTGATCATACGATTAGGGGGGGGGGAGTGTGACAATAAAGGGGAACACATCATGAAAAAGAATGAGGTGCTTCGCATGTCATGTATGCAGATTAAAAAAAAAGGTTCTCTTCATAGGTGCAGGTGTTTATGGTGGTTTGATTTGCATATGTAGATATCAGATGATATAAATGAAGAGGACAGCTGGGAAGGAGGGCAAACAGAAGAAACCTGCAAAATAAAAGAGGTGTCAAACAATGATGCAAAAAGCCTTGCATCAAATAGAGAAAAGACTTTCCGAAGCTGTCAACATGTTTAAAGTAGGAAGGCTTTTACACTATTTCTTTGTATATTAGCCAAGTGCAATTGTACCATTACAGGGACTACACAGATTGGTCTTGTTTCCTGACTAGGACAATAAACGCCAGTCCACCATCTCTCTTTGTTTTTAACAAGGAAACTTTGCGATACTTGCTTACCAACTATTTTCACACAACTAGTCTAAGCCACTCTTGTCTGGCAGGTTGAGGCTACAGTTGTGACAGCTTGTTTGGCTGCTGGCTTGGACTGATAGTACAACCCTGATAAAGTTCTTAGTCAAACTTTAAGAGGAAAATTTGAAGATTTACCATTTTCACATCTCATGGAAAATAAAAGTGAGGCACTGTACAGAAAACTTTGTCTGGTAGAATGGTGTGAAGAAACATGTTTTGCAAAGAGTGGCATTTCTTCTAGATTCTCTGAAATTCTGGCAAGGTGTGGCAAAACATGACAATTTCTAAGAACTTACAGCATATGTGTTAACATCTTTAATAAGCCCTGCAAGCAATGCAACTGTTGAAAGAATGTTTTCTTTTGTCACTGCTATAAAAACAAAGCCCTGTAATAAGACACACATTAAATTGCTGGATATTATTGTAAGAATATAACGGAATTTGTTGCAAAGACTTTATATGCACAACTAACATGATAAAGCTGCACAACAGTTACAATCTTTATGGTAAAGAAGAAAGCAGCAGCAGCATAAATAATGCTGAAAATAAGTAATTAGAAGATGTTGTCCACTATCTGGCATGAGTAATGTAATGGCGCCACCACCATTCATTTCAAAGAACTTTCAACTTATTACCTTTTATTTCATCTCCATGTTTGGCATGTTATAGACATTTTCCGGAAGAATTAAGTTTCTCTGTACTACATTGACCAAATTTGAAATACTCTCTTTTTCACAAATATAAATAATATATATGTTCATATGTAACTTTTTGCACAAATACATTTTACCTCATTTGAAAATGTTCCATTAATTATTATACATACATTCAATTCTAAAGTGTATATAAAAAATACATACATTCATATCTGTGGATAACTTCAATCTATAAAAGTAATCAATGAAAAGTATTTTGAACACATTTTTCAGCTATATTGAAGATGTTAACTCTCAAATGTTTGGCGTTTTCTCTATTATTTTCGTCTTGTTTTTTAGCAGTGAGAATGCAAAGTCTTTCCCTATGAAATTGAAACTGTAGGCTTTGTGATATCCTTTTTGTTTCAGGAATTAAAAAAAACTTTTTAGATAAATAAATTCGTGCTAAGAAACATAAATAATAATAATCTACAATTTACATACTATTTTTAAATCATACTGGAGGACATTAATTAAAGAGATAATAATATTTTAAAGTGTTATATTTAAATAATTTAACTTAATAATCTTCTAAAAACGCACAATTTATCTCCGTTTGCAAAATAAATTCTGGTTGTATGCCCTTAAAACGCTATACGGTTAGACAATAACTCGGAAATGGGTGATCATTTTACGTTAAATTTATATGCGAAACTGATCATTGACTCTAAATTCTAAAATAATTTTTTCCCAAAGTTTTTCAAACGAATCGCCTAAAAAAGTAGAATCTAATTATTATTTTTTTTTTTTTTGGTGGGGGGGGGGGTCATATCTACAAATTTAACATAAATTATTTAATACTAACATATTCAAATTATTGTATAAGGTCCTCTGGTACGATTTTGAAAAATATGCAAACTGTAGAATGTATTAAGTTTATTTATCTAAATATTACCCACCCCATCACCCCTAACATCTATTTTTCGGTTTCAATTACATAGAAAACGCTTCATCACCGCTAAGAAAACAATACGAAACTTATAGAGACAAAAAAACATGCAAACATTTGGAAGTTAACAACTTCAATATAGTCAATTTTTGTTTATAATATATCATTTTTAATTTGGCTCTTTTTTTGGCCTTTTTCCTTCCTAAAAGTGTAGCTTCAGTTTTCAATTTGGCCTTTTTTGGCCTTTTCACCGAATAATTTGGCCTCAAACATTTATTATAGTCCGGCAACCCTGGCCACTGACAATGGTTCTCACTGAATGGAGAAAAGCAGAACCTCATATATAGGTATTTATACTATCTCCCTCCCCAATCAAAAATGCGCCAGTCCGACCCTGCTCCGTTGGCAATCATATCCCCCGTCCTGAAAGCCTCACCTACTCAACAGGCTCGACCATCCATATTTTATTTTACAAACTTCAAGTAAAAAAAAAAAAAGTATATATACGTAAAAGGAATATTGGGTATCTTTTACAATAATCCGCAGAGTGAAAACGCTATAAAAACAAATATACAACAAATAAAAGTAACTGTATCCGATAAAAGTTATTTTCCAACTTATCTGTGACATTTGTTTGTATTTTTAAGCCGTTTCAACTGCTATTTATTAGAAATCAATATTTTTGTCACGCGAACATTGGACAAGACAAAAAATGGCGATGGGGTATCGTAACGAGGTAAGGCTGGGACGCCATTTTTTTTTTAAGTAAAAATCCGTGCCCAAATAAAACAAGAAATTTAATAAAAAAACATTTATACTACGTAAAAATACAAACAAATGTGATAGGTAAGTAGGAAAATATCTATTCTCGACGTAGGTCACCGTCACTTATTGCATATTTTTTTTGTTTTTACCCCATTCTCATTCGTTTTTTGGACCCTGTCGGCGACTCTGCGGATTATTGTAAAAGATAACCGGAATATTTAGGAATCAAACTTTCACAACGCTTTATGGTATTCGGCACCAATAAAAATTAAAAAGATTTATTTATTTAAATGAATAAAGCATAACAGAAAGTAAAAAATAGAAAAATACGTAAATGAACGGGAAAATTTATTTCAATAAATCTATTAACTTTTTATTGGTGCCGAATACAAAGCGTTGTAATGGTTTGATTCCTAAACAATCCTTTTACGTATATATATATATATATATATATATATATATATATATATATATATATATATATATATATATATATTACAAGTTAATTAAACTTCATAACGTCAAGATCCCTTCGAAGGTAAATCTGTAGGGAACACTTTGAATTATTCCCCTTCTCATTTGACTCTTCAAAATTAAAGACGTTTTCTCTGTCCTCTAATACAGACGCACCGTTTCTTTCTTCTCAGTAAGTCGTTTTTATATTTGATGTTTACTTAAAACATATTCGATGATTCGTTTAATTAAATTTTCATCAATTCTATTTTTATTTATGTCATCGAAGTAATTTCTTTATTTTTTCCCCAAAAAGTCAGGTTTTAATCCAAAATAGGACATTCTGTATTTGAGGCAAACATTAAATATAATGTCTAATTAATACAATCATTTTGTATTTTTATGATCGACAATTTTTTTTTTTTAATGCGAGCTAATGTATGTATTTTAAAGAATTTATACACGGACATTTTGTACATTTAAATAATTATATTTTAATTTATTTAATAATTTTTTTTTGTGTGTGTGTTTTTAAAAATGTGCAAATGAACAGGTAGGACTTCAACGATTGAAGCATTTTGGGGTTGGCAGGTTTGGATACTATTTCAAAAACAAATTATTCTTATTTAATACGATGTTTAAATAAGAATAATTTAAAAAAAAATTAAAACGTTAATAATGAATGTTTACTTTTAGCAAACACAGCGGTACTAAAGAGTTGAATTAACAGGAAATGGAGATAAGAGTTATCTCGCTTTTTAACCCCCCCCCCCAACACACACAAAGCATAAAATACAATAAATTCGCCTTATTCGTGAAATTCATATTTTCTTCCAGCGTCTGGTTCAAACGATGCCTCAAAAAATCTTTCTTCATAATTTATGCCAATTTCAGACTTGTCCATCGTCATACTATTTTAGTAAAATATTATTATAACAATAATCTATAATAATAATTTTACAAATAATAACTCGAATATATTACTTTTATTTACAAATAAACAAATAATTGACAGAATACTAAATCCATTTAAAAAATAATTTATTTGTTTTTCATTCTATTGTTTTCAAAACTTTTTTGTATTGTTTTCACAAATTGTTTTTTGGTTTAAAATTCTTAATACACACATTATATTGTTTTTTTTTTATGTTTTCACTAATTTTTTGTTTTAAATTTGGAAGTTTATTTTAAGTTTTGAACCTCATAAAATTTCCGTTTCCAATACAAAATATTGCAGAAAATGTTACATTCTGTACGTATTATTGTCTTCATAAAACATTAAGAGTTATCTTGCTTATAAAATGCAATAAATTCGCGTTATTCATGACATTCATATTTTCTTCCAGCGTCTGGTTCCACTCAGCAGCAAATAACGCCTCAAAAAAACTTTCCTCATAATTCATACACATTTCAGACTTGTCCATTTTAGTAAAATATTATTATAACAATAATCTATAATAATAATTTTACAAATAATAAATCGAATCTATTACTTTTATTTACTAATAAACAAATAATTGACAGAATACTAAATCCGTTTAAAAAAATTTTTTTTTTTATTCTATTGTTTTCAAAACTTGTTTGTATTGTTTTCACAAATTGTTTTTGGTTATGAAATTCTTAATACAGACACAATATTGTTTTTTTTTTTAATGTTTTCACTAATTTTTTGTTTTAAATTTGGAAGTTTATTTTAAGTTTTAAACCTCATAAAATTTCCGTTTCCAATACAAAATATTGCAGAAAATGTTACATTCTATACGTATTATTGTCTTCATAAAACATTAAGAAAGCAAAAAATATTATGTCTGTATGAAGGATTTTAAATCGAAAACAAGGTTAAATTCTAGATTTTTATGTTGTGTTTTCGTGCGCGTCATCTGACGTACGGATGACCAGAAATGACAAATTAAACCTTTTTTGTAAACATTTCTTTATGCGAATTTTATAATTATTATTGTTCCTTCGAATTACAGTTTAATAAGAACTAGCGGGACCCGTGTAAATTACACGAAATGATGTTTTCAATACTAATTATCTTATTTCTAACCTATACATTACTTTGTAAATGCTTTAGATTAAATTAAATTTGGCTCCAATTCATGAGTAGCATACAAAGATTTGAAGGTCGTTGCTTTTGATGTAAGCGTGACACACAAAATAACACACACGCTATCGTATTAATATATAGATAATACATTTGTTTGATATTTTCTTAGTTTAATATAGTATTAAACAAATAATATTTACATTAACAAATTTTTTTAAAATTATTAATGTGTTTGAAATAAATAGAAACATATGCTATCATAATAAAACATTTTATTGAATTAATTTTAAGAAACAAATTATCAACCGAAATTTATCTTTTTTTATATTGAAAAATTTTTTTTTTATTGAATTAATTATATTGAATTAATTTTAACAAACAAATTATCAACCTAAAGTTCTTTTTTTCTTTCTTAATAACGTTACGATATAAGACATTTTATTGAATTAATTTTAATAAACAAATTATCAAACGAAAGTTTTTTTTCCTTAATAACGTCACTTTTTATTACACTTGATAACATTTTCTTATCCCATATAAAATGTTTTCGAAAAAATGTTTTTTGTTCGGCGCCGCCAAAGAAACTCTTACAGGTGACTAGTAAAGTTTCATTGAACTAATAGTGTCTCTTGTTTGTAGCATTAAATCATGCAAAATTATATTCATACAGCATAATTCTGCGACTGGAATTATATCTGAAACTAACTTCTCCATTACTTTAATTTTAACGTTATCTTATGGGAAGGTAATTAATAATTAGTAATTAAAAAAGGAAGCGGAAGTCGAAATTAAAAAAAAAAAACTTTTATAAATGTGAAAGTGTAAATAGTAATTTTTGTTATTCAGAAATTCTAAGAAAAAGGTTTTATTTTTAATTTCTGATCATCGGTACGTCAGATGACGCGCACGATTAAACAGGAAGTCACAAAAACATAAAAATCTTGGATTTAAGCCGAAAACAATTTGAGAAAAGAATAAAAAAAAGTTTTGAAAACAATAAAATAAAAAAAACAAATAAATTATTTAAAAAATGAATTCGGTATTCTGTTAATTATTTGTTTATTACGAAATAAAAGTAATACATTCGATGTATTGTGAAATAATATGACGATGGACAAGTCTGAAATTGGTATAAATTATGGAGAAATGAGGCGTCATTTGCTGCTGAGTGGAACCGGAAGCTGGAAGAAAATATGAATGTCACGAATAACTGCTTTTCGTAATTAAAAAAAAAAAGACATTTTTGTATTAAAATCATTTTTAGCTCAAAATAATTTCATATTTCTAATGACGTGTGAGTCGAAAAGGGAGATAACTAATAATCCTGTTAATTCAACTTTGATTTAACGTGTCTTACAGGACCGGCGGGACAGTTATAAAAGTAAGGGGGGTCTTATTAAAAAGTGAGGGGGCCCGGCCCACATTGCGCCCACGATGCCAAATATGGGAATAAATTCAATATCTTGACTAAAAATGATCGTCCGATAGTGGTTGAGGTCTTGTTGGAAGCATATTAGCAAGTCACTTGATTTGGGCAAGTTTTCTACAATAGGCATGTTAAAGGTGTATGATTTTGAAAATGTAAATGTATCGGGGTCTACGAGTATCTTGGTGTTTATTGAATTAAATAGGAAGTCGATTCGATCAAGATATTGTTGCCGCCATGTTGAATGATCAAATGTTGCAGGAACTGAGTTCGTTAATTTTATTCGCTTAATTCCGGAATGAATATAAATATAGAAGTCATAGGTAGAAATAGAAATAACGTAATCTGATATTCGCGGAAAATCATCGGAGTGAACGGGAACGGTCATTAAGTCTTTGCGTATTGCTTTATATTATGTAGTAAATTAATACCAGGCAAATAATAAATAAAAACAGAGTCTTTTGTGAAAATTAAACTGTTTATTAGTTCCCGGTGTCGATGAGTGGAGTGACAGTACAGAATTGTTAGGGAGAAAAGTTTTTGCTACCACCTATATGGAGTTGGTTTGGCGGAGAGTCGTAGATGGTGGGCCAAATGTAATATTTAGTGTTTGTTGGTAAAAAATAATGAAAATTTACTATAACACACTCGAGTGAATAAGTGTAATGAATTGGTGAGTTTATTAGCCTGTGATGCATGGGGTTATTTTCCTATTAAGCAAATATGTACAGGGGAAAAATCCTCTCTACTTTATATATAAAAAAGAAAAGAAGATTTTGTATGAAAATTCCTAATTCTGTTATTCCGGTTGATTGTCTGTCGCTGTCTTCAAAAAAGGAAAGCAAATAAATTCTGAGTCACAGATAAATTATAGAAATGCCAAAATCAGTTTAATTCAAGTTTCACGTGTTTTGCTTCGGGGTGTCGACGTTTTGGAGAAGAAAATGAAAGTCAGTAAATATACCTATAGAATAGGGACCTTTAACAAAAACTTTCGCTTGGTTTTCGCCAAATTTTAGATAAAATTGATTGTTGGTCTTATATTGTAATGATGACAATATAAGACCACCAATCAATTAATAGATAAGCTAATTAGATAAAATTAAACACATGCATATCAACTTAATTATTGATGACCGTAAAGTGGGGGAGGGGGGCAAGTAAAAAAGTGAGGGGGCTTCAGCTCCCCCCTGCCCCCCGGTTCCGCCGTCCACGATTCAAATTACGGTGTTTAATCGCTTAGTCGTTATTAACATCGTCCCTTTTAAAAAAAAAAAAAAAAACACATTCCGGTGCTCAGAAACATTATTTCTTGAAAAAAAAAGATTATTCTATTTTGTTTATTTTCTTCAATGAAATTTATTTAAAAGTTTTGAAAACAATCAAATAACTTATCTTTCAAATAGTCTGTATTATGTTAATTATTAGAATATGATGAAAGAAAAGTTTGAAATTAATATGAAAAAAAGAAAAGTCTGAAATTAATATGAATGAAAAAAATTGTTGTATCACTTTCAGGCATCCGTAGACACTTTCTTCAACCCTTTTTCCATATGGATACTACAATACGTTTTTACCGTTAATTCAACTTTGATTTAACGTCTCTTAGATACGATTCAACTCGCTGTAAATTACGGTGTTTAATCGCTTATTCGTTATTAACAACGTTTATACGGACCATTGTTTTTCTCGTCGTACAGTTACCCACCATATCGCTAAAGACTTGCCAGTTTATTATTATGTTGGTTTTTTTTTCAAATGTTTTAAATTTTACTGGAGTGGGGCAGTTTCCTATGCAACTTTAACGTAAACTGATCACCCACTTTTTGACAATAATCATTTTTTCTGTGTACAATTACCGATCATGTGGCTAGAAAATTCCTTTTATTTTTTCAAAATATGTTTAGATTTCAGAAGGGGATCAGTTTCCTATATTAATTTAATGTAAACTGATCACCCACTTTATGACCATCGCAATTTTTTTTGTATGAAAGAAAAAAGTTTAAACAAATGTTAAAATAAGTTGTTGTTTTTTCAAAGGTCACAATTAACAAAATTTTTACAATTGTAAATTCACAAATTAGGTAGAATTCGTGAATTTGTTAATAAAGGAATTCTTTGACATGTGTATTGAAATATTTTAGATTGCAATGAACAGGATCGCTTTCTAATATAAATTTAACGTAAAATGATCACCCACGTTCTGACCATCACAAATTTAACTTTGTTTTCTGTGTACACTTCGTTTTAGTATATTTTTCATTCTCTTGCTTTAAAAAGTTAAAGCATCGTCCGTAGAGTCTATACGAGTCAGGTGGGGCCGTTAACGAGCCGTCCTCGTTCGTCAATTAATGTTTCGTGAGTAAACTAGTGCGTTGTTCAATGTTGATTTGGGGATCGTTTCTGGTGGTGCTTGAACGTGGGGGGAAATCAGACGTAGAACGCATACATTCAGAGGACGATTAATTCCAAATAAGAAAAAAAACTGATTCTATCATCTGTGCGCTGTTCTGCACAAGTATTGGAATTGTAGAAATTTAAAAAGGAAAAAAAGTTGATCAATAAAAAACGGGTGATCATTTTATGTTAAATGATTATAGGAAAATGATCCACTGCTTTACAATCTAAAATATTGGCTTAAAAAAGACGGAAATCTCTAATGACATACTTGCTCAGTTTACACGAAATAAAATTAGTCATATTGATGATGGTCATGAAGTGGGTGATCAATCTTCGTTAAATTTATATAGAAAACTAACCCCACCTCTAAAATCTAAAATATTGTTTTTAAAATCTCCCCCCAAAACGGAATTCTCTAGTGACATGATAGATAATTGTACACCGTAAATAATTTGGTCCATAACTAAAGTTAAAAAGGGGGGTGGGGTAAATAACGAATAAGAACCGATTTATTTTCTACAAGAACATGGTTTTAAGTTGAAATATTGCTCAAAATAACTTAAGCTCATTTCATGGTCAATAATTTGGGTGACTAAAATAGGATTTAACCTTAAATCAGGTTTAGTTATACCATAGTGAGTATTGCATTTTCTCATCAATTTGACTTAGTTTTAGGCCACAGTGTTGCTAAAATTGATTATTGTTTTAAATTCTATTTCTTGACCCGAAAGAAAATAATTTTCTTTATGCAGTTCTTAGAATAGAATTTTAATTCATTGATTGGTCCGAAAGTCCAGGAAAATAAGTTGTCATGTCATTTTCTTATTGGTTTGTTGTACTTCTCTGACCTTCAACGATTCCTTCCAGACACTTTGCTCACAACAAGTGTTGATGTTTTTGTATGTCTGTTCACTCCTGACACTTTCCATTTAACTGCAGAGCATATGGGCACAAGTTTTCTCTTTCAAAGCTAACATTGGAATTCTATATGAGATACATAGATATACAAGTCTTCAATCAAGATTCTTTTATACCTCTAACCTGTTGCGTTGGTAAAGCAGTGAAGAATACCAATTTTCCTCTCCCCAATTGACCATTTTACTATGTCATAGTTTATCTTTATTGTGGTCTTTTCTTTTTCTTGTCGGATCCAGGATAAGCATTCATATAGTCTTGTGGAGTATCCAGCTAAGTGCTGTTACATGAGATAACATAACTTGAACGTGCACCATTCCTTGTCAGAGCCAGTTTATAGCCATATCGAGGGGAATCTTATTTGGGCTTCAAATACTATGTTATTTTTAATATTTTGTCAGAGTTTACTTGTAGGGTGAAGTATCTTAATATCAGGTTGTCCCGACAAACCCCTGTACACAGAGATCGAAGAAATGTGAGGATGGTGTTTGGTAAGCATTCAAATTCTTCCCCAGTAGGAATTCAAATTCTCCCCTGTATCAACTTCTCCTTCAACTTTTATCTGATCTGATATGCAGTTTAAATAATAACTAACCCGTTTTCTGTTAAAAGTTTTTCTTATCACTTATTATTTTGTGCATTGCGAATGTTGTATTTTTTTTCTTTAAGTAGAAAATAAATGAATTATAATTTGTAAACACAGAATATAAAATCTGTTTTATTCTCATGACATTGCAGACATTAATTAGTGAACTCAAGGATGACATACAAATATTTTTTTTATCTCACCTGGGCCAAAAATAGGTATAACAACGAACCGTTTGAAGATTAAATGTATGCATACACACAAAAAATTGTAACTCTTAAATTAAAAAAAATAAAGAAACGATTTCACAGTTTCATTCACATAACTTTTAAGGACATATGGTTTCTGATAGAAATTACTCTGATTAAGCAATACAATCAATATATTATTTTCTTTTTAGGTTTCAGCCATGGAAAACTAATTGAAGACTTCTTTTAATTCGAATATGAGGAAATATTTTACAGAAATACTTGATGGATTCATCAATTCAAGATAAAACTCTTCCTGGACTTTCTCAATATGTCACTTAATTGATCAACTCTTATCTATAAACGCACAAATTATTTTTAAAAAATAGAAAATGGGTTCCGTTATATCTCATTGTTTTTCTCACTTGCTGAAGTGGAGTACAATAGGAATGTAAGAAATTTAAAAAATGTGAGTTTGAATGTTACAAATATACAAAATTCCAAAGAAAATAAGAAAATGGTTCTTCCTGTGAGTAATTTATAAATTGTACATCTCTATCTTTTTTCTCTCTTTCCTTTTATCTCTCCATACACACACACACACACACACACACTCTCTCTCTCTCTCTCCAAACACGTACAAACACACACTATATATATATATATATATAATAGAGAATAGTAGTTTGTTTGAAGCATTGCTGGGAATGCTGGTTAACAATGCAATGACGGCAATACAAAGTGCCGGATAGGTTGTAAGCTGGAAGGAACAAAAATAATAAATCGAAATAAAACTTACTATTTATTTTTCTGAAAATCTTACATAATAGCAAGTGCGGTGTTGGCTGTTTGTGTTGTCCGGATGATTATTAAAAATCATTTATTTAATATTTCGGGAAAATCTTCCCTTTGTCAAAAATAATAAACACCAAAGGAAAAATCCGTCTGTGTAGAGAATTCACCAAAAAGGATGCCAGAGCGTAGGGCTGGGGCAAACCATATGTATATATGAAGAGAGAGAGTTCGAGAGAGAGAAATGTGGACTGCCAATATGTCCGTTAAAAAGAGTTCTAATGTAATGCTGAAGAGGGAAACACAAACTGAAGATAATCGATATTCATGCATCATTTGTGATTTAGAATTTTCAGAAAGTTTCAATTTAAAAACGCACATGACAATACACACAAGTGAAAAACAATTTCACTGTAAGAGGTGTGATTCTGCATTTTTATTGAGAACAGAATTAAAAATCCACATGCAAACGCACACTAGACAACCATATACATGTAAAGTATGTGGTTCAGAATTTTCTACGAAAGGAAATTTAAAAAGTCATATGTTTACACACACTGGTGAAAAACCTTATTCATGTGAAGTGTGCGTGTCAGCATTTTCCCACAAGCATACCTTAAGAGATCATATGTTCACACACACTGGTGAAAAACCATATTCATGTGAAGTATGTGGCTTTGCATTTTCTCAAAGGGGAAGTTTAAGACGACATGTGAGAACACACACAGGTGAAAAACCATATACATGTGAAGTGTGCGGTACAAAATTTTCTGCAAAATCGGATTTAAGAGCCCATATGTTTACACACACTTGTGAAAAACCTTATCCGTGTGAAGTGTGTAGTTCAGCATTTTATACAAGTGGAAATTTAAAAAAGCATATGTACACTCACACTGGTGAAAAACCTTATCCGTGTGAAGTGTGTGGTTCAGCATTTTATACAAGTGGAAATTTAAAACAGCATATGTTAACTCACACTGGTGCAAAACCTTATCCATGTGCAGTGTGCGGTTCAGAATTTTCTACTAACGGAAATTTAAAAATTCATATGTTCACTCACACTGGTGAAAAACCTTATTCATGTGAAGTGTGTGGTTCAGGATTTTATACTAACGGACATTTAAAAAGGCATATGTTCACTCACACTGGTGAAAAACCTTATTCATGTGAAGTGTGTGGCAAAGCGTTTTCACAGAAATCAAATGTAAATACACATATGGAAACACACACTTATTAAAGTCTGTGATTCCCTCTTTTACTCTATATGACGACACATGAGAACACACTCAGATAGAAAAACAATTGTGCTTAAAAGGATGCTCAGAATCTCATAAAGATCTCTCAGTTTGAGTCTCTTAAATACTGGGTGAATATCTGGCATTCGGTAGGATTCCTCATAATCAGCAAAAACAAAAATAGAAACAAGTAGAAAAAATAGGATAAACCATATACATTTAAAGTGTAATAATTTAAACGCTCACACGGTTACACATGATATACTTGCTAAGTGTGTGACTCAACTTTTCTTCAGAAATATAGTATAAGCACTCGCATGCAACTACACTCAAATAAAAAAAATGTCAGTGAGCCACTTTATCAAGTGACTCCCGACAGGTCTCCCACCACCATCAGCTCTCTATTTACAAACACACGATAGCTACACATTGGATATACTTGAAAAGCGTACAATTCAACTCTTCCTTAATATAGTTCAAACACTCATGCAAATACACTCAAATGAAAACTAAACTGAAATATGTCGATCAGCATTTTCTCAAAACCCTTGTTTAAGAAGTTTCATGAGATCTTGTAGAATACTCCATTCCCAGACAAAAACAAAAATAAGAAAATTGAATAAAAAGTGATAAACAATATACACGTAAAGTGTGTCGATCAGCATTTTTCCAAAGATAAAACTTAAAATCAAACACATAAACTCATAGAGGAATTCTCCAAGTATCAAGTTTTAAAAAATCAAAATAATTTCACTTAAGAAATCGGCCAGAATCCTTAAAGGAGCACTCGGTTGGAGCCTCTAAATAGCAGGCAATTATTTGGTATTTGGAAGAATGTCTAATCCCTAGAACAAAGAAGAAATACTAATGAGTCACAACTTATTGAGAAAAAAAGCCACTCGAAGGTTAATGAAATTGTCAATTGCTTTCAGATGAGGAAAATATAGACGCTGTGAAACCACTGCCATTTCTAGAAACTCCTTACTTTGAATTATAAGCAACTGCTTCCTATAATTCATCATCATCATCATCATGAATATCTAAAACAGCATTTGATGAGCATTCCTGCGGTTATATTTTTCTATCAATATTGTAAGATTTAAACAGTGACTCATCACTGAACAGTTCATGCTGTTATATTTGTTTCTCGAAATGATTTTATGAGATTTGTGTGAAAAGAAATAAAACAACTTTTAATTTACGATTTTCAAACAGATGAGAAGCAAGATTATAATGCTTAAATTTAACGATGTTCGTGTTAAAATTAATAAAAGAACTTCTACTTAAATAAATTATTAAAAGAGATGAGAATCAAGATTATAATGCTTTAATTGAAAGAGATTTGTGTGAAAATAAATAAAACAATTTCAATTAACCATTTTCAAGAAGCGGATAAGCAAGATTATAATGCTTAAATTTAACGATGTTTGTCTTAAAAACATTTCAATGAATTATTTTTAAAGAGAGGAGAAGTAAGATTTTAATGCTAAAAGTTAAAGAGATTTGTGTGAAAAGAAATAAAACAACTTTTAATGAACTATTTTAATAGAGAGCAGAAGTAAGATTAAAATGCTAAAATTTAAAGATAAAACAACTTTCAATTTACTATTTTCAAAGAGAGAAGCAAGATTGTAATGTTTAAATTTATGGAGATTTATGTGAAAAGAAATAACAACCCTTTTAATGAACTATTTTCAAAGAGAGAGAAAGCAAGATTGTAATGCTTAAATTTATGGAGATTTATGTGAAAAGAAATAACCCTTTTAATGAAGTATTTTCAAAGAGAGAGAAAGCAAGATTGTAATGCTTAAATTTATGGAGATTTATGTGAAAAGAAATAACAACCCTTTTAATTAACTATTTTCAAAGAGAGAGAAAGCAAGATTGTAATGCTTAAATTTAAAGAGATCTGTGTGAAAAGAAACAAAATAATTTTAATTAACTAACAATTAGGAAAAACATGGCAGAATCCCTTACAATAACCAACTAAGCTATTTTGTGGGTAGAATTTTCCAAAGAATAGTATCTCAATTATAGAGAAATAATTTACAGAGAAATCTAGAAAAAAATGAAGCCAACAAAATAAAATGCATCGGACACAGTTTATCTTATATTATAATTGTTTAATTGTATCATTGCTTCTTAACTCTTTTCAGATCGGTCATAACATCTACTTTAATCGATAATTTTTGATAGTTAACGAATTTTTCTACACAGCCAAAATTACCGTAACCGTATCTTCTGTTGCCGAATTTTCCTGAAATCATATATATATATATATATATATATATATATATATATATATTGATTTTTCAACATATTAGCGATATTTTAAATGGAGTAACATTTAGAGTAAATGTGGTATCGTTGTAAATGAAATAATTCTAGCCCAGAGAAATATATATAGTCGAAGATAGAAGAAAACCAACGACTTCTACTTTCCCACACTTTTGATGGCCTTGTACTATGTTATATGTTATATTTTTTATAAATAAATAAGTGTAGTATATGTTATACTAAACTTTATCTTTTCGAATAAGGCAATTTTTATTTTTCTTCAATCTAAAGTGGCAGAATGAAGAAAACAAAAGAATTATTCCATCGTCGACTGTGCTGGTTCTAGCTGACAAGTTGGTATACATGCTATGTATCTTGACCATATAAGAGCGTTCATCTGCCCCTTTCGAATACTTGGGCATCAGGCTTGTATGGATGCACACTGACGTTGTCAACTGTGGTCAACACTGGTAAGTTGCGTGTATGCTGATGGTAGTACCCCACCTGAATACACTGTTTACTCTTGTAGCAGTCCCTCCCTTTTCTTAATACATTAACTCATACACACACTAGAGGTAGTCAAACACGAATTATTTCCCCTTTTCGTGACGGCATGTAGCGTTAATATTTAAAGAGATACACCAATTCTTTCCTCCTCTTTTTGAGTCCGGACCTACTGCTGCTAACATCAGGCAGACCGTCTCTGTCCACATCTGGGTTTGACGGCTTCTTTGACAAACACATCACAGACATAAGTACACTAGGCTGGTACGTAAGACTTTTCTCTAATCACGCACAGAAACACACACACACAAACACGCATACGTACACTTCTTATTACTTAGACCTTGTGAATTCTTTTTTCATAACAAACATCATTTACAGATTTTCTTCGTTAACTCTACCAGGGACTAATCAACTAAAATGAACACAATCTGTTACAAACCCAACCATGTGGTCTGTGGTTTTTTATTTGTCTTCATTTTTCATTATGGCCATGTCGTATATTCTACTGACGATCGCCCAGTGCACATGCACTCGTTTAGAATTATAGAAAAATAAAACAATACAAACTCATAAGAGAAAACACAAACCCATATGCATTGTGTATAAACTAGTCATGCTCTGAGTGTGTGATACAATCAGCATAGAAAAGGACCCCAAAACGGTGTCTGTTGAGGATTGCTTGTGGTCGCTTGTCAGCTCATCTCGTCACCTAATCGTCTACTCTCAGCTGCTCACAACCGACTTTTTGTCCGATCTGTTCACCTCCACTCTCTGCTTAATTCTGATCATCTTCACCCCAAGGCGCAAAAATGACACAAATTCAAAAAAACAGCCATAAACTTATGTGAACTGTCATAAAAACTAAAAAAACTGTGCAAACATAACTGACTCCTGAACATCTTAACTTTGATGCGGCAATCACATATCTGGTATTTTGTCTTAGCACCGATAAATGGGCATAACTCAGCTGACTACTCAACCTATTTTCAGATCGCCTTTGTGTACTAAGTGAATCATTTCCTCTCATTATCTGGGATCCTGGTTGGGGGACAGTCCATAGTATCACAAACATTACACTTGTACTTGTCGCGTCAAATCTGCAAACCAACTTGCAAACATTTGTGCTCGGACAATCGTGCAGACCCACCTGTACTCTTGACTATCACCACAATGAACCACCGATCTTGACAATTAAACGTCTGTTCATAAACTCCACAACCAGAGGACTAGTCAATCTGAACGATGCAAGCAACGGTGCAGACCCAGTTGCACTCATCACCTTCAATCTAACTCGCTTACACCCGTCTCTTCATAACGTTTTCCTTACTGTGTGTATGGATGACCAAACCAACAAAAAAACACTTTTTAGTTTTACGGGGTATGTGTAAATCATACAACTTCGTCAGCGTTAAGCCCGAATTGAGTCGGTCCAGAATCTATTTCAGTATTTATTTTCATTTTGAAGTGTTATTATAAGAAAATAAAATTAACAATATTGAAATGAAATTTTTAAAATCTAACAATGTAACGTTAAAGCAATATATTTAAAAGGTCGTAATCAATATTAATAAAATTGTGTGACCACCTCTCCTGTGTTTATGTGTCTCACCTCAGCGTGAATGAAAACACTACAAATGTTAATTTCGGTTCGTGCTGTGTGCGTAAATGGGGTAGGCATTGTATATGGGTGTGCCTGTTTTGTTAGTGAGAGAGTGTATGTACACCAGTACATTACAGTGTGTATATGCTGTTGCTATGTTTAGTAGTTAGTCTGAGCCTCTTGTTGCATCTGAAGAGGGTTTTGCTAAAAAAAACAACTAAACAAGATAATGTCGTTCGGACATGTGTTGTGTCTGAAAGAAAACAGGAACGAGAAAGAAAAACGCTGTGGTTTGGTTTTTATAGCAGGTGCAACATTTTAAGTATGTTTTTGTGCTGTGATTGGTTGAAAGAAACTGCTGATTTGAGCTTTTGGTCATTCTCATCAATGCGTTCGTCATTAGACTGCACGAAAATTAAAATACTTAGCTGATGCGCCCTACCTCACAGTGGATAGTGAAAGACTCTCTGAGTGAGTCATAGGTTGCAAGGAGATATCAAAGCCCAATGAGCAGGCGGAAGGTAAAAGAATATGTTGCAGCAACCCCAGCTCCAAATTAAGTTAGAAAAGGATTGGAGTTATGGGTGCCTCAAGGAAAAACGATTCTCCACCAGGCTAACATGGGACGATACAGAGTAGGCGAGGGTCAGTATGTTCGGCATGCTTATGTAAAGGGGACCGAGGACTGAACTTCCCAAATAATTGGAAAGTACTGCTTCGATTGGCAGGGCCACGTTTAGGCTTAATTGGCTATTTCAGATAAGATAGGTTGTTCAGGGCATCAGGGAGTAGATAACTCTGTGCAGGGATGACAACCCTTAACGACACTCGTGACCCCATGATAAAGACACCAGGAAATGTATACGGCAATCCAACACAAAATAAAAAGGCTGGGTTTCTTTCACTGAAGTTGCGACACATAAATGTTGGTCATATGGCTAGAACTGAAATTAGTAGAAGATGAGATGGACGAAATGCTGGGAATGGCACAATCGAGATTGTCTTAGACCTTTCCGATTGTGATTGTGGAAAAGATGGATGATTCACATCGCTTTTGCATTGATTTTAGGCGGATAAACGCGTTCAACAAGGTGTTGACGGTGCTCCTGCCGCTCATCAGTGATAGATTGGCTCTATTAGGCAAATCTACCTGTTTTCGATCCTAGATTTAAGATCCGGGTATTGGCATGTCCACTTGAAAAGAGAGGACTTAGAGAACGCAGCCTTTGCGTGTTACACATTGCTATACCAGTTTTGGGATAATACCTTTTGCTTCGTCCAATGCTGATGTTTATAGTGTTGGGAGGCATGGTTTATCTGGTCGATATTATGGTTTCTTCTAAAAGTCCCGAGGAACTTTTCGAGCACTCCAAGACATTATTCGAAAGGTTAAAGAGAACGGACTGACAGTGAATCTGTGATACTTTGCACGTCCTCTCCTGCCCAGAGTGAGAAGCCGGACAATGATTGAAAATGGCTCACTAACACATACAAAAGCAGTCAGAAATAAGATGAATAGTCAGAAGGGCGTGGCTGATAAGGCGAGTGTGGAAGTAGTCAGATTCTATTGTTCAGAGGATGAGTCACTTCCGCTTGTCGGTTACTAAGACAAAAGACCGGACATGGGATTGAGTTATAACGTTTAGGAGTGAGAGTTGTTTGCGACAGTTTTGCAGCAGTTTACGGCTCAGAGAGGAGAGGATCAGATCTAGGCAGATTGGCGCAGACACAAGATGAGCCGACTCCAACCGAACGACTATGTTGCCTTGGCAGATGAATTATCTTAACTGAGACATGAACGCTTGCGTTTGGGGTCCCTTTCTTTATGGACTGTATCACACCCATCATGAAAACGACTGATTTATTTGCAATGGATCGGAGTTTGTGTTCTTTCTTGTGAGTTGCTGTTGCTGTTGTTTTTCTATATTTGTAAACCAGTGTTTGTGTCCTCGGCGATCGTCAGTGGAATAGATGACATGGCCAGGACTAAAACGAGAGATGACAGGGAAGAAAACTTTGGCACACACAAAGTTGGTGTCATCTATTGTCGTGAGGGATGCACATGGTCTTACAAAACTACAAAAAATCAGTTCCTGAAAGAAAGAACTGAGTATTTTGACTTTTTGATAGATCAAGATGGGATCTACCCGGATCTGATCATGGTAGAGGTAATATAATATAGGCGATGCCAGAACAGACGACAGTATGTAATGTCTAATTAGTAAGGACCAATGCAAATTATTGGATGAAGCTGTGAAAACTATTAATCTGAAGTTTTTCCCATATCATGTTAGAACAGATGCCAGAACTTTTTAAGCCAGTGGGTAACATAAAGTTTGAGCGGTTGAAGGCCGAGTTAACATGAATAGTAAAGGCCTACCATAGATGTAGAGTAAAGTAAACCCTAGGATACCTTAGCCGATAGTATGCATACTAATAGTGACAATAGTGGCTCTTTCATAAGTATATGTGCTGAAAAGGATTAGGCAGATATTAGCTTTGTTTTGGTCTCTTTTGATGTTTTTTGTTTTTATTTGATTTTTATGTTTTTTGTCAATTTTTTGCCATTTTTTTTTTTGCTTTTTAGTGACAATTTTTATGTTTTTTATGTCTTGTTTTGTTTTAAATTTGTTTTTTTTCATGTTTTTTCATGTTCTTTGTCAATGTTTCTTTGCTCATTGGCGCCAATTTTGATGTTTTAAAAATTTTTTGTCAATTGGTTTATTTTTTCTCTTTTTTGCGCCAAATTTGGATGTTTTTTTCCTTTTAATTAGTTTTTTGATGTTTATTCATGTGTTTGTCAATATTTTTTTCTCTTTTGTGCCAATTTTTATGGGTTTTTTTTATTTGTATGTTTTTTTTTTTCATGCTTTTAATCAATTTTTTTCTTTTTTGCACAAATTTTGATGTTTTTTGATGGCTTTCTTGTTTCTTTTTTTTTTAATGTATTTTCATGTTTTTTTCTTCTCTTAGGTTCCAATTTTGATGTTTTTTTAATGTTTTTTTTTCTTTTTATTTGGTTTTTATGGTTTATCATGTTTTATGTTTTCTTGTTTATTTGTTTTGCACTAATTTTTATGTTGTTCTATGTTTTGTTTTTTTATTTATTTGTTCATGTTTTTTTTATGTTTTTTGTAAATTTAAAAATTTAATGAAATTAATTTTTTTTGCTCTTTCACGCCAATTTGGATGTTTTTTAAAACACGTTACAAAACGTAACGTGTTTTCATGTTTTTATTATTTTTTACTTTTGGCGCCAATTTTCATTTTTTTAATGTTTTTTTAATTTTTTAATTTGGTTTTTTTATGTTTTTTTAGTTTTTGTCCATTTTTTTTAGTTTGTGGTGTCTTTTGGTCATTTTCATACATCCAGGTCTAAATGCGGCAGGCAATTATCTGTCAAAGTGTAGAGGTAGTGTAGTGTCTGTTTTATTTTCATGATACAATCCTTCCAGACATTACATCCTCCTTTTTTGAGAGGTGTGGACTTAGTGTAGTATCTATTCTGTTGTCATAATACCATCTTCTTAGGCATTAACTCCTCCTTTTTTGAAAGGTGTGGAGGTAATGTAGTATGTGTTTTGCTTCCAACTAGCAAAAATATGCGACCTGGGGCTTGTGCAGTATATTGCCCCTATGGAATATGTTTACTTATTATTATCTATGAAAAGGTGCAAAAAGGCACCATATGGGTTCTTTGATACGACAGGGGCGCATTCATGATTTTTTTTATGATAGGGACGATACATGAATGAACTTGATTTTTGTTCTTTGATACGACACAGACGCATTAATATGAGTTCTTTTTTCATGATAGTGACATAACATGAACGAACATAATTTGTGTTCTTTGATATGCCGGGGTGAAGGTAGGTACGTATATAGTGTGCACACTAGGACAGAGATAAGTATGTATATAATATGTGCACCGGGTCAGATATAGGGATATATATAGTATGTGCACTGAGGCGGAGAGGTACATATATAGTATGCGTAACGTGGCTAGGTATGTATACAGTACGTGCACCAAGGCGGAGATTGGTATGCGCACTGGCGTAGAGATACGTACATATATAGAAAGCACAGACAGAGGTGTTATTTTAATAGAAATATGTCATACTTTTGCCCCGAGCAACGGTAGTGGAAGGATGGGGAAGAGACAGCTTTCACCGAATGCAATAGGGAGAAAGTGGCAACAGGGAGAATGTGGCAACTGGGAGAGGGGTCGGTGAAATGGGGCAACCAGGAAAGAGAAAGCCCCGGACAACGCCGGGTAGCCCTGCTGGTTTTATATAAAGTTTTGTATTTAAATACCTTTAAATGTTAGGAGGAATTATTTTCAGAAAAATTACAACTTATTTAACAAGATACTCAATGTATATATACCTAGCGAGAGCATGGAAATACTTGGCATTAAACTCAGGCGCAGGACTGTTCCTCTCAGAGAGATGGACCCGCACATCTCGTCGGACCATCCATGTTAATGAAGGAAAACTGATGTAAAACCTGTGCCAATACTTCTAAAGGCTTTGGTAACAAATCACCAAGGGGAAAGTGGGTTCCTTAGACCTGGAGAGTCAACTTTCCTGAAGCTAGAGACTCGAAAAATATCCGGTTTGCAAACCTAAAATTACTTTAAGAGTAGGAAGGCTAAGTCTATCGCTAAGCTTTATCTATTAGCCAAGTGTAATTGTACCATCACAGAGACTCCCCAGAGACACCTGGTGATTGGCCTTGTTTCCTGACTAGGTCACTGAATGCCAGCCCACCATTTCTCTTTCTAACAAGACAACTTGGGGACGCTTCCTTATCAACTATTTTCACACGACTACTCTGGGCCACTCTTGTCTGACAGGTTGAGGGTAGTTTTGACGGCTTGTTTGGATGCTGTTTTCGACTGGTAGTACAATAGCCCTAACTCTTAGGCAGTGCTCAGAGCGGCTATTCTATTTACATTTGTATAATATCAGGAAAACTCTAGTGCCATATCACGCATTGATAGTAGGGTAAGTCGATTTTGGAATGGCAACAGTCTGTGGAATGTGCAAGTTGAAAATTACCACGAAGAATAACCACACAAATGATTTTTCTTAAAAATGTTGTCGTTATTTGAGGAAATGAATTTAAAGTGTAAAATAATCTTTAATTCTGTAAGGTAGCGATGTTACTGAACAATGTTACCCGGTAAAATTAAGACCAGGCATTAAAGCAAATAAATACAGTAAATATATGCAAGAGTATTTTTTATGTGCAATATTCATACTGTTCTCAGTAAATCGAATAATAGTTTAAGAAAAAAGAAATACTACAAATAATATTTAATCTGAAATACAAATGACGATTTTCAAATCTTGGCCATGGGCAAGCCTCCATTTTGAATTTTTTTTCGAGCAGTTAACACCAACTGTTTTGAACAAGAAAACTATCCTTTAAAATAAGTTAAAACACAAATAAAATTATCCAGGTAGGGAGATGAGTAACTTAACTTGCCTTTGCTAACATTTATTTGTTGCACATTTGTTTTTCACCCTTTTTTCGTTCTGAAATTTCTTTCACTTACCAGCTTTCCACCTTTTTCCCCACATGAAACACCAACATTGTGCTCGTTGCGAGGCAAGCAAATAGAGACTTAATTACTTTAAAAAACGTAAATTATTATTTAAAAAATACTTTTCATGTGGATTTATTTAGACTTTACCAAAATGACCGGATTCGGCATTAAATAATCTGAAAAGGGTTGATATGCCGTAAGATAAAACAACCAAACCAAACACCATAAATAGATATTTAAAATCTAAAGAACTTGAAATATAAAAACATTTACCAAAATGACTTGATTCGGCATTAAATAACCTGAAAAGGGTTGATATGCCGTAAAACAAAACAACCAAACACAACACTATGAATAAATATTTGAAGATCTAAAGAACTTGAAACATAAAAACTTTTACCAAAATGACCAGATTCAGCATTAAATAACCTGACGTTGTTGTAATTTTTTATTTAAAAATACTTTTCATGTGGATTTATTTAGACTTTTCGCTTCAATACAGCAGTCGTTACAAATACAGAAAGCTGAATATCCTTTCATATAACCTTTCTATTTGCAATTGTTGGTCAGCATCTGTTTAATTCGTGATGTCCGAAATTTGAAATTTAAAATGTTATTCAAAAAGTGATTTCATTCACGTACACATTTTGCAGACGGACAGACAGACAGAGAGACAGACATACACAATTTTTTAACGTCCTGACCATCGTTATTCTGATCTAGTCTTGTTTTTAATCTGCATCATGCTGAGTGAAGTCCCTTGAAAATAGCTCTTCTTTTTGAATATTCGTCCAATCGTCTGTCTGTCGGCTGATGTTTCATCCGATGATAATATCTAGTTTGATGTATTTTCTTTGCCAGTTAGTTGGTGACTTATTTTATTTTGGGGTAAAATTTCCGAGGGAGAATATTTGCTAGGTGCTTCATATGTTCTGCCTGCAGCTTCCTTCTCATTTCCCCGTACTCGAGCGTGTCTGTCACCATATATTTTAATATGATTCTGGGGAAATGTTAACCTACACACTTTACATGAATATTGACTTTTTTGTTTTATTTTACTTCAGTATAAGTTCTCAGAATATCAAAGTGCCTCATCTAGGGACAAAGCTTCAATCTCTATATGAGATACATAGATATCCTTCTGTTTATATTAAAGTTATCTGTTACCTCTAACACGTTGAATAAGTAAAGAAGTTTAGAACATTAATTTTCCTCTCCCCAATTGACCAGTTAACTCTTTTATAGTATATCTTTCTTGTGGTGTCTTGATCTTACCAGATTCAAGGAAAAAAATCGTCTATTCTGGTGGAGTATACATCTACGTGCTGTTACTATGTTACTAGAGGTAACATTACTAGAAGGTGCACCATTCCTCGTATGAGCCAGCGTATAGCCGTGTAGAGTGTATGTTATTTTGAATATTTCGTTGAGTTTGTAAAGAAGTTAAGAACATTAATTTTCCTCTTCCCAATTGACCAGTTAACTCTTTTATAGTATATCTTTCTTGTGGTCTCTTGACTTTACCAGATTCAAGGAAAAAAATTCATCTATTCGGTGGAGTTAGGGTTAGGGTTATCTAAGTGCTGTTACTAGATGGAACATTACTAGGTGCACCGTTACTCGTATGAGCCAGTTTATAGCCGTGTACAGTGTATGTGATTTAGACCTCGAATACTATGTTATTTTGAATATTTCGAAAGGGTTTACTTTTAGGGCGAAGTATACTCATGCCAGGCTGTCTTAACAAACCCTTGTACAGGGAGACATACGAGGATGGTGTCTAGTAGGGGCGTCAACCCCCTCCCCCTGTAGGTAATTCAAACTTTCCTACTTGAATGTGTTTTCATGTGTCTGTTTAACTCGAACTTTAATAATAGGTAGAATCGCACACTTCACATTAATATGGTTTCCACTTTTTGTTTCACTTAACTTCAGCCGAATTTCTCAGAAATCATAAAAGTTCTCGTTTACCTCTCAGGCGTTGAGTTTGTAAAAAAGTTAAGAACATCAACTTTCCACTGATGACCAGTTGATTATTTCTTGTGTTCTCTTGAACTTACACGATTCCAGGCCAAGTATTCATCGGGTCTGGTGGAGTAACATCACCAAGACAAGGTGCACCATTCTCTGCATAGGAGTGTAGCCAAACCGAGGAGATCTTAATTGGTTTTCGAATACTGTTATTTTAAATATTTGGTCAGGGTTTACTTGTAGGGTGAAGTATCCGCATGTCAGGTTTTCCTGACAAATCCTTTTTATAGAGACCGAAGACAGTTGAGGATGTGTCTAGTAAGTAATTACCATTGTGTGTTACTGTTGTGGGGTACAAGTCACCCTTATTGAAGAACTAATGGAAGCAACCATCTATAATAAATACCATGGTTGCAAAGACTCAAACAGAGGACATTCCTATTCATGTTTTACCGCATGGTAGGAATCCGGTCATCTCCTACCACATTTAGTGGCGTTACTGTATTGCTATGAATAAATACATTGTATATTTAAACCTGTCACAATTTGTGGTTGTTATCTTTGTGACCCCTAGCACGGGTCTACAACACTGGCGACGAGAAATTTAGTAAAGAACATACGTGAGGATTCTGACTTATACCAGTCACGACAACACGCTACCAGGACTACTCAAGAAAGTTACCGGATCATTCGACAAAAAACTGAATAACGAAGATTCGGGCAAGGATTTACTTGAAAAAAAAACAAAAAAAACGTCAAACAACAAAAGACGTCGTCAAAAAAGTCTTATCTTGCTATTGGAAAAAAAAAGCCACAAGAAGCCTAAACTACGAGTTAAAACGGAACTCATAAATGGCGTGGATTTACGACAACTGAAAAAAAAAACGACTCAAAGTTTCAGTAAGTACAAAAAAAAAATTGTTCGTTCTAAAAAGATTGTCTTAAAAAGGCATTAGCATTGAAAAACAAAATTAAAAAGTTACGTCGGATTTTTCCGATTAAAATAAATTTTTCTCTGACTGGCACGTTGAAAAAAAAACACTTTCGACAAGCAGCCGGACAACGCCGGTCTTCCAGAAAAAGAAAAAGGATCGATCCCATAGAGATCAATCCCAGAAAAAAGAGCTATACGATCATTCCAGGGGAATGAAAAGCTCGGGAGGGGGGTGTTGTGGGGTACAAATCACCCCTATTGAAGAACTAATGGAAGCAACCATCTATAATAAATACCATGGTTGCAAAGACTCGAACAGAGGACATTCCTATTCATGTTTTACCACATGGTAGGAATCCGGTCATCTCCTACCACATTTAGTGGCGTTACTGTATTGCTATGAATACATACATTGTATATTTAAACCTGTCACAATTTGTGGTTATTATCTTTGTGACTCCTAGCACGGGTCTACAACAGTTACCATATGTAATTTCAAAGTTCAACTCCTTGAAAATGCAGAAGCACATACTTCACACTTGTAAGCATTCAAATCCGTTTATTTTTTCATTTTTCTTCAAGCAGAGTTCTGAAAACTCAAGGGACTCTTTCCTAGGGCAAACATAAGATACATAGCAAGTCTGGTGGAATATCTAGCGCTGTTACTAGAGGCAACATAACTTGAAGAACTTTGTATAAGCCAGTGTGGGGTAGTCATACTGAGGGGCTCTTATTTTGGCTTTGAATATTATTAGTTTTAATATTTTGTCAGGGTTTACTTGTAGAAGAAATATCCTCATGTTAGGTTGTCCTGACGAACCCCTGTACAGAGAGAACTTGAGGACAGTGTCTAGTAGGCATTCAAGTTTTTTCACTTCTTTGTTTCATTTTAGTTCTAGTCGAAGTTCTCAGAAATCAAGGTGCCATTTCCAGGGGCTAACGTTGAGTTTGTAAAGAACTTAAGAACATTAATTTTCCTCTCCCCAATTGATCAGTCATCAAAGTTAAGATATATATTTCTTGTGGTCTCTTGGTCTTACCGGGTTCCAGGACCAAAATACATTGAGTCTGGTGGAGTATTCAGATAAGTTTTGTTACTTGAGGTAATATCACTATTCCACGTATGAAAGTGCATAGCTGTGTTGAGATCTTATTTGTGCTGTGAGTACTGTTATTTTGAACATTTTATCAAGGTATACTTTAGATTGTCCTGACAAACATTTGTACAGAGAGACAGAAGACAATCTCGTATATAATTCAAACTCTCCTATTCAAGTTCTTTACTCTTTTTTGTTTCATTTTAAGTCAATCGAAGTTCTCAGAAATCATGAGACCCTAGTTTGGGGCGAACACTTGATCTATATCAGATACATGGATATTAGTATTAAAGTGATCCTTTACCTCTCAAGCGTTGAGTTTGTAAAGAAGGTATGACCATTAAATTTCCTCTCCCCAATTGACCAGTTGATTATGGTGTAGTATATATTCCTTTTCGACTCTTGGTCTAACCGAATTCCAGGACAAAAATTCATAATGGTCTGGTGGAGTATCCCGCTAATGTCTGTTACTTGAGGTAACATTACTAAGACAAGGTGCATCATTCCTCATATAATCTTGTAGCACAACGTGATTATATTTGGGGCACGAATACAATGTTATTTTCAATATTAGGTCAGGGTTTACTTGTAGAGTGAAGTATGTTCATGTGAGGTTTTCTTGACAAAATTACAAATAGACCGAATACACTCGAGGATATGGTCTACCTTTTAGTTTCATTTTACTTCAGTCGAAGTTCTCAAAAATCAAGAGGTCCCTTCCTGGGCCTAACATCGATCTGTGTATGAGATACATAGATATTCGAATATTCTATTAAAATTCTCTTATATTTCTCAAACGTTGAGTTAGTAAAGAAGTTAAGAAAATTAATTTTCTTCTCACCTATTGACCAGTTTACTATGTTATAGTAAATATTTCTTGTAGTCTCTTGGTCTTACCGGACTCTAGGACAATAATTCATCTAGTCTGGTGAAGTATCCGGCTATGTTGTGTTACTTGAGGTAACATCACTATAAGAAGGTGCCCTATTCCTAGTATATATCCGATTTGTGCTGCGAATACTATGTTATTTTAAATATTTACTCAGGGTTTACTTGTAGATGTAAGTATCCTCATGTCAGGTCCTGCTGACAAACCCATGTACAGAGAGATAGAAGACACTCGAGAATGGTGATGAGTAGTAATTCAAACTCCCGTCTGTCTACCAGTGTGTGTTAACATATGCCTTTTTAAATGTGATCTTTGAGAAAATGCTGAACCACAGACTTCACATGAATGCGGTTTTTCACCAGTGTGCGTGAACATATGTCTTTTTAGAGTTGATTTTTCTGAAAATGCTGAACCACACACGTCACATGAAAATGGTTTTTCACCAGTGTGTATGTATATATGACTTTTTAATTGTGATCTTTGGGAAAATGCTGAACCACACACTTCACAGGAATAAGGTTTTTCACCAGTGTGTGTGAACATATGAGTTTTTAAATGTGATTTTTGTGAAAATGCTGAACCACATACTTCACAGGAAAAAGGTTTTTCGCCAGTGTGTGTAAACATATGACTTTTTAAGTCTGATGTTCCGTAAAATGCTAAACCGCACACTTCACATGAATAAGGTTTTTCACCAGTGTGTGTTAACATATGTCGTTTTAGAATTGTTTTATTTAAAAATGCTGAACTACACAATTCACATGAATAAGGTTTGTCTCCAGTGTGTGTGAAAGTATGAATTTTTAAATGTGATTTTACAGAGAAAGCTGAACCACATACTTTACATGAATAAGGTTTCTCACCAGTGTGAGTAAAAGTATGAATTTTAAAAAGTGATTTTCTGGAAAATGCAGAACCACACACTTCACATGAGTAAGGTTTTTCACCAGTGTGTGTTAACATATGAGCTTTTAAATGTGATTTTTGGGAAAATGCTGAACCACACACTTCACAGGAATAAGGTTTTTCACCAGTGTGTGTTAACATATGTCTGTTTAGATGTGTTTTGTATGAAAATGCTGACCCACACAGTTTACATGAATAAGGTATTTCACCAGTATGTGTAAACATATGTCTGTTTAGAATTTTTTTGTGTGAAAATGCTGAACCACAAACTTTACATGAATAAGGTTTGTCACCAGTGTGTGTTAAACTATGACTTTTTAAATGTGATTTTTGAGAAAATGCTGAACCACATACCTCACATGAATAAGGTTTTTCACCAGTGTGTGTTAACATATGAATTTTTAAATGTGATTTCCGGGAAAATGCATGACCACATACTTCACAGGAATTAGGTTTTTCACCAGTGTGTGTTAATATATGTCTGTTTAGACTTGTTTTGTGGGAAAATGCTGAGGCACACATTTTACATGAATGTTTTTCACCAGTGTTAGTGAACATGTCTGTTTAGAATTGTCTTGCATGACAATGCTGAACCATACTTTACATGAATAATGTTTTTCACCAGTGTTAGTGAACATGTCTGTTTAAAATTGTTTGGTGTGACAATGCTGAACCACACACTTTACATGAATAATGTTTTTCACCAGTGTTAGTGAACATGTCTGTTTAGAATTGGTTTGTGTGAAAATGCTGAACCACACACTAAACATGGATAATGTTTTTCACCCTGAGTTTTAAACTATTATTATTTAAACTTGATTTTGCAGAAAATGCTGAACTGCACACTTCAGCCAATAAGGTTTATAACTTTTTTGTTTCATTTTACTTCAGTCAAAGTTTTCAGAAATCAAGCAGCTCCTTTTCTTGGGCTAACACGTGATATCTATATGAGATATCATAGTGTTCGACTATTAAAATTCTTCTTAAACTCTCAAGCGTTTGATTTGTACAGAAGTTATAAACATTACAGTTTCTACTCCCAAAATTACCAGTAAATTATGTTATAATATATAATTCTCTTAGTCTTTTGGTCTTACCGGATTCCAGAAGAATTCATCTGGTCTGGTGGTGTATCCAGCTAAGTGTAATTACTATATTACACATCAGTAGAAAGTTCACGATTCCTCGTGAAGGCATGCAGCGAAACCAAGATCTTATTTGGTCCTTGAATACTATGTAATTTTGAATATGTGGCCACGGTTAGTTGTAGGGTGAAGTATCTTTATGTCAGGTTTTCCTAATAAACCCTTTAACAGAGAGATTAAAACACTAGAGGATGGTGTCTAGTAGGTAATTTAAACTCTTTAATGTGTGCATATCTATGACTATTAAATCTGATATTCTGGAAAATGCTAAACTACACACTACTTATGAATAAGGTTTATAACACTATTTAGTTGATTTTACTTCAGTTTAAGTTATCAGAAATCAATGGGCCCCTTCCTTGGGATAACAATTGATCTTTATAGGAGATACATAGCATTCGAATATTACATTAAATTTATCTCTCAAACGTTGATTTTGTTAAGTGAAGAACATGTTGAGTTTGTAAAGAAGTGAAGAACATTAATTTTCCTCTTCCCAATTAACGAGTTAACTATGTTATAGTATACCTTTCTTATGGTTTCTTGGTTTATAGGACAAAAATTCATCTAGTCTGATGAAGTACCCAGCTACGCACTGTTACTTGCAACATTCCTTGTATGTTCCAGTGTATAGCCGTGTCGAGGGGATATTATTTTGACCTCCAATACTATGTTATTTTGAATATTTGGTCAAGGTTTACTTGTTGGGTGAAGTACTGTCATATCAAGTTGTCCTGAAAAACCCTTGTACAGAGAGATCGAAGCCACTCGAGGATGGTGTCTAGTAGCTAATTCAAATTCTCCAGTTGGTATTTCATACTCTCCAGTAGATAATTCAAAATATCACGTGATGTGTCTGTTTAAATGTGATTTACTAGAATAGGTAGAATCGTACACTTCACATTTGTATGTTTGTTTACTCATTTTTTTCTCTGTTCATAAACATGGAGACTGGTAATTTTTCTAAATGCCAGACAAGAGCCTGCTATTCAGAGACTTAAACCAAGTTTACTTTTACAAATTTTGTCCGTTCGCTTTAGTTCAAATATTTACATTAATTGTTATGTGTCTTACCATATGTACTTTTAAATTTGCACTTATTGAAAATTATCAGCCACAGTTATTTTCTCATCTTATTCAGAATTTTGTAAATGTCTCATTTTGTAACATTCAAACTAATATATTCATTTCTTATTTTTATGTTTAACACCTCAGCAATTTAGAAAAACTATTTGATTAGACGTCACCAGTCGATTTTGCGAAAATTATTTTCTTGAAATAATTTGTGCCTATTCGCAAAAATGATCCAAACAAGAGATGTCTTGAAAAAGTCCAGGAAGTATTTAATTATAAATTGAAGAATCCAGTATACACTATATCCTCATATATATATGTAGCTAATATATATATATATATATATATATATATAAACAGTCCATTAGGTATCCGCTATTTAAACCTGTAAATAAAAATCATGAATTAATAATATTGCTTCATCAGTGTAACAATCATCACATGTCCTAAGTAGTTAAATGCATCAACGAGAAAAGTAATTTTTGTCATTAATGTCAAAGTTTTATTTATATCGTTTGTAGTCATTCACTTGGTATTCAAGATGTTCATTTTAAACCTAGTTTAGCCGCTTTTGAAGAAATAAATACTTGTAGGTCATCTTGATTACATAAAAATTATGAAATCAAAACAAACATTTTTTTATTTTTTAATTAAATATGATGTAAGTGACGAATTTTGGTATATTTAGTTTGTCTGTTTCTCTGTTTCTCACTACACATCTCAATCTGTTTGTTTGTCTCTCTTATTTTCTCTTAATCGCCCTCCATCTGTCTACCTCTCTCTTTCTCTTTCTTTATTGCTACACTTCTCCATCTGTGTCTCTTACTTTCTCTGTCTCTCTCTTTATTGCTCTCAATCTGTCTGTCTCTCTATTTCTCTCCCATTCTCTTTCTGTATCGCTATGCCTCTCCATCTGTCTGCCTCTCTCTTTATCTATCTGTCTTTCTCCCTTTCTCTTGCCCTTTGTCTCTTCATCGCTTTCCATCTGTCTGTCTCTCTCTTCCTCACTCTTTATCGCTACGCCTCTCCGTCTGTGTGTCTCACTCTCTTTATCAGTCTCCATCTGTCTGTCTTACTGTTTGCCGCTCTCTTTTTCTCTCTCTTAATAGCTAGCCGCTCTATATGTCTCTCTTTCTCTTCCTCTGTCTGTATCTTCCTCTCCCTTTATCGACTTTCCATCTGCCTTTCTCTTTGTTTGTCTCTCTCTCTCTTTTCATCGCTTCACTTTTCCATCTGTCTGTCTCTCTTTCTCTCTCTTTATTTCTGTCTACATACATAGCGCTATCTCTCTCTTTCTCTCTCTCTCTCTATATATATACATATATTAGATGTAAAGGAGTAAGTCTACCAACATTTGTAAAAAGTTTATTTCAACATTTAATAATTATTTTGTTATTTTATCATTTTATAATTTTATATAATGCATTTCAAGCGTGGTCTGCTCTCATACGATATGTAAATCCATTTGAAGATATGTCTTTCGATTTGAAAGGGTGTTGTTTCATTTGAAGAAATGTGTTATTGTTTGGCGTTTCTGCACATGTGTGGGTTTGCGGGTGGGTGTGTATGTGTTTTAATATTTTGATATTTTTTATTTTTATTTTTTAATATTATTTTGTTTTTCTGGGTCAATGTCGTGTGTATTTATTAAGTGTGTGATGTTGACCGTTATTTTATCTGTCATTTCCATTTCTTGAAGTGTGTAGAATAATGCCAATTTTGCAAAGCCAAGATTACACATACTTACTAACTCAAGTTGTCCAGGTATTAAAGCTCGCCATGTACGACACCATTTGTAAAACAGGTTTTAGTTGAATAAAGCTTTTTTGTGTTTGTACACTCAGCAAAGTCACGAAAGTGGTGAGGCCCACTGTAGATAAACGACATATTGTTGGACACAAAGGACAGGGTCAGTATATGGTAGAATTAATTTGAGTGGGTATTATAGAAGCCTAGTTGATCCTTGTCACTATTCTTCTGACAAAACCAAAAGAAAACGAGAGACGCTGACGACCAAAAACTGAAGGAAAAGCTATATTGATTACTTTTGAATGTTGTATTTCATTAACTACTTCTTTTAAGTGTTTTTGTCTGTGCTTCTGGATGATGGGTTCCATCGTGCCAAATAACAAGTATTTAATGTAGAAGGTCTGGCAATGTGCCAGGGAGAGGGCTATGAAGAAATTGAAGTGATTAAATATACTAGTGTATATTTGGAGTAATTTACCCAGAAACAGAAAATTTACAATTCACTGATTGAGTTAAAATGTTTGGAGGATATAAAGAAATTGTTTTGTCTATGAACAGGAAAAACTGTGACAGGAGGAAAGTTTAAAATACTGGCAAAATAATTGGGTCTTTCAAATATTCATCTCACAATTTATCGTTATATGCCTCGGCAAATTCCGTAATTTGTCGGCGAAACTCGAAAATAGATGACTATTCTGCATTTGTAATCTATTTAGTTGCATTTTGTTGTTGGGTTGGGGGGGGGGGAGAGCAGACGAAAATACCCTAACATCCATTTCTAGTTTCTTCAACTTTTCTTTGTACCGCCATGTTTGTCTAAAAGTAAACATCAATTTAGCATCTCTCGGCTACAAATTACTTTTTTAATCGATTTTTTTAACTAAAGCATAGTTTTAGTAAGAATAATTTGGATGACTATTAGTATGTAAAAATAATACAAAAAATTGTATTTAAGAAATAAATTACCAGATAATTATTTAAATGTACAAAAATATACGGTTACGGTAAAGATTAGGTACTGAAATTCAGTTTCGGTTGTTGTTTCGCAGACGGGAAAACAGTGTTAATGCAGAAAGTGTTCCCCATTATAATTCACATGAAAAATCACACGTTTTTAATTGTATTGTTACGGTATCTTTTTTTTACTAAATGTTTAGGTGAATATAGAATATTTAACAAAGCCCCCCTCCCGTTGATGCTAATCAGTATCACAGAAAAGACAAATTTAGGTGCTATTTTACTTATAGGTCGATCAAGTTAATTGTGTTCATGTAAAAGCATTATTTTGTACTTACTCAGTCATATTTTATCTCTCACGCCCCGAAAAAGAATTTTAAAATATCAAGCAGAACTTTAATTAGAACGATTTTTCCATTTCCATAAGGGTTATATGAAATGGCGAGTCTGCGATTTTCAGAGTGGCCGGTTAGTGGCCGGTTAGTTAACTAAGGGCAGATAAGTGTCCCCTTGTCTATTCTACCGACCGCTCACATCCCAAAATGTCGGCTCGGGCACAAATACAGGTTGAACATCGAAATGGAAAAATCGTTCTAATTAAAGTTCTGCTTGATATTTTAAAATTCTTTTTCGGGACGTGAGAGATAAAATATGACTGAGTAAGTACAAAATAATGCTTTTACATGAACACAATTAACTTGATCGGCCTATAAGTAAAATAGCACCCAAATTTACGTTGCCCATTATCTCCCTTTGATACAGAGAAAATAGCGAACTCTCTTGTCCTAGGATGCACATTTGTATAGTTTAGGAGTGTAATAAAGTATCTCGTTTTGTTAACACGTCTTTTTCACTCTCTCTCACGTTTGTACTCGCCATTTCCATTCATACTCAATATGTATATACATATATATAACAACAACATGGTGTCAGAATACTAAAAGTACCCATCCTACAGAAACGGACAAAAAAATTTGAAATCCTACTTCGAACACAAAATGAAAAATCTACCGCATCCAAAAGACCTGGATTTTAACCAAGAAAATCTAGCCGCAGCATAGAAAAAGTGGAAAACAGAATTCAATCTCTTTTTGATAACAACAGAAAGTGACATGAAGCCAAATAAAGTAAACAAATTAATGTTCTTAACTTGCATCCGTTCTGCTCTGGATTTCGATGAAGAAACAAACCTTCAAACAATAATCGAAAAATTTGATGCATATTGCGAACCCAGAAAAAAACATAACTTTCCTGAGACACAAATTCTTCACATGTGGACAAGCGGAACATCAACAATTCAATGAGTACGTGGTAAAGTTGTATCAAGAAGCACAAGAGTGCAAATTCGGCAACCTACAAAGAGTCTCCCCAGAGATATTCTAATATGTGGAATCAGAGACATGAGACTAACAGAAAGATTATTGAGACAACCAAATTTAGACCTACAAATAACAATTCAAGCCGGTCAGAGTGCAGAGCAAACACAGCGTCAATCAAGGATGCTGAGTGCCACATCCGAAACAAGATATAACAAAATCTCGGCAGTAAAAGCACCTAAACTCGGATTACTCGCCATATGCAATCGAGAGGTAAAAACGAGCAAGGCGGAAGTGATAGAAAGCTTGCAAAATTTCAAGTGCTAAGTCAACACTATGTTAAATAGAAAAAATATCAAAACAAATAAAATTCACTGTTGCAATAACAAACTCGCACACATTTATAGATGCAAAGACAACATAAGATCTAAACCTAATTCAAAGAATTTAAAAAATAAATTCGTTGAACGCGAACGACATAACAGAAAATATGAATACTGTTTTAGAAAAATCGGCACTTTGCCAATAATACATCATAACTCTTGTAATTCATCCACCAATATCGGTTCCTTTTTCTATTAAAATAAAACTAAAAAAAAAAAATTGTTTAAAATGACGAATTAGGAATCATAAAACAGACTGGTTAATTCCCTAGTCATTGTTGAAAAAGACAACGGAAAACTCCGACTCAGTTTAAATTATTTAGGTTAAAACAAAGTAATAAAAAAGGCATTCAAAACACTTCAAAAAAAAAGGAAGATGTTGATGATAATCATCATCACAGACAAGACAAATTAATGTCGTCCATTATCTTCTTTTTGATACAGAGAATGTCTTAGGGGACGCATTTTGTAGAGTCAAATCGTTTAATAAAGTATCTCGTTTTGTTAACACGTTTTTTTCACTCTCTCTCACGTTCTTGATCTCTCATACGAAGTATTCACCATTTCCGTTCATACTCAATATTGATATACATATATATATATATATATATATATATATATATATATATATATATATATATAACAACAACACATCCCAATGTTAAGAATGATTTTTCTAAATAATACTGTTACTATTTCAGCATGGTTTGTAAACTGCAGAAGTACCATGTGTTTTTTTCTTACAAATACTTAAATAAATTGGAAATTTAGTTTTTTCTATTTACAAAAACAGTTTATAATGAATAATATTAAAAATAGCAAACGAGTTCCACCATGACTTAACGTTATCTGAGAGGAAAATAATCAGAAGGTACATTTTCTGCATTATCACCGTCTTCCGGTATGCAAAGCAGCAACAGGAAGTGAATTTCAGTTCCTACTCAAATATATAAAGGGCAAACGTCTGTGTCTATGTTTGTATGTCTGGAAAAGGCTCCCAAGATACTCGACATTACTCCAAAAGTTGACATTTTCAGAATCCTTCGTCCCATACTATCCGAAAATTGAAAAAATACATCTATATATTCGTATAGAAATGCCCTAAAATATGTGACCAGGGGCGGGGTCAATGAATTTGGTAACCTTTTGGCGGAGATACGATCTGCACATGCATGCATGCATTAAATGCGTGTCAGCTTCAGACTTTGTCTAACCGATATATTTTTTGTAATATTTTATAGTCTTCCGGAGTCCTGTGGTTATAAATGCAGGTCCATTATCCAAAAGTTGAGCGTTCGATACCAGTCGATTTTTTTTTTAAACAGTGAACTAAATATACATCTAAGGAGGGTGGGGAAGACAGGGTTAGTACTTACTTTTGCCCCCGGGCAATGGGGAGAGGGGTGGTGAGGGGACGGCAGAGAGAGCAAGCGGGAAGACTGGGGTGAGGTAGAAGGGGAGCAATCGGACAAGAGGAAGGGGGGGATAGCAGAAAGATAGTGGGGCTAGGGAGATGGGGGTCAACCGTCGGGTTAGGGGATGAAGGGGATACTAGGTAAGACACAACTTTTGCCCTGGGGAGAGGGAGGGGAAAACGGGTGGGTTGGGGAGCCCGGGCAACGGGAAGTTGAGTGAGCGGCACTGGGGAAGACAAACTTTTGCCTGCGGGGTGAGAACGGGATCATTGTAAGGCGAAGGAAATTGGGGGTTGCCGAGAAAAGAGAGATAATTACACTTTTGCCTGGAGAGAGGGAGGGGAAAACGGGAGGGGAGGGTGAGAGCCCCGGGCAACGCCGGGTACCCCTGCTAGTCTTTTCTATTACCCAATATACAAAGTATGTAAATTCTTCTTAAAAATACAAAATGATTGTATTAATTATAATTATTATAAAAGAAACGCAAAAACAAAATTAATTACAGTAGAATTATTTAAATGTACAAAAATATAAATAATTTGACGACTGTCGATCGTAAAAATACAAAATGATTGTATTAATTAGACATTACATTCAATATTTGTCGCAAATCTACTTTCCCTTTTGGTGGAACGTAGACTCTCACACCGTCTAATAAAACCCTTTCAAAAGCCGACCTTTTGTCTAACTTACCCTAATAAAATACGACTCTTCGTCTGACCTCGTGTTAATAGGGAATTACATTTTTACATTTCTAACTAAAAAATAAATCATTATTGTTTAAAAACAATAAATAAAATTATATAAATTAAAATAGAATTTAACGAATTATGAAACATGTTTTACGGAAAAAAAAAATACTACTTACTTGGAAGAAAGAAACTTATATGTTGTCTGTTCGAAGAAAATAAATCATTGATAACGATGCCTGCTCAGCCGCTGCTAACAGTTTCCTCACGTGAAATATGGATGACCAAAACTGACAAAAAACACAGACTTTTATTTTTATTCGTTTATTGTACGAGGTATTTGTGAATAAATAATACAACCTCCTTCGCGTTAAGCCCGAATCTAATTCGGTCTAGAATCACGAAACTGTAATCATCTCAGTTTTATTTTATACCTCTCGGGCGCTGGCTTTTCAACCCCCACTTTCCGACCCGACCTTGGGTCACATCTTACTTGTGGGATTAGGATAAAACTGGCCTTGTGCCTAACTCTTGGAGAGTAGTAAATAATACACTTTAATTTTTTTAAGACAATAAAATCAACAATGTTTTTATAAAAATATTGTACTAAAATCTAACTACGTAACGTTTAAAAACTCGTAATCTCAGTAAAAAAAAATTGTGTGGCCACTTCTCGTGTGTTTGTGTGTGTGTGTCGCCAAGCCGTGACTTATACATTATTATTTATTTATTATTAATAAATTTTTATTGAAATTATAAATACAATTCTGTAAAATATGTAAGATATCTGTTGATATGTGTAACATCATCATCATATAGTACAAACACAAGACAATTAGCGTCGCCCAGTTATTTCCCTTGTTACAGAGACAATCGGAACTCTCCTGTTTGTGGAAACTTCTGTCTAATAAAAATATATTGTCTTATAGCACGCCTCTCCCGTTCTCGATCTTTCAATACTATTCCTTTCTGGTCATGCTCGAGATATATATATATATATATACTAGACCACCCGTGACCCGTTGGGTCAGTTTGTTATATTAGCTATGGAATTCATGTATGAGCGTGACACTTGTGGCATAAAGAAAATAGGTTTTTTTTACATAACAGAAGCATTTCTATGAAAGTATATTAAAATGAAAAAAGAATATAGATAGATTTCTATGAGTCGTTCTGTTTATTATAATTGTTTTTTTTTTTAATTACAGTTACTGAATTATAAGTGGTTGGTTAGGGCGATTTGAGAAAGGAAGGGGGTACAGCAGGCTTTCTCGCGTACGTAACGAAAACAGAGGGAGTAGGAGTGATGAAATCTATGAGAGGGAAAGTGGGAGGTGGTTTCGTTCACCGACCGCTAGTATGGCTGATATTAATAATGAGTGTTGTTTTTTTGTTTGTTTGTTTTTGTCTTTTAAAAGGGAGGAGTTTTTTTGAAACTGCGACAGACTTTACGAAGTCCTCCCGTTGAATGTTTTTAGCCGTGAAGAAAACAAATAAACTATTTGATGAAATTAAATGAAATTGTTTAAAAATTTCCAGAATGAAAAATTTCATGCGTTTGTTAATCATAATAGAGAATAACGGAATTGGAATAACAGATTGAAGACGATGCTATTTACGCATGCGAAACCGGATGTTGAAAACCGGAAAGCTGAAAGCTGATTGCAAACATACAAGAACAATAGACTTTTAGTATTATATATATATATATATATATATATATATATATATATATATATATATATATATAACAACAACAAAGTGTACAAACAAATCTTTTAAAAAACAAGACATGTTCATTTCGCCTCGTGCTCTCTGCATAAATGGGATAGAAATTGTATGTGTGCGTGTATATTAGCGTGCCCGTTTTGTAAGTGAGAGGGTGCGTGTATGAACTATGTACACGAGTTCGGCTAGAAGTATGTATATGCTGTCGCTATGTTTAGTAGTTTGTGTGTCTTTCTTGTCCATCTGTCGATAAATGCCTATGCAATAATCTGTCGTTTGCAGGTGTGTTGTCTCTCAAAGAAAACAAGTGGAAGAAACAATGACACCTTTTTTATATATTTTTTATAGATTCTAGGATAGACATTGTAAATGTGCGTGCATATTAATAAGCGTGTCTGTTTTGTAAGTGAGAGAGTGCATGTATGTAGTTTAAATTTGAGTTCGATTAGCAGTGTATATATTCTGTCGCTAGGTTTAGTGGTGTGTGTGTGTTTCTCGTTGCGTTTGTCAAGGGACTTTGTCCCCAAAAGACCTAGGCAAGATTGTGTCGTGTGCACGTGTTTTTTTTTGTTTTTTGTTTTTTATCGCAACGAAAACAGGGAAGAGAAAGAAGAAAAAAATCTGTGTTGGTGTTTTTTATCGTAGACGCTAACTTTTTTAGTATATATTTCTGTGCTGTGATTGGTTTAATGATTTTGGCTTTTGTCCAATCGAGAGTCAATACGTAAACATTCGCTGGCTGCTGATATTTCCAATATACGTATCTTATAGGTACGTGCAAAAATGTATGTCTCCTTTACGGACTATGCTTATTAAAAAGCGCTTATCATTAATTATTTAATTAGTTTCCGTGTAAACTTTGATTGTGTTTGAAAGATAAAAGCCTAAACTTAATCTCTAAACGAAAAAAACTGCATATTTACGTGTGAAAAATAAATTATAAAAATATGTAATCACGACGACTGAAAACCCCAAAAATTCAGTGAATTTTAAACTTTGAAAAAATTACTTGTAAAAATCCCTTGAAAGATAAATATAAGTTTTTGGGAACTATTCTATAGATATTTATTAAAATAAAGTCATAAGATACTGAATTAAAAAAGAAAATCCCACGTTTTACTAAAAATTAGCAAAATTATACTCCCAAAAGTCATAAATTAGTCAAATCCAGCATCAGTTAATCGGTAAATGACTTTTTTACCAATTGACTATCGATATGCAAAATGTATGGAAGACAAAAATGTCATAATTTATCATTTTTGATTATATATTTAAAAGTAGTTTTGTAATAGTTTATAGAAGTTGAAAAATTATTATCCATTAATTTCTTTATTTTTTTAAGGTTATAAACAAATTTAAGTACCCGTATTTTGTTATAATAAAACAGGAAATGCTTATTTAATTAACATATTTGTGAATGTACGCAATTCAAATCTTATTTTATTTTTTAACTAAAAAAGTTCATATTTAACTTGGTATTAGTTTTTGATTTAGTGATACCCTGAAATTATTGATGACGTCTGTTTATCAATGCTTTTCCTTGAAATTTAAAATAAAACTTTTTTTAAATGTTAAAAATTATTTTTACGTTACGAACTGCGTCAATTTTATCAATTTTTTTTACATGATTTAAAACTTTAGTAACTCGATTTATTCTTAACGTGTCGTAACGATAAATTACATCGAGGCAATGACTACACTGACAATTTATTCATTGAAAAAAAAAAGTTAAAACAGTTTTTTATTGATAAACAGAGTTCAATTTTGAAAGAAAATGTCATGTTTGAATTCTCTTTATTTATTAATAAATAATTCCTTTTAACTTCTTAAATATTTATTAATGAAAAAAGACAAAACAAATACAAATCTTTCCAAATAATTGACGATGAATTGTGAAATTAACGAAATTGTTGAATCTCTAAAAATAAAATTTTGAGGGCGGTGTAAAAGTGAGTGGTTGTTGGAAGGCTAATCCCACCTGGTTATTACCAATCCAAGTTCATCGTTAGTAGAAATTATCCAATTTTTTAAATTCTTTTATTTGTCAACTTTTGGTGTATTTTCAAGATTATAACAAATTTTTTCTTGCGCTCATGATGCCACGTTCATGTATGAAATGGAAATATAATTATGTCGCATTTTTTTTATTTTCCCAGAAACTCTAATCATTAAAGTCACATGAAATATTTTTTACAATTATATTATTTTTTGTGAAAATATTGATTAAACAATGCTTTATTCAATAATATCGCTAATTCAAAAAAATAATTTTCTTCGAGTTATAGTGATTTTGTTAACACGGTATTTAGGGGTATTTTTCGTAATATATAAAAAATATTTTTAAAATTATTTTTTTAATTGTTAACATCTACAATGCTTTATTTTCATAAAAAACTAAAAAAAATTAATGCATTTTTTAAATTAATATATAAAAATATAACTTTAGTAAACGTGTATTTTGTTTTTAAAAATAATACATTTTCACTAAGATTTAAAAAATAAATAATGTTTTAATTATATTCCGTGATTGTTGATTAATAAATATTGAAAATTTCATTAAGATTGGTTAATTTCCTGAATTTTAGTGTATTTTTAAGTGAAGGGGGTGAGGGTCAAAATGTCTTTACATTTTGTGAATCGGCCATTGATTTTACACGTACCTATATTTTAAGACAATACGGTTTAATTGCAGAATTTTCGAGTCAATTATATTTATTTTGGGCCTACATTTATATATCGAGTAATATAATTTCATAACAATGTGCCGGGGGGGGGGGGGGGGGGAGGTGCTACGAAGAAATTGAGGTGATTAAATATTTGGATCAATACACACAGAAAGAGAGAATTATCAATTTACAAGTCACCTGAGTCGAGGGAAAATGTTTGGAGAATAAAGCAGAACTTGTTTTGCCTATGAACAGACAAAACTGTGAAAGCAGAAAACAGCAACTGAAGATGTCAGCTGGAGTCAGGTATGACATGAATGTCAACAATATCTGATAAGAGTCCCAGCCAGATCCGGCGAGTAAAATTCAGACTGAGACTAGAGAGAGCCAATCATAGTGAGTATTGGCCAGGACATAAGGATTTATCTTTGGTGCTTTACCGGATGACCCTTCTTCTGTATAAAAAGTGAATGCACATAGATACTTTATCAGTAGTTGAGTTTTCAGAGAGTTTTGAGTTTTCCAAATTTGTAGCGAGTTTGTAGAAGTTTAAAGTTAAGGAAGTCAGCCAAGCTGTTTAGTACCCGCCTAATCTCCTTCCCTTCGAATGGTATGTAGCATGAATAATAATTATTGTTGCAGAAAACAAATCGCAAATTGAACTGGAAAAGCAGGATTTGTGGTCAAGGTTTATTCCTCTAGATCTGCCGTGTTCTGTCTCTATGTTTTTGCATATTAACAGGGTAACCTTGAAAAAGATTTGGCCCCTTTCCATGCACATGCAATCATTCACTATGGAGAGGCTGAATTTTGCATTCTGTTGAGCAGGTGCTAGTGTGATTGCAAGAATTAGGAGTGGATGGAGTATGTTCAGAGAACTTCTGCCATTACTAACCAGCAGTGTTACCACTGTCGACAAAAGAAAGCATGTGTACAAAATGGCAGAGTTATGAGTAGATGGATCTGACCAAACCAATACATCAGTTCAGAGGATTTGTGTAAAGAATTACATTTTCTCAGCATAGATTTTATCTTATGGGTGAACGGTTCTGCTGGTAAGGTCATGTGTAGCGTTCATCGTCCTGGATAAACTGTTGCAGAAGCATGCATGTCTTGAATCGCAGGAAGGTTGGCTGGCCAAGGAAAACTCTGAAGCAAGTTATTCAACAAGACCATACAGAGTGAAATCTGGAATGAGGTGATCTGCTGAACCGTGAGAACGGGAGAGTTAGCTTACATAATGTTAATAAACGTCTCACCCCCGGACAAGGGAAAAACGGTGTTAACTGAATAGAGAGAGATTGTTATTATAATTATTATTATAATTATTATTATTGAAAGAGTACTCCGAGAAGGATGTAGCTCATTAACACGCACCTAGCAATCACAACCTCAGCCAACAATTTTGATTCAAGCTTCCTGTAAATACGATAATTACAGCATGAACCATGTGCGCACACCACCATGTCACCCTCAATCAAATGGACAGGTTGAGAGTTTTGTGCATACATTTAGCAAAGTACTTTAAAAACTGAATACTAAAAACGAATATTGAAATATTGCAGGTCAAATACCAATTCCATGTTTGACTTCACTGTTTATTATTGTGCGAGTAGACACTGGAAAATTAATAAGGCATGGTTTTCCTCGTTTGATTATGAAGAGATTATTAGACCAGTAACCTGAAAAATTGGCCTATTTAACAATAACCCACTTTTTCATGGTGACGTGATTGTAAAGAAACACAGAAAATATTAGCATTTTTTATCAATTTATTTGTAAAAAGATTAATTAAATTGTATATCAAATTATAATTACTTTTCAAAATTTATTTAAAATATAATCTTTACTTTAACTTTCTAGAAATGCAACACGGAAAACTAAAGGTTTATTCATTTGTGTAAAATAAAAAGTTTATTCTTCTCAGCTGGTATCGCTAGAAACAGGATCTGATTTGAAATAAAATTTCTATGAGAATGCGAAAGTATTATATACTAAAAACAATTATTTTATCAATGTCTGCTGAACTTGTTCAATGGCTGATCTCAGTAAAACTTGAGTCACATACAATTGAATATTGTTCCTTTCTTGTTGGTGTCTGTTAGAGATTCAATGTTATATTGCAAGTATGTCAATCAAATTCCTTGAAAATAAGTTTCACTCACGTCTTTGTATTTATTTGCAATTATGATAATAATGTGTTGATGTATTAAAGCTTAGACATAACACTTGAGCTTCCAATAACATCATGAAATCATTTAGAGAAACAACAATTAAAGGATGAACTGTTGTGTTGATTTACTGGCAAAATTGACATAGAAGCGAAGGCTCAAATGCTGTTCTTAATAATGAATTATCAGAAGCTAATAATTCAAACTGAGAACTTTCTAAGAATGGCAGTGTTTCAACAGTGATTATATTTCCTCATCTGACAATCTCATTTACCTTCAATAATGATGCAATAATTGATTTCAACCTTGTGGTATTGTGAAGCATCCAAGCGAGATGACTACATTTTTAAAAATGAGAAAAGAGAAATATATAGATATACACCGTTTTCTGTCATTGTTGACGCCATTCCCTATCGGGACGGGCTACAATCATTTCAGCTTGCCGATTATTCCACTGGGCACGAAGATTTACTAAAGATGTCTAAATCTGCCCTTTTGGATGAAACCGCGGTGCATTGCTGAAATATGTAATATACAGTATCTAAATAAATTATATTAGCTCTCTTATATGACCAAGCACTTTATTTGATTTTCTTTCATATACAACCTGACACACTATATATATATATATATATATATATATATATATATATGCTAGCAGGAAGACCTGCCGTTGCTCGTGATTGAATGAGGATCACTACTATGTACTTTTTCACTATGCTCATAAAACTATATTACTTTCAAGTGGCTTTTTGTATCGATAAGTGGTGACTCATTTGTATTTCGTCTTTCTTCTAGGGATGAGACATTCTTCTAAATGCAAATAATAGCCTGCTATTTAGAAGCTCCAACTAAGTGCTCATTTAAAGATTCTGGCAAATTTCCAAAGTACAATTATTTAGATTTGTTAAACCTCTATGAATTCATGCGTGAGTTTTTAATTTTTATCTTTTGTAAAATGTGGATAGACACACTTCGCATTTCTTATTAAATTTTCTAATTTCTTTGCTTTTCTGGAAATTCTACAAGATCTGAGTATTTTCTCATGTGACTTACTAAACTAGGGTTTTGAGTAAATGCTGATCGACACGCTTCACATTTAAACAGTTTATTTTTCATTTGAGTGTATTTGCATGTGAGTGCTTAAACTATATTTGTGAGGAAAAGTCGAATCGCACACCCTGCAGGTATACCCAGTGTGTATAGTCATGTGAGCTTTTAAATTATTACTTTGTGAAAATGTTGAACCACACACTTCACACATATATTGTTTCTCAGTGAAGTGTATTCCCATGTGTTGTCTTAAATGGTCGTTACGAGAAAAGGTTGAATCGCACAATTCACATTTATATGGTTTAATACTAGTGTGTGTCAACATATGACGTCTTAAAGTTTCTTTCCGAGAAAATGCTGAGCCACATACTTTACATGAATAAGGTTTCTCACCAGTGTGTGTAAACATATGACTTCGTAAATGTCCTTTCGTAGAACATTCTAAACCACATACTCTACATGTATATGGTTCTCTAGTGTGTGTTCGCATGTGCATTTTTAATTCTGCTCTCAATAAAAATGCTGCGTCACACATCTCACATAGAAATGTTTTTTCGCCTGCGTGTGTTTTCATGTGTGTTTTTAAACTGGACACTTCTGAAAACTCTGAATCACAAATGATGCATGAATATTGATTGTCTCCAGTTTGTGGTGGACTCTTCAGCTTTACATACGAACTCTTTTTAACAGACATATTGGCACTCTGTGTCTTAATATATAGAGAGAGATAGAGAGCGAGCAAGAGATAGAGAGCGATGTACAATTCGTAAATATCTCAAAAGTTCTTCAAAACTTATGAAGGATCATTTTATTTTGAAGCAAGAAAACAAATTATTTTCTATTTTCTTTAATAATTTGTGCCTTAATATGAAACAAAATAAAAGACATAATTGGAAAATCCAGGAAGAGTTTAATCTTGAATTGATGAATCCATCAAGTATTTCTGTACAATATTTCATTATATTCGAATTAAAAGATGTTCATTAGTTTCCCACAGAATAAACCTGGAAATAAGTAAAAAAAACATGTATTAACTGTATTGCTTCATCAGAGTAATTTGCAAACAAAATCCCATTTTCTAAAAGGTTATATGCATCAACTTGAAAAATAGTTTCTTTATCTTTCGTTAATTTAAGAGTCATATTGAGTTATATATAATAGATAACAAACGCACATTTCCACAAAAAATTACTTCAATTGAGAAGGTAAGTTGTTATATAGAAAAATAAAACAAAAAGAAAGCATCTGGAAAAGTCTTAGAAAAAGAATAAATACCGCACACACCCGAATACCAATTTGGTACTCTTCCTTTCTCACCTCTCAATAAATTTGGCGTCTCTTTGAGGCAGTAGTGAGAATCGAAGGACAATCCATGGCGTAGGGTCAAACCAGGATTAGATGAATGAAAACAGACACACGACTACACAGCTAAGATATTTATTTTATATTTTTATCCTTATTTCTCTATATTTTTTTAACCGTATTCAATTCATTTCTATTTCAAATTAATATCTTCTTTTACCCTGAGTGTCATGACTCAATTCTTTTAAAATTCGAGGCATTGGAAAAATCCGTTGTTCTCAAAACGTCAACCCATGTATTTCTAGATGGAAATGATAGTGTCTTAAATAGAAATGAATTAATAGGAACACTTTTGTATGGATATACTTGTGCAGTTTATGACCCAATCTCCAACAACTTTGCATCGGCATCTTCCGGCCTTGTCTGGCAGATGGAGAGTACAGGTTTGACAACATGCCTAGACGCTATTCCGACTGGTAGTACAGGAACCCTAACTCATAGGTAACGCTAAGAGCAGCTGCTCTATCAACAGTTGTATAATATCGGGATAACTGTAGTACCATGTCACGCATAGAATGAGACCCTGCACTTAACTCTGATCCGGTTTTCCGAAGCCACTACCTCGTAGATAAAGACTCGACTAATGCTCTACTTGTGGTTAATTTGTCTTCTGGCACTCAGCATAATCCAGTTTGTTCATCCCACTCTACCTATTATCAATATAAATGACAATTACAACAAATAAAAGGATCAGACCAAACAAAATCAATAAAATTGCCTCTTCCCTTAAGGCTCTGTTTCACAAATATCTGAGGGCTTAGAATGAAGCTCTATGATGCAGAATCATTTATTCTAGTAAATTCCCTATATATAACTGGATACCTTTTATTCTTCCATAAGAACTGGATAGACATATGCACAGACTCTGTGCTTTATATTCGTAACACCCTTCCCTTGACTAAAGAATATAGTCGAGAATCAGATGACCAGGGCTACATGTGCTTAAGATTAATCTTACAACATAGCATTAGTTACTTATACTTCCTCTATCGTCCTCTTTCGAACCAGAACTGTACTCTCCTCAACTTTGTCTCAGATAGTATTGATGTAGCACTCTCTTTAAAGCCGACTACCCAAATACATGTATTCAGGGATTTTAATGTTCACCAGAGATTGGCTTTGCTTATCAAACTATACAGACACAGCTATTAACATCACGCATAGTTTCTCCATTGCACATTCTCTTTTACAGACTGTCATTTTCCTGACCCGCATCCAGGATTTTGAGGCTCAGAAAGCCTCACTTCTAAACCTATCCTTGAAAACACTGCCCGAACCTTGTGTAACAAATGCTCATAGTCCACTGGGGAATGCTGATAAACTGTGATAATGATCAATATCTCCCTTAACATTTGACTCTAAGCTGAAGAGCTGTTGTTCAAAACGACTTGATACTACAAACGACCAGATTGGAAATCAATCAGAGAATATATCAGAGACGCTCCATATAATAAAATATTTCTCTCCCTGCAAATGAGGCAACTGAATTGGTTTAAGTAGATATTGAAGCACGTGTCCCTGTGCAGAAATTCTTTAGTAAGTCCCATACTCCACAATGGTTCATTTTAATCTGTGCAGTTGCTATTGCGCATACACCAAAAGTATTATGCCAATTTAACCGCCATAAGTCTGATTCAAATGGACAAAAATTTATAGCATCAAGAGTGAAATAGCCACAACTAAGAGACGACCAGAAAACACATTGAATCACAAAAATCAGGAAATCATGATTTCTGAAGAATCCATAATAGCGTGGTAAATAATGGGCAATCAACAATTACCACATTATCCATCAGATAAGGCTGACCTACTTGCCGAGCAGTTCGCCTTGAACTCAACCTTAGACTCCACTAATAACACCCACCCAAACCTTCCTTGCGAACAGAAGACACACCTGATGATCTGAGATATAATAAAAAAAATCTGATCTTATTCCTGCTATAGACTTAATGAAATTCTCTGCTGAGCTTGGCCCTGTCCTCTCCAAACTCTATAGCAAATGACTTGCTGAATTTTCCTTTCCTGATAGTTGGCAGATTACAAGTGATCAAGAAATTTGGTGAAAAAAACTGATTTGGAAAATGATCGCCCTATCAGTCTCCTCCTGCTCTTCTCTAAAGTCTTTGAATCATTAATCAATCTAGTGATAGTCCATCACCCACTAAAGGCTAAACTTTTTTCTGACTAACAATATAGATTTAGGAAAACCCATTCCACTGAGGATATCTAAACACTCATCTCAAAACACATTTACAATATACTGGATAAAGTTAGTGAATTTAGGGTGGTAAAACTTGATATATTCTAGGCTTTTGACAGGGTCGGCCATGATGGACTTCTCATGAAAATTAATTCATACAGTATTACTGGACGAATATTTAATATAATCAGATCCTTTTAGCCAAAAGAAAGATCCAGGTTATCCTTGATGGTCGAATATCTAAACAACATTACATATATGCGGGTGTGCGCCAGGAGTAAATCATTTGACCGCTGTTATTCCTGATCTTTATAAACGACCTCCCTGATGCAATAGACGGGTCAATATACTGATTGACCCCAAACAAATTGCAAAATTATGGTGTTTTGTGAGTTTTGTGCTAGGTTGGGTTTAGTCTACAACATGCTAAATGTTGGACAAGATCAGAGTATGGAAAAGTGTTAAATTTTGAAGATGATTTTTTTTGGTTTAAAAGTCATTTTCCATTGACATGTGAAGCACTAACTCGGTCAGTTTTCATGATAAATCAATACATCTTGGATTTTTACCCAAGTTTTTAGGGTCCATCTTTCACATGAAAGGGTTACCAGTGATGCCAAATAAACACTTATACAATATCAATACACCCTTTACCCTTGTTGCATCCACCCTTAATCATTTATGTCACAGTATTTTAAAAACGTTTAACTCATTATCATCTTCCACTAAATTACTTTTTTATATCATCACAATTTCCGTCTTGGCAATGTTCACGTGCACTGGTATATTCTAGTCCATGTCTCCTGCAGTTACACCTGAGGGTATTGCATCCTTCCGAACAGTTGTAATGAATTATCTGAATCAGTGCATCTCGAGCAGAGTTTTGTCTGTCATCACTGCAACAGGTTTGTCCCTTTCCACCTTCTACCCCCACTCAGATGGCACCATCCCATCCACTCCATGACCTGGTAGTAAGTCTGCAAAGAGTGGAATTTACGGGCAAACGGCGTTAGTGAAAGTCATTCTAGCGTGACGAACGTCTTAGCTCTCACAACTTTCTTGCAGAACATATTGTATCTAATAGATTCCAGAGAGTCTTTCTGATTTGCGTTGAACAAAGCTATCATTGCCTTACAACCGTTCGTTTCCACAGCATCCTGACTTTGCTTTGGTATAAAGAATACTTTCAGAACAGTCTGTCATTGTCTTTTCCCACTTGACGATTCGTTGGAACAGAAGCATCTTTCCTATTCTGAATACTCTGGACACCAAATCTCATCCCGTAACATGCAGGAACAACAGATCAGTACAACTGCTTCACCAAGCACCTGCTTGACAACCTTGATATTGTAAACGTAGGATTTCGCCATATCAGAGCGGAAATAAAGTGTAGTACATTTGGAAATATGCATGGAACAGCAAGAGAACAAGAAGATCCGTGTCTTCTCCAATGGTTAGGGTGGTTGATTTAAAAGAAGACCTTTGTAATCTCAATGTCGGCATCTCTTTTTGCTTGAATAACGTAAGTCTTTCTGACACATTTTTTTCCATGATCAGCTGAGTCAGTGCCTGATTGTTTGCCACATTTGACATGGATTCCTCCTTTTTAAGAAAACAACAAATCAGAAATCATAAAAGTGAAATTACTTTTAGCTAAAAATATTGATAGTTTTAAACTTTCTTGACTGGAGCAATTTCGTTTCGGTTAATTTGGCTTTTTGTATTAATATGACGTTACGTTATTTTCTTTACTTAAAACAGTACTATAATGAGAAAGATGGTTTTTTGTACAGTTGTAGATGCATCCTTTCCGTTGAACCCGAACCTTTGTCCCAAAACACACACATCTGATTCTACTTTTTTAAGGTGATTACATTTATACACCCTGAAAAACCTGGGAAAAAAAGAACTGAAACAGAAAATAATAATTTCATAATTTAGAGCGGGGCTCAGTTTCATAAAAAAAAAATCAGCTACCAATGTTCCTCTATTTACAAGCCATTCTAGTGTTAATTTTCTATCGACCTGTATAGTTTTAAAGTTCTGAAACTGGTCACAAATCTTTTTATTTAAAAATTTGTTTTGTTACTTTCGCTTGGGCAAATGTGTAGCAGTCATAAATGAGAAACTATTTCCTAATGCGGAGAACTGTACTTACTGGCTAATTCGGTTGCACACTGACCAATCAGCTTGCAGGTCGTATTAATTTCAGCTGTCCCCTCAGGAACTACTTTGGACTCTTTTGATCGAAAGTCAGCACTAAACAGCAGAGCGACTGCGACCAGCAACCAAGAAACCGCTCCAGACAAGGCATGAAGCCCCGATGTAAAAAGCTAAAAAAATATTACTTCAAGGTCCAGCAATTCTTTCCCCTTTGTCAGAAACTTTGGAATGTGAGGATTAAAGGACAAAATAAGGGAAACGAGAGTTACGAGGCTTCCAAAAGTAAACCCAAGGTCCATTTTCTACTCTCCTATAGTGATGAAAATCAAAATAACAAAACATACTATATAGGAGAAACTGCATTGAATAAAAAAAATGATATTATAATCATAAAAGCACATTTAATTAAAAATAAAAGACAGTATAGCGCATCACATCTTTTGGAAACAAAGGATAACAGGCAGTCTCCGATAGTGGAATTAAGGATCTTAAGGTGGGATGTGATATCTAGATTTTAGACAATCCGAGTGAGTAACTAGACATCTTTAAGTTTAAAGATTTTATAAAGCTAATGATTTACTATTTATTATAGCAAATTAAATCAAAGGCCCTATGAATGCTTGCTGCTTCCTGTAAAAATAAAAGCCAGATTGTTTTAGCCTACTTTGACAATAAAAAAATAATGCTTAATCACCTGGATTTCTCGAGCTCAGCTATCTTCACTTGAAGATACACTGCTCATAGACCTTCCATTTTACTTTCCTCACTTGGACACTGTCATAACCTTTGCAGACCTATACCCAACAATATAGATAATAGTAAATAAACCTCTTTTGTTGTTATGTTAAAAAGAGTTTGTTTCCTTCGTGTGATGACCGTTTTCGTTTACATACTACACTATTAGGATTTGTTCTGATTGCTCACTAGTAAGAACAGCTCCTATAAACGCGAGTCAATCAAAGATGGCGATCGATTTTTGAGGAGGTGGTAGCTAATTTCAGGCGTAAAAATTAATTTTTTTTTAAATGGCTTACAGTACAACTAACCCTAAGTCTGGGGTGGTTGTCGGTCGGATAAGGCTAAACGTTTTTTTTTATTATCTTTTAAGCCTGAAATAATTGTCGGCCATGAAAAAAAATTTTTACCATAAATTTTTAATTCAAGTATTTCCAGCTTTAGACATTTGTTTTTTTTTAAAAACATTTCATGAAGAGAGTTATTATTCGAAAAAATAGTAAATAAACTATTCAAAAAATATTTTTTAAAAGCAAACTTAAAAAAAAAAAAATGGTGACTCTACAGAACTTGAACCGAACCAAACCCACTTTTGCCAAACCAAACCTAAAACTAAGGTTAGGTTTAGGGTTAGTGTAAAAAAAAATAAAACAAAAAAAATTGGTTCAAATTCTGTAGAAGTACCAAAAATATTTTCAAGCTAAAAAAAAAAATGGGAAGCCATCACCAAGTAGACTATTTATATTTTACTATTATTTGTTATATACTTTGTTTATTTTTCATTTATTGCCTGTTAACTATACTGAATTATTGCCAAAAATTACATACGTTACGTTTTAGCGCTCATTTAAAAAAATACTTTTATTAGAAATATGAATTAATTTTTAGTTAAAAATATCCTCAGCAGACAAATGCTTATCTTATTCAAAAAACTAAGAAAAACTATGAAATTTAAAATAAGAAAAACCGTTTTAATTTAATTATTATCTCTTTCGACTATAAATTACTGGGCACTTCTGCATTTCAACCGTCACTTGGACTTAATAATTGAAGAGTTCCATTCATTCCACCGAGTCAACCGGAAGTTGTAAATTATATATATATGAAAAAACAAAAAGACAATGTTGACTGTTTGTTGAATTTTCGTTTTAAATTATAAATTTTCGTTTTAAAAGATCACTGTTGACTATTTTGATAAAATTTTAATTCATAAAAAAAAAATCACTGATTAAAATCACTGACTATTCATTTTAATGATACATTTTCGTTTTAAAAATCACTGTTGACTATTTTGAGAAAGTTTTAATTCATACAAAAACCCACACATTTTTATTATTTTTAAATTATTAAATAAAAGATTTTCATATTCAATAACGATACATTGTTCGCTGTTAATATTATACGCTGTTAATATTGTCATTTTGAATAAAAACATCTAATTCGGTTACTTCCGATTGGTTGTCTGCCCCTGAACTTCAAAAGAGGAAAGCAAATTAAGTCCAAGTGACGGTTGAAATGCAGAAGTGCCAATTACTGTTTTAATCGATTCTTATTATTTAACAAAACGTAAATAACAATAAGTTGTTTGGGAATAGTGTCCAAACCTGCCCAACCAACTGTTAATAATTTGGGTGAATAAAATTATTATAAAACAAACACGAAAAACTATTTATTTAAATAAATTACAATCCAATTATTTAAATGTGCAAACATATACAAAATGACTCCGTATATAAATTCTTGAAAATATATATATTAGCTTTCATTTCAAAAAAATAATTCTGTCAATCGTAAAAATACAAAATGATTGTATTAGATATTACATTTGATTTATGTCCCAATCGCAGAATGCCCCTATTCATTTTTGTGAACTAACAATCATCTTTTTTTTTTTGAGAGGAAAAAAATAACGTCGATGAAATAAAAAAAGTCCAATGTCCTAAATTAAAATAGAATAGAAGAAAATGTAATTTAACGAATCACCGAATATGTTTTCAGGAAACAACTAATAAGAAAAAAAACTACTTACTGTGACGAAAGAAACTTAGGTGATTGTATAAAAAAAAAACCGAAAAAAAGTTTTTCTTGTCTTTTAGTGTTGGAGAGGTAAATAAGGGGCAGGTAACTCTTACCACGAATTTTAAGCAAGATTTTCCAGTAATCAAAACTGGTGGCTTTAATTGGCGTTGCACATGTGGCTACTGTGCAAAGAGAACGTCGATTAGACATAAAAGGGTTAGGATTATGGTTAGGGTTTAGGGTTAGGTTTAGGGTTAGGGTTAGGATTTAGGGGTTAGGGTTTAGGGGTTAGGGTTAAGGTTAGAAAAATATTGTTCGAAAGCTAGAGCTGTTGTGAAGAGTTACCTGCCCCTTATTTACCTCTCCAACTCTAAAGGACAAAAAAAAAACTTTTTTTCGGCTTTTTATTATACAAGCACCGAAACTTATATGTTGTTCGTCCGTAGATAGAAATAAAACAAAAAAACCTTCATATAGTAACATTTACTTCCTTCCCAAGGTCAAAAAGTAGGTTTGAAGGAAAAGCCAGTGCCCCAAGAAGCGGAGCACTCTAGCCCTTAAAAAAATGCCTGGATAGCCCCGTCGGCATTCCCTGGTAGGGGCCCCTCAGGCGATTAGCAATAAACTAATCCTTCCGCAAAGAGAAAAGGTAAAGCTTGGGAGGATAGACCTCCTAAAGCTGAACACAACCATAAAAAAACCTCAGTCCGACAGAAAAAAGGCCACCTAACTCAAATGGATTAGACTGTATCGGGCTGATTGTGGAGGATGTATCCTAGACACGGTATGAAAAAAAAAACACAACCTTAAGATCAAAGACACAACGGTTGAAAATCCTTGATATAACGATGCCTGCCAGGGTTGACAGACTTTAATAAATGTTTGAAGCCAAATTTTTAAAGAAAAAAGGCCAAAAAAGGCCAAATTGAAAACTGAAGCCACACTTTTAGAGGAAAAAAAACCCCTAATATATAGTATGTGCACCGGGGTGGCAATAGGTATGTGTATAGTAGTGCATAGGGGTGGCGATAGGTATGTATATAGCATGTGCACAGGGGCGGCAATAAGTATGTATATAGAATGCGCACCAGGGCGGTGATAGGTATCTATTTCACATGCGCTCCGGGGCAGCGATCAGTATGTATATAGCACTCGCACCGCCACGGCAATAGGTACATATTTAGCATTCGCACCGAGCCCATGATAGGTACATATTTAGCATTCGCACCGGGGCGGCGATAAGTACATATATAGCATTCGAACCGGGGCAGCGATAGGTACTTATGTAGTATGCATACCGGGGTGGCAATAGGTATTTATGTAGTATATTATCTTCACCGGGGCTGCAATAGGTACGTATATAGTATGTACACCGGGGCGGCGATAGGTACATATTTAGTATGAACATCAGGGCGGAGATATGTATCTATATAGAAGGCGCAGGCAGAGGTGGTAATTTTATAGAAATATGTCATACTTTTACCCTGGGCAACGTAGGAGAAATGGTGGGGAAGAAACAGCTTTCGCAAAATGAAAAATGAGTAAGTAGCGGTGAAATGGGGCGACCAGGGAAGAGAAAGGTAGAAAGATAAAGAGACGGCTATAGAGAGAGGGAGAGAAATAGAAGTTTGAATATAAAGATGTTATGCATGCGATTTTTCTTCAATTATATGATTTTATGACCCTGAGCAACGCCGGGTAGCCCCGCTAGTATTTAAATAATTGTTGATAAAGTTGTAGATGAGTACCCTCAGCTACGCCCCTTCCCCCCCTCCCAACTGAGATTCTCGTTTTTAGGCGGTTACGTGTTGGGAAAGAAAATCAATTATTTAGAATTTAAAGTGGGGCATCAGTTATGCATATAAATTTTATGTTAAATTATTCGACATTTCTGGATCATTGTCTACTCGGATAGCGTTTTTAATAGCATTTAATCAAACATTTTGTTACTAAGTGAGATACATTGTGTGTGTGTGTTTTTTTGAGGGGGGGGGGAGATAAAAATAAATCCGTTTACCCTACCACTACTCCTAAGTCCCCCCACCCCAATCCTCACTTAGCCCTATCACTAAAGTTAAGTCCAGGTTGCACCCCCCTCCAAAAAAAAAAGAAAAAATATGTTTAATCTAAGATTTAACTGGAACGGTTACATGTAATTCAGACGATCTCTGATCAGAAAGTGTGTGATCATTTCATGTTAAATTTATATGCGAAACCGATCCCTCAATCTAAATTCTAAACCAATTTTTGTTTTTTATTGGAGGGGTGGAATTGTTTTGTTATGGTTTCTGTAAGTAAATGAGGCAAGACGAGGTGTATTATCTCAGATCAAGATGGCTGACTGCCGGGTCTTGTTTATTCACGTTAGCCTCGAGATCTTACATTGCAGGGGAGGTAACTTCAATCGGTCCAGATTTTGGTTAACATAACATCTCCCTTTTTGAGATAGATCTGAGGGGGGGGGTGTTATTTAGTGTCCATGCAATATGATTTCTCTTTTATTTATTTATTTTTAAATTTTTTATTTTATTTAGAGATCTAGCTTGATGGGTGGTCTCGACTGCCGTCCGGACCTGGTTCTTATGTAGTCTTGCGAATTGAGGGTTGGAACTGCTGTTTTCACGGTTTCCTCCCTTGGTGGATGAGTGTCTTCATAGGACTCCGATTCGTGAACTTCGACTATTCCGTTGGGTGGTTTCGGTACAATGTGTCGTCGATTGCATTGGATCACTGTCCCTTCGTCTTTGGTCTGTAGAACATAGGAGCGTGGGGTGGATGTTGTTCCAACAACTGTACCTTCCTGGTTTGAAAGGTTCATGTACCGTTTTTGAGCGATGATAGCTCTTTAGCTCTATGTGATAAGCAGTGTGTGAGTCGTTGTTGGACCTTTTGGTTCTCTTCCCTCTGTCTGAAGCATTTGAGATCGGGCCATTTTTGGTTTAATAGATTTGGGTGAGTTGGGACATTTGTCCTTAAGCGTTGGCCCATTAATAGCTCACTAGGGCTGGACCCGCAGTCTATTGGTGTTGCTCTGTGGGCGAGCACAGAAAGATATGGGTCTTTTGCCTTCTTCAACAATGCTTTCATTGTCTTTACACAGACCTCTGTTGCTCTGTTAATTAGGGAGTAGCGAGACTGTTTGTGACGTGCTGAAATCCCCAGTCGTCTGCGAATTTGGCAAAGTCTTTTGACGTGTATTGGCTTCCTGGGTCAGTTCTTAGAATGACCGGTACTCCATGTCTGGCAAAGATTGCTTCAGGCTCCCTATTATAGCTCTGGAGGTTATTGATGTAAGCATGGCAACCTCTGCATACCTGGAGAAGTAGTCAACAACTACAACATAACTGTGGCCCTTCAATTCAAACAGATCGGAGGCTAGAGTGTGCCATGGTCTTGTTGGAAGCTCGGTGGTCATGAGGGGCTCGGGCGGTTGATATCTCAGACTGGCACATTTTGGACAGTTTTGTACGGCCTATTTAATTTGGTCAGACACTCCTGGCCACCATATGAATGGGCGAGATCTCTGTCTGCTCCTGGTTATTCCCTGGTGACTGGAATGGATTTTGGCAATCATGATCGATCTCAGCAGTGAAGGAATTATGATCCGTGTGCCATACATCAGTAGCCCATTCTCGCATGTGATGCTGCCGCGGAAGATCCAGTATGGTTTGACTGGTGCTGGAATGCGGTCATTTGATAACTAGTCGTTTCTTACATATTGCAATATGTAGTTACTAGTCTCGTCAGTTTTGGTGTCTTCCTCCAACTCCCTTAGACGTTTTTCTGTAGCGAATGGTGTATCCATACCTCATTAAATGTACCCAAAATCTCTGTATCCTTGCTGGTAGCTCGCTGAAGTCCTTGCTACCTAGCAATGGAACCAGTGGCTTGTGGTCGGTTTCCACTGTGAAGTTTAGTCTGACTAGGTAGTCAGAGAAGCGTTCACATGCCCATGTTGTTGCCAGGGCCTCCTTTTCTATTTGGGCGTAACGAATTTCAGTCTCTGACATGGCTCGTAAAGCGTAGGCGACACGGTGCATTTTTGTGTCGCCTTGTCGTTGTAATAACATGGCTCCCAGCCCATAGGATGAAGCATCGGCAGAAACTACAGTCTCATTTGAGGGACTATATAAACAGAGCACTGGTGCTGAACACAGTGCCTTCTTGATGGAGCTAAATGCTTCCTGTTGTGCACTGCCCCACATGAATGTGTATTTCCGGCTTAAAAGGTCCCTTAGTGGCTTAGCCATATCCGCGAGGTTTGGAATGAATTTTCCCATTTGATTCACCATCCCTAGGAATCGGCGAGTTTCCGATATGTCTGTTAGTGTTGGGAAGTTGAAAACGCCAGCGACCCTTTCTGGATCTGGCTGTAGACTGTCAGCACTGAGCATATGCCCGAGAAATTTCAGCGATGGTCTGGATATTTCGCATTTTTCTGTGTTGAGAGTAATGCCGACAGCCTGGATTTTTTTGAGTGCGCTCTTCAGTCGGGCATCATGTTCAAGTTGATTTTTGTTTGCCGTGGATTAGCACGTCATCTTGCATGCATATCGCTCCGGCCTCACTCTCTAATACTTGCGACATGCATCTCTGGTAGATCTCACTGACTGATGAGATCCCAAAGGGGAGACATTTAAATTGGTACTGTCGGAATGGGCTGATGAAAGTCGTCAGTGTACGGGATTCCGATGAAAGTGGAATTTGCCAGTATCCGCTGTTGGCATCCAGTTTGCTTGGAGGTGGTCAACTGTGGGCAGCATGTGGAGTTCACGTTTTACACACTTGTTGAGCTTTGTGAGGTCTACGCATATTCTAACTTTTCTATTTGCTTTTGGTACTACAATCATAGGAAAACACCATTCGGTGGGTTCGTCGATCTTGCTTATGATCCCCAGCTTCTCCATTCTCTGGAGTTCTGCCTGCGTTTTTCTCATCAGGGGTAGCGGTATGCGTCGTGGTGTGGGTACTGAGTATGGCTTAGCATCTGCGTGTAGCGGTATACTGTATGCTTTCCCAAATGTGCCTAAGCCTGTGAATAGGTCTGGCATTTCCTTTTTTTGATTATATGGCTGCATTTCGCTCTTGATGGTATGTAGCCTTGGGTGGACAGTTACAAGCTTGAGGGCTTCGATGGCTGGTCTACCTAATAATGGCTCCTCAAGATTAGGGATAATGAATATCCGCTGTTTCGTCGTCAGCTCTTTATGCGAGACAGTTGCAGTGATAATTCCGGTAACTTTCAGGGGGATGCGTTGCGGACCATGTAGGGTTTTGTGGGCATTTGAGAGAGCTGGTAGATCTCTCCTCAGTTTGTAGATGTGCTCAGGGATGTCAGTCACATCTGCACCCGAGTTCAATTTGAATTCCAGTGGTATTCCGTTGACGGTGATATCGGTTCGCCATAGTCTGCTAAGGCTGATTTCTGATATTGTCAGGACACCAAGGTATGCACTCTGGTCACTTTCACTGTCATCCGAGTCATGCTTAACCTCATGTAATTTTTTCGCACGGCAACACTAAGCATAGTGGCCTATCGTGCCACAATTGTGGCAGGTGACGACAGTGGCGGGGCATGCACGTCTCTGATGATGACCCTGGTTACCGCAGCAGTGACACCCTGCTTCCGCTCTGTGCTGCTGTGTATGCCCTTTCTTCTGCTGATCATTGTAGTGAGGTTCCCATCTGGGGTTGGCCTTGTAGTTGCTCTGCCCTTGTCTGCGAGTTCTATTGTGATTAACAGAATGGACAGCAACATTGCTATCAGCTAGTCGTTCACTACTGATACGTTCTGGTGATCGCAGGAGACGTTGTTGTGATTTGATCGTCTCACATTGTCGTGCGCGTCTGATGGCCCCGTCTAAGGTGAGGTCTGGAATCATCTGAAGACTCTCTGATATCTTTGGATCTATGCATTCGACTACAGGACCGGCGGGACAGTTATAAATGTGGGGGGGGGGGGCTCTCCTAAAAAGTGGAGAGGGCCAGCTAAACATATGCATATGTAACTTCATTATTGATGACCGTAAAGTGGGGGGACCAAGTCAAAAAGTGGGGGGGAGAGCTTGAGCCCCCCCCCCCCTGCCCTCCCGGTGTACTATACTACTGTCACAAATTAGTTCTTCGTGGAAGTCTCTAAAGTTGCAGTTCTTAGCCAGTACATGGAAATACGTAATAAAATAGTCAACCGACTCACCTACTTCCTGGCGTCTCTGGTTGAAGCTAGCCCGTTCATATATGACGTTGGTGTTGCCTTTAAAATGGTCGTTGAACCTTGACGTGACTATGTTCAGGTTTTGGGCTTCGTCGGGTGAGAGTTTGAATGTAGCGATGATGTCCTCTGCAGTAGATTAGGGTGTTTACCTGACAAGGGGCTGGCTTCTCGTCTAGTCTGGACACTGTCCTGTAGCGGTTGAACCATTTTTCCCACGATTCGGGCTGATCGAATGTGAAGGGTTCTGGTGGGGATAACGTGGCTGTTCGTCATGAGTTTTTTTTGTTTTTTTTTAAATTTTTATTTGGCTTTTAAGCTCAATATTTTTCTTAACGCTTCCCATACGTGTTGCTCACGTCCGTTTTCGAATCCCTTATTCTGACACCATGTTTTGTTATGGTTTTCGTAAGTAAATGAGGCAAGACGAGGTGTATTATCTCAAACCAAGATGGCTGACTGCCGGGTCTCGTTTATTCACGGTAGCCCCGAGATCTTACATTGCAGGGGAGGTAACTTCATTCGGCTCAGATTTTGGTTAACATAACAGGAGTTGTTTTAGCTGAGGGTCCTCATTAACAATAATACCAAAAAATTAGATTTTATATATTTTTAATGTAAATTTGATTTTTGCGAAAGCGTCTAAAAATTAAACATTTGTTATTTTCACATGTTTTTTTTCATTTGAAAAATTGTTCCAGAACTAATTAAAACAAATAATATTTATTTTTAAAAAGTTTCAAAGTTCATTATTTGAAAAAAACATTCCACATTAAATGAATGTTTTATTTATATCGGAAATTGTGTCAAGTGAACAAAAACGCAATGAAATATGCTAATATACTTCTCACTATATTGGTTACGTTGTTCGATGTAGCAGCGGCAGTGAATGTTGTTTTAGGTATTGACTCTTGATTTGACAAAGGCTCAAATCATCAGTTTCTTTTAACCAATAAACACATCACTCAATAATTCCATGGCCTAACTAATAAAACCAACTTTTAGGCAAAATTATATTTATTTATCAACTTAGTCTCCTTATAGCGTGATACACTGATTCCAACGTATCTCTAACAGTTCGGTTTCCTTTTTTGTAAAAACTAGTTGTCTTTGACCTCAAAATACGCCTCAGTTTCCGATATCACTTTTCATTGGAGTCAAGTTTTTTTCCCCCTAGAGCATTATTTTGAGGCCTGTAGTAGTCGCTGGAGGGCAGATCTGAAAAAAAAAGGCGGGTGCAAAAGAAATTCGAAGTGCAATTAAGGGAGTTTTGCCATTGTTGAAATCGACTTGTGACAAAGAGCACTTTTTTTTTCTTTTTTGATGATTTTGGTGATTTTTTTGTGATTTTTTTGTGATTTTTTGTGATTTTTTTGTGTTTTCTTTGTGTTTTTTTGGTGTTTTTTTCTTTCAAAATATTCGCTATTGATGCTTCTTCCTTTTTCAAGCTGATCAATTGCGCATCACAAAATAAAGAAACCAAAACCTTGCCTGCTGATTGATGTCTGCGTGTTTAGTCGGCTGTCATCAGCTTAGTGGTGGATCCGTGTTTCATCCATCGTCATATTGACGCACAAACACTTTTTTGTTGCATTGAAACATTTTCAAATATCGCTTTGAATCGTCAACGCATTTTTGTTTTTGATCAAATGTGAGCAAACGCGGCAGCAACTTTGAACACAGCTTTATTATTTGTTGTAGTATCAGCAATAGAAATCTAGCTAGCCCTCCTCCCACTCCCTTCCCATATCCCCTCTTCCGGTTTCGGGCTCACCGTCAGCAGTCCTGGTTTGTACACCTAAGTAAATAAACGTGTTTCACTTCAGCCTCCTTGTATTTTCGTCTAATCGACATCAATCAATGTATACGGCTATCACAACATGGTGTCAGAAGTGGTTGCAAATAAGTTATAGACATCTACAGTTATCGTAGAAAAGTTGAACAACAACAGAGAAAAAAATAGAGAAGATAAACAAAAAAAAAAGAAACGGGTCAGCAGTCTACACGTGGAGACGGTAAAAGAGGAACTCAAAACAAGTAAGTCACGGTGTAAAGTGAATCTACAAAGTCACGGACATAATACCAAAAAACAAAACAAAAAAAAACAAAAAACAAACAAGCAAACAGAGAAAGGCTGTCGAAAAACGCCAGAACAAGACCCTGTGAAGGTAGGCGATTTGCTATTCATATCCATATTGTTATTGTTATTTTTCTAAACCAACAACAACAACAACAACAAAATAATTTATACACAAATACCGTACGCTAGTTACACAAAAAAAAAAATTAAAAAAATAATAATAATACGTATTCTTTTTCATTTCTTCTACGTGTACTAATTCACTTTATCAACAATGGCCTGTCAATTACCTCCCCCGTCTATGGATTGGCAGAGTGCCAATTTACCAAAAGATTTCGACAGATTCGCTCGACAGGTTATGTTGCACTTTAACGGACCTCTTAAAGATACAAGTGAAGACGTAAAAGTGAATTATCTGTTGCTATGGTCGGGAATAGAAGGCCAAGAGTTGAGTGACACATTTGAATTTGAGGCAGGTGAAGCGTGCAATGTAGAACACTACATCAAGAAATTTCGCGCATATATAGAGCCGAGGTCAAACTTCCGCGTCGCGAGATACCAGCTCCTACAGTGCCGGCAACAACCTGATGAAGCAGCCCACGGATTCTTGAAGAGACTAAGGCAAATAATAAAACAGTGCGAGTACGATCTCCTCGTCGAGAAAACCCTTCTGGTCGACCTTTTTATTTTTGGACTGAACATAAAGTTCACACAAAAGGCATTACTCAAAGAAGGAAAGAATCTCAGCATCGCAGAAGCGCTACATGCTGCAGAGACAGAAGAGGCAACACTGAAGCAGGTGGAGGCAATACAAAACACACATAGAGAACCAAAGATCCCCGAGGAAAGAACAGAAGATGCCCACGCAATAAAGACGGGGAAGGAGCACTATAATAAATGTTACTTCTGTGGAAAAGGCCATTACAGGGGTGAATGCCCAGCAAAAGGAAAAACCTGTGGGAAGTGCCGGAGGACAGGGCATTTTGCAGTTGTTTGCCGCACCAGAGACACAAAAGACTCCATTAATAAGCACGATAGACCTCCAAGATCGGCAAAACCCCCAAGATATAGAAACGCTCACAACATAACAGCACACAGCGACGAAGAAAACGACGACTTGCCAAAAGAGGCATATTTCCATACCATATCAGCAAAATCGCATACTCCAACAGATGCTAGAGAGGCATATGCGGAATTAAGAATAGGGAACAACAGATCCCAAATAAAAATAAATGCAAAGGTGGACACAGGCGCTATGAGCAACCTTATCCCTTGGAAATACTTCAAAAAACTCAAGCATGTACACCTTCAAGACACTCCTATCCGACTATTAGCCTTTGGGGGTGTTCAAATCGACCAAGTGGGCGTATGTCACCTAGGAGTCAGATATGGTGACAAGTTCACAAGTACCAACTTCCATGTAGTAAGAAGTGATGGACCCGTGCTACTTGGCCTCCAGACATCTAGGAAACTAGGACTAGTGACCCTCAATTTTACAATAGGGACCAATATACCAAAACAAGACCACACCACTTTACCCGCGGCAGTACAATCAAAACCAGAAGGAGATACGAAAGAAAGAGAACGGATACTCAAGGAATTTGCTGACATATTCGAAGGCATTGGCTGCTTGCCAGGGGAGTACAGCATCAAGATTGACCCGTCAGTACCCCCAGTAATACACCCACCCCGTCGGGTACCAATAGCCTTGAAAGAGAAATTCAAAGCAGAGTTAGACTCCCTTGTAGCTCAAGATATAATAACCCCTTTAACAAAACCGACAGCCTGGGTCAACTCTTTTGTATGCGTCACAAAAGCCAATGGATCTGTCAGACTATGCCTGGACCCTAAGGACTTAAACAGGGCAGTGTTGCAGCCACACTTTGTTACACCAACATTTGAGGAAATCATCTCCAGACTTCATGGAGCAAAATGGTTTTCAATAGTGGATGTGAAATCGGCTACTGGAACATGAAGCTGGACAAAAAATCAAGAGAACTTACAACATTCATCACTCCTGAGGGACGCTATATGTTTAAGCGCTTCCCAATGGGGGTCAAGAGTGTGCAAGACGAATTTCAGCGAGCCATGTTTGAGACCTTTGGGGACATAAAAAATGTCCTCTCAATATCGGACGACACCGTTATCGTTGGATTTGAGGAGGATGGCAGCGATCATGACATAGCACTCAACAAACTCCTAGAAAGAGCTCGGTCTAAGAACTGCAAATTCAACCCGGATAAATTAGTGGTCCGCACGCAAGAAATCTCTTTTTTTGGCCACATTATATCAAGGGATGGAATAAAACCAGACCCAAAGAAGACAGAGGCAATCGTCCAAATGAAACCACCAAAAGACGAAAAACAATTAGCAAGCTTTCTTGGGCTAGCAAATTATTTAAACAAATTCTCGCCACAACTGGCAATGCTGACCAAGCCACTCCGAGATCTTCTGTCAACAAAAACTCAATTCATCTGGACTGAACAGGAACAGATGGCTTTTAACAGCATAAAAGACGAAGTAGGGAAAGCAATTGTGCTTAAATATTTTGATCCAAAAGCGCCAATAAATATACAGGTTGATGCATCATCAGCTGGACTGGGTGCAGCCCTCATCCAAAATGGAATGCCGGTCGCTCTAGCAAGCAAAACCCTGTCGGGGCCTGAGACAAGGTACTCGAACATAGAACGCGAAATGCTAGCAGTGGTTTTTGGGCTGGAAAAGTTCCATCACTATGTATGGGGCCAAGCAGTGACAATAATAACTGATCACAAACCGCTAGAATCAATAGCCCTAAAGAATCTTGCTAATGCACCACCAAGGTTAGCGAGAATGTTACTTAAAATCCAAGGCTATGATTTCACAGTTAAATACAATCCAGGAAAATCCATTCCCATAGCCGACTGCATGTCCAGGGTGTCACCAATCCCAGGGGAACCAATCAGGGATGTAGACATCAACATACATCTACTTAACGCACACCTGAACGCATCCCCAACTCGCTTGCTAGATATCAAGGCAGAAACACCCAAAGACCCAGTATTAAAACAGCTCACCAGCACAGTTATGTCTGTATGGCCAGAAAATCGATCCTGCTGCCACTCTCACGTACAAGCTTTTTGGAATTATAGGGACGAAATTGGCCTCCAAGATGGAGTACTCCTTAAAGGCAACAAAATCATCATATCTCACTCACTTCAACCAGACATCCTACAAGAACTACATTCATCCCACCAAGGGATAGAGAAAACCCGCTTACTGGCCCGAACAGCAGTGTTCTGGGTCGGTATCAATAAAGACATAGAGGAACTAATTAGAGACTGCTCCACATGTCAGAAGTACCAACCCAGTCTCCCATCAGAAACACTACTCCAGCACGAGACCCCTTCTTACCCATGGCAGTATGTCAGTACCGACATCTTTACCATGGAAGATAAGGAATTTTTACTGGTGGGGGACCATTACAGCCGCAGCCCTTTCATACGGCGTCTCCACTCGACGACATCAGCTGCAGTAATCCGACAAATGAAGCTCCTGTTCGAAGAACGAGGTGTCCCGGAGGCAGTATTCAGTGACAATGGGCCCCAGTATTCCAGTGCAGAGTTTGAAGATTTTGCCAAATCGTACAACTTTAGGCACACTACCTCGTCACCACTCCACCCCCAGTCAAACGGGTTCGCAGAAAGGATGGTGGGCGTCTGTAAAAAGTTGTTGTTGAAAGCACGAGAAACGAACACAGACACCCACCTAGCAATGATGGCATACAGGGCCACACCGCTATCAGCTCAAATCAAATCCCCAGCAGAACTACTGAATGGAAGACCCATGAGGACCCCACTAGTGTCGAAACAACAACTAGGGGATGAACAAACAAAGCTAGAGTTGGAGAAGAGCAAAGAAGAAACAAAAAAGTGGTATGACCGAAAGAATAGCCATCAACACACACAGTTACATACCGGCCAACAGGTTCATGTTCAGGACAAAAGAACCAGACTCTGGGAACCTGGAAAGATTGTGCAGATCGCAGCAGAGCCAAGGTCATATGTAGTAAAATTCGCCAACGGTGGAATCCATCGCAGAAACCGGCAGTTATTAAGGCCAACAAAGGGAAAGGCGGACAACACGAAATGCCAGCACCAACGGAAAACTTGTTGTGGCACACACCGAGTCCCTTACCCTCACAGCACTATCCCAGCACAGGGACCACGGCCAGCCAGTGGTCAACCATCAACCATCTCAAGCACACATCCACCAGTTCCATCAACACCTGCCAAACTACGTAGGTCGAACAGGACGAGCAAACCCACCCAGCGGCTCGACCTGTAACAGAACAAAATGAACTATCTCTCCCACCCCGCAACCTCTCCAGCCCATCACAGCCCAACGTACTTCTCCTTTAATACAGAAGGGGATGTTGTAGTATCAGCAATAGAAATCTAGCTAGCCCTCCTCCGACTCCCTTCCCATATCCCCTCTTCCGGTTTCGGGCTCACCGTCAGCAGTTCCGGTTTGTACACCTAAGTAAATAAACGTGTTTCACTTCAGCCTCCTTGTATTTTCGTCTAATCGACATCAATCAATGTATACGGCTATCACAACATTATTGACAAATGTGCATGCAAACATTTAATTCTGCTAAAACAAAGCTCTTTTCCTTCAACAACTATAAGAAACCTCTTCAACCACCGATTGCCATGGCAAATAACACCCTACCTGAGAGTCCAACGTTCAAACTCCTCAGCCTAACATTCACAGGTAACATGAATTGAAACATATACATTGAAGACATTGCCAAGGCTGCTGCAAAGAAAGTGGGCTCCCTCTACCGTGCTAGTAAACGCCTCACACCTGACAGAATCCTATATTTCTATAAAGTCACCATCTGCCCATGCATCGAGTATTGTTGCCACATTATGGATTGTGCACCATCAACTAGTCTCTCCATCTTAGACAAGGTTAAAAAAGAGTCACTAATTTAATAGGTTCCTCACTATCCACCAAGCTTCTTGTCCCATCGCTGCTGTTGCATTCTTATGTTTGTTTTACAAGTACTTCAATGGATTGTGTTCTGATGAACTTGCTGCTCTTGTGTTCCCTCGATGTAAATACACTTGACCAACCTGACAATCAGCTAAATCCCATCCATTCACTGTGGAGGTCCTCAGATGTTAGAGAGCCTTCTACTCCAATAGCTTATTTCCTCGTGCTGCCGGCCTTTGGAACTCCCTCCCTGCTTCCTGCTTCCCAGACTGTATCGACATGCAGAAATTTAAAACTAATTTTAACAGACATTTCGCTGCACAGCTCCAAATTTAGGATGACCTTCCCCTCCCTCTAACTTTCACGCTAATTCTCAGTAGCCCCTTTAGTCTACAGTGGCAGCTTGCCTTGTTTCGGGTGAACTATGTTTTAAAAAAATGGTGATATCTTCAACTCCTCTGCTATCTCATGCAATTTCAATTCATGATTGGCCAAAACGAGTTTGTGGATTTTTTATATGTTTTCCAGAACAACTGCGGAATTTGAGCGACCTGAGTATTCAGGATTATTTGTGTCTGTACGACCGCATTTAAAAGCAGCATACGACCTTTTAACCGTTGAGCAGAGGACAGATAACACTTATCAAGATATTGTGTTGATAGAACAGTATTTTTCCCCATCAGAAAGTTAAGTTATAGGTTTTTTTTAAAGTCAATTTCTAAAATCCGCTCAACATATGGCAGTATGTATAATTGACGGTACACTGATGATGACGACGATGATGATGATGATGATGATGATGATGATGATGATGATGATGATAAAACAATGCTTTATCAATACACAACATTCAGATTTTCCCATTGCTTTGAAATTTGTAGCTTCAGTTAAATAACTAATTTGTAAACAAATAATCCGATTCGTCTCAAATGCTGACACATGCTATTTGAAGGTTAGTACTTTATGAAATAATAGGGATGTTTTATTAATTGCGCCATCCATATGTGAGGCCCGGAACTTATTGAGTGATGTGTTACAGCACAGGAAATATCCAGTCGCCAAATTTTGCACATAATTTAAAAACAAACACGGCCTTTTTATTTCTCTTTTACATGTTTCTTTCAAACAACATACGTGCGTACATCACAATCTAGTTCACCCTCTGGGGTAGGGGGCAAAGGCCCTAGAAAAGCAATCAGAGACACACACTTCTTCTGTACACCTAACGAAGCACACACACTGCTCACTGAACACACGTATACACATCGTACATACACTGTATCACAAACAAAACAGGCACGATAATATACATATACTTAAATGCCTATCTTGTTTACACACATGTAATCATACACGGCGCCAGCCGAAACAAACATGAGAACTCAATTTCTCCTTACAGACAAAACATCTTTATTTCACTAGAATATTCTCAGATTCTTTGAACTCTTTACGAACACTTTATTTCTCATCGTCTTAACAAAGTTGTCGATAAAAAATAAATATTTTGGTGTGCATAGACTTTGTCATTCTTCCTTTCTTTTGATAAGGTCCTATCTTCCAAAATGTTATTCAGCAATGAAGATAATGTAGGTTCGAATAAGGGTATCACTTCAACTTTTAGCTTTGAAATATGGACAGTCGTTTAAAACTTTTCACAAACAGAGGTTTGAACATGAGTCAGATTGTTTCCGTGTGTTTGTGTGTGGCTATCTCATATATACATTTACCACAGATATAATTTTAAAAAAATAATTAAAAATGTTTAGCCCAGATTTTTTTATTGTTAAATAAAAACTAATGCATCATTATAGCTTGCATAATAATTATTTGAATTAAAAAAATACTTTAAATAAAAAAAACAACTTAATTATAACATTGTATTTTAGAATTAATATCTAAACGATATTATATGAAATAATAAAAATAAAGCCCAAAATTAAATTATTGAAGTCTAAACTGCTTTAAAGAGGGTACAATATTGTGACCCTATGGTCCTCTCAGTGATCAGGCTACAATGAAAATAACACAAGACGAATCGTAGAGATAAGTTAGTTGTGCTAGGGATGTTTGCATGATATCGTTGTGGCTAGGGCCCCAAATGCTATCTGATGATCGTTATCCGGTCGTGTCGGCTTCTTTGTCCCACATCAATATCCTTCTCCTATTGTTCACTGTCGAACTCTCCTAACAATCTGCCTCTCGACAATAGTGTTCCCCAAATATATTTACTTTATGTTGAGTTATGAAATAAGTGAAGGACATTCATTTTCCTCTCCCCAATTGATCAGTTAACAATGTTATAGTATAACTTTTTTTCGGCCTCTTGATTTTACCGGATTCCATAACAAGAATTCATCTAGTCTGGTGTGGTATCTTGCTTAGTGTTGTTACTAAACAGAACATTAAGTGGGGAAGGTGCACTATTCTTCGTATAAGCCAGTGTGCGTTAGCCATACAGAAGGGATCTTATTTCGGCTTTGAATACTGTTATTTTGAATATTTGGTCAGGATTTACTTGTAGGGTGAAGTGTCTTCATATAAAGTTGTTTGGACAAACCCTTGTACAAAGAGACCAAAGACACTTGCGGATTGTGTCTAGTAGGTACATTTTTACCAGTGTGTATGAAAAAATAGCTTTTAAAATTTCCTTTCGTTGAAAATTATGAACAACACACTTCACATGAATAAGGTTTTTCTCTTTTTAAAATATTTTTCTCATTTCTGTTTTCGTTAACGAGGTATTCTTCCAAATGCCAGACAATCACCTGTTATTTAGAGGCTCCAACCGAGTGCTCTTTTAAGGATTTTGGCCGTTCCCTTAAGTGCCATTATTTGGATTTCTTTCAAACTTCGTTTTCCGGGAATAATTTCCAGATACTTTTTGAAATGTTTCTTCATGAAGTCTTTAGCTCCTATTATAACTGGGATAATGTTGATTTTTTTGAGGTTCCAGTTTCTCTTCATATCATACATTAGCCTTGGTATTTTGTCACTTTTTCCCCTTCTTCTCTGTTCAACCTACTGTCATTTGGAACACTCACCTCAATCAGTGTTGCCACTCTTTCTGTTTTATTTAATATGAATATATCCGGTTTTACTGCTGCATTTTCCAGGTAGGTAGATGTAAGAACCACATAATCATAATGTATAGTATACTTATCCCGTAGATGTTCCCGTAGATGTTCCCAGGACTTAGTATTACACTGGATGTTAAGAATTTTACAGCTGGTCCAGTGTATATATTTACACACACACCATCGAACGTGTTGTGTAGCTGCCATCTGCTTACATAATTTTGCAGCTTGATATCCAAGTGATTTAGATAATGTAGTTTACAAATATATATGATCATTAGTGTTTATCTCATAAACACATGCATGTGAGTGGCCTATGCAAAAACATCTAAAATCCAGATGAATTTCTGAACCTGGGGACCACGACCCCCCACCAATTACTCAACCTGGGGGCCCACGCGTTTCCTCATAACCAGCCAAGAAAATGTAGAATCTTATTTGTTTGAGAGGCGTAGAAAAGTGTATTAATCTACAATATCTTGTTTTTACAGACTGAAAATATCGACGTATATGTTTTAAAGGAGACATGAATGCATTCATTGCTGAAACAAAAGTTTTGTACCTTCACAACCGTGAATCGTTTGAAGCATGGCAAAATTAACGGGAAAAAAGAGAGGCAAACAGAATAAAAGACAAAGAAAGATAACATGCAAGAAAGAGGAAGAAAGAGGAAGAGACATACATAGAGCCAAAATGGGGAGAAAGTAAGGATGTGATTTAGTCTTTTCTCATAAGAAAAAGCAAAAAGCTGAGAACTCACGTCCTCGAAAATCCTAGGAGTTTGAAAAAACAACTTTATAAATATAGAGAGAGAGGAGTATTAGAAGGCTATCACAATGCAAGAAATGGAAAAAATGTCGGCGTTGAGAAGTAAGACAAAAACAAGTGACTTTGATTATATATTTTTTTTAAAACTTTTTTAATAATTTTTTTCTTTCTATATAGCAAATCTTACTTGATTAGGCAAGACTTAAACACTGATGTAGTCTGTGTGACCGAGTTCCATAATATATTTCGAGGAAGACCTCTTTATCAAATGGTAGGTGTTTAAATCTCGAAAAAGATTATATATATATATATATATATATATATATATATATATTAGAGAGAGAGAGAGAGAGAGAGAGAGAGAGATACATATTTCTCCTAAATCGTATATATATTGTTCAATATTTCAGCATTAGTGTGGAGTGGAGGTTAGGTCCCCTTCCACTACAGAAAACTTAGACATGGGCTAAGTTTATAGTGAAGAATCCTGCTCCCCAAAAGAGATAGCACTTTGGTGGGTGGAAAAATTTCCGTGATAAAACCCATCAACATTACCCAATATGATTTTTATTTAAATGAGTTCCGTTTCGTTTACATTCTGACATATTTCAGTTATTTTATGGACTTAACGGAGATCAAAAGCTCTAGTGATTTAGTTTTTTCTAATAAGAAAAAGCAAAAGACTAAAACCTCACGTTCTTGAAAATCCTAAGAGTTTAAACAAACAAATAGCTACTAGGACTTTAAACATGAGCGTAGTCTATAGTGAGGAATAATGCTCCACACACGGGAAAACACTATGGTGAGTGCAAAATTTTATGTGATCAAACGTCAACATTACCCATTATGAGCACCTCAGACAGCTAGCAATAAACCAATCCTGAAGAAAGAGATAGTGCCTGTAATGTCCTTAACAAATAAAGGGAGATTACCGCAGGTGTCACAGGAGTTACGGCCCCTGGCGACATCCGGTTTTTCTCAGTCTGATATTCACCGAGCACCATCTTTGTTCGTTCGTCTCTCTCTCTCGTTAATCCCCGTCCATCTTGCAACCTTGCCATAGTAATAACCGATATCTAGCAAGTATCGGTTACTTACTACTTGGACCATCACATTGGCGACGAGGACAGAGCTATTTACAAAAAAATAGACACAAGAAAACACAAGAGAAAAAAAAACAACAACAAACAGTCCCACGTGTTGCAAAACAAACATGGCCGCTTTACCTCACTACCCGGAATTCGACTGTGAGTCAGAAGCCAAAGCAGCAAGATGGACGAAATACATTAGCAGATTGAGAAACTATTTTATCGCCCACGACATAGAGAGTGATAAAAGACAAAAAGCAATTTTGCTAACGTTTGTTGGTGAGGCGATGAACGACCTCATTGACGAATTGCCAGCCGAACAGACCACACCAGTAGAAAACGAAACCCACTTCGACAAACTCGCCTCGGCCGTACAGGCTCATTTCAACCCCCAAAATAACACGGAATACAACCGGTTTGCATTCCGTAACATCAAACAAACCACGCCGAATGTAGAGGATTTCTACCGAAAATTGAAAGAAGCAGCAGCTACGTGCCACTTTGCAGACGCAAACGCTGAGATAAAGTCTCAACTGATAACAGGCTGTTCATCAGATAAGGTCCGGCAAAAGGGCTTAATAAACTCTAACATGCCACTACACGACCTGATAAATTATGCCAGGACGACGGAAACAATAACAGCACACCTACAACAAATGCGTTTAGAGGACGCGACAATACGGACGACTACTGCAGTAGTAAACAAAGTCACGTACGAGCGACAGACACGTGACAGCCCCCGGCAAATTCAGTGCAGGAATTGCAACGGAAAATACCCACATGAACGAGGACCAACGTCTTGCCCAGCATTCCAGAGCCAATGCACTTATTGCCGGAGATGGGGGCACTTCACCTCTGTCTGTTTTAGTAAAATGAACAACGAGAACAGACAACGTGGAGCAAATCGCCCTCCACGCCCAGAAGCCCAAACCAATCACCGACCGGTGAACTGCATCGAGGACAACCAGCAAGACTCAACCAGCGGCAGTGACACAGAACATGTGTTTCATACAGGTAAGATGAAAAACCTTCCCTGTTTTGATGTATCTTTTGGCAGTAGCCACCAAATATTCAATGTGTTAGCTGACTCAGGAGCCACTATTAACATTTTGTCTGAGGCAGATTTCAAGTGTTTAAAACCGACACTCTGTCTCCGACCGACAAAAACTGTGATATCTGGATTTTGTGTCAAGCAAACTACTCCAGTTCTAGGTCAATTTAGGACTCTCCTAGAGTTTGGGGGCACCTCCTGCCAAGCTGATATACATGTAATAAAAAGCCCAGAAAAACCTATCATCGGCTGGGAAACATAGAAGAGCTAATACAGAAAGACGAGGAACTGGGGGTGATTGAAAAAGCAGAAAGACCGACCCCGTGGGTATCGCCTATTGTGGTGGTACCTAAGAAAGACCAAAGCAAAATCAGAGTTTGCATTGATATGAGAGCGGCAAACAAAGCCATCGAAAGGGAACGTCACCCTACCCCCACACTTGATGAGCTGAAAGCCATTCTATCGGGAGACAGTGTCTTTAGCAAGTTAGACCTCAATCAGGGCTACAACCAGTTGGAACTAGCTGAAGAGTCCCGATACATTACCACGTTCGCAACACACCTGGGCCTATATAGATACAAAAGACTATTCTTCGGTGTCAACTCTGCCAGTGAAATATTTCAGGAAGAGATTAGCCAAGCACTCGCAGGGATTGAGGGGGCCATCAACATCAGTGATGATATTCTTTGCTTTGGATCGGACCAGCAAGACCATGACAAAAACCTCCAAAAAGTATTTCAACGACTACGCGGAAAAGGCCTAACACTGAATAGCAGCAAATGTCAATACAACAAGAGGTCATTGGAATTCCTCGGACACACATTCGGTAATGAGGGCATCAGCCCAAGTAACTTTAAAATAAAAACAATCTTCGAATTACCAGACCCCAAAAACGCACCAGAAGTCAGAAGTTTGTTGGGGATGACTAACTTTTGCGGTGCACAATTCATTCCAGACTACGCAACCCTGACTTATGAACTACGTCAGTTAACAAAAAAAAACACGCAGTGGTCCTGGACTGAGCGCCACACTGAATGTTTAAAAAACCTCAAGGAGGCCTTGAGCAAAGCATGCTCACTTGCCTACTTCAACCCTAACAAACACACTGAAATATATACCGATGCCAGTCCTGTAGGCATATCTGCTGTATTATCACAAGACGGGCGGGTAGTACAATTTGCAAGCCGAGCACTATCCACAGTTGAACAAAGATACTCTCAAACAGAGCGGGAGGCACTCGCCATCACGTGGGCATGTGAACACTTTCATATATATATCTTTGGGGCCCCATTTACTGTTCATACAGATCATAAACCCTTAACATCAATCTTCAATAACACTCGCTCCCAACTATCAGGGCACATCGAACGTTGGGTTTTGAGAACACAACCATACAATATGACTGTCACATACCGACCAGGTCATGACAACCCAGCTGACTACCTCAGCCGCCATCCAATACATCTACCTCCAAGCAACAGGGAGCAGAAAATAGCGGAGGAGTATATAAACTATATTCTCTCAACGTCAACCCCCAAAGCAATGACAATTGATGAAGTTGCAACGGAAACTGCAAAAGACAAGACACTCACTACAGTCATTCAAGCTATTCTCACCAACAAATGGCAAGGTGCCAATGATGGCATAAACAAAGCCACATTTCTCACCCTGCATGACAACCGTGATGAACTATCACTAGCACATGAGGACAGCATCATTCTGAAAGGGCGCCGGATAGTGCTACCTGAGACGCTACAAAACAGAGCTGCCAAAATAGCCCATGCCGGTCATCAAGGCGTCGTGAAATCCATGGCCCTCCTCCGGGAAAAAGTCTGGTTTAAAAACATGCAGCCTTTGGTAGAAGAAAATATCAGGAACTGTCATACCTGTCAGATCAGCACTCACAAAACGGCAAGGGAGCCACAGAAAATGTCCCCGCTACCAGCAGCCCCGTGGACAGAGGTTAGCGCTGACTTTGGACATCTCCAGAATGGGAAATACCTTCTTGTTGTCACAGATGAATACTCACGCTACGTTGTTGTCGATATCCTGGACTCTATCTCAACAAACTCAGTCATACCCCGTTTAGACAAAATATTCGCCGAATTCGGAGTACCAGTATCCCTCAAAACAGACAATGGCCCACCATTCAACAGCTATGATTTCAAAGACTATGCCTCCATCACCGGTTTCAGACACAGGAAGATAACACCTTTATGGCTCCAGGCCAATGCTGAAACAGAACGCTTCATGCGCACTATAAAAAAATCCATCAAGGCCGCCCTAATCAAAGGTCAAAGCTGGAAGCAGGAGCTATTCAAATTCATGTTAGATTACCGAACGACACCACACTGTACCACCGGTGTTTCTCCAGCCTCAATCCTATTTGGCCGGACCATAAAAAACCGCCTGCCACACCTAGTTACACCTATAGCTGGAGACCATAGCATTAGGGTACGTGACACCCAAGCCAAGGAAACAATAAAGAAATATGCTGACAGAAAAGCATACGTAAAACCCAATAATCTGAGTGTGGGTGACACCGTCATTGTAAACAGCGACCACACTTCAAAGGCACACACCCCCTATCAACCTAATCCATTAACCATAACAAAGAAAAAGGGATCCATGATTACTGCATCACACAAGGGCAACCAAATTACAAGAAATGCCAGCTTCTTCAAAAAAATCCCTAAGCCACTAAGAAACTTCACACACGACGTACCTGAATACTCCTCATCTGAAGATGAGGGACACACGCATGTGACAGCATCACCAAAATCTAAAAAACACCAGGGACAACACCCTTCAAACCTACAACGCTCAGGCCGCACAAGACGGTCACCCAAAAGATTTGATTACTAAATGCTACAAATACCCCTGTACATAATAATGCATAATTATCATTTTCTTTCACTTAGGTTGACAGATGTTTCCCTCGGACTCAGCAACGCAAACACTCCAGTCACATCACGCATGAACAAACTCTTCGATGAATAAAAAAAAAAGAAGAAAAAAAAAGAAAAAAAAAAGCATTGTAATGTCCTTAACAAATAAAGGGAGATTACCGCAGGTGTCACAGGAGTTACGGCCCCTGGCGACATCCGGTTTTTCTCAGTCTGATATTCACCGAGCACCATCTTTGTTCGTTCGTCTCTTTCTCTCGTTAATCCCCGTCCATCTTGCAACCTTGCCATAGTAATAACTGATATCTAGCAAGTATCGGTTACTTACTACTTGGACCATCACAGTGCCTTCCTAAGACCAAACCGAACCGTACTTCACTCCAATCCAAATGCATAAGGGCCTCGGTGTCAGGTGTTTGATTATATTGAAAAGGTGTACTTCAGCTAGTACACATTGAGACTGGAGTCGAGATTTATATATCTGAGCTCATGTCGGGCTGACACACATTTTGGATAAATGAATCGGTTTTCCCACGAGTGAGTAACGGATAGGTGAACTTCAGTTTAAAAGAACAGGGTATTGGTCAGAAATGGAGGCCGACAGATCGAGTACACGACGACCTAACTTGTTATCGCACACAAATAAACGAAAGTTTCAGAAGAGATCTGCTGATAGGTCCGGACGAGGCAGACGCAAAAAAAGTATGCTTTGAAATTTTGAGCGAAGTCTTGGTATGAGTCTGAGAGCGAAAACCTCCACCTGTTCATCATAACCCCCGTATTTGATCATCTCGCAAGTTAGGATGAACCTTACAGTTAGAAAAATAGTATAAGATAAACAGTAGTTAAGATATAATGAACCTCTCTTCTTCTACCTCTATATCCAGTGAAATAAAAAAAAATCTCTGAAATCTCTCAAAATTGACTTCAGAATTCTTTCATTGGATAGAAATAGTTTTGTCTATTTGACACACTGATGAAACACACGGCGACAACTATGGCGATCAAGGCATGATAGAGAAGAAAGAATATCGACGAATCACAACAGCGGTTAAAGAGACAACAGAAGCTTTAAATTGTAAAGGAACAGATGTACAGACTCCCTTTTGTCGATTAAAAGAACGCTCGTTCACTAGACCAGGGGTTTTCGAACTTTTTTGACTTTATATTTCCGGTTTTACTCTAGGGACTCCCTTATAAACGCTTATGAAATTTATACATACATTTTTGCTAAAAAACATATCATTTTGCATTAACGCAAAGAAACTTGTTTTAAGTTTTCTTTAGACATAAATGTTCAAATAAATTAATGCTGCATGTTGATGGAAAATGTAACGAAATTTATTTTTTTTTTATTAAAAAATTAATTTTTCGTATAAATGAAAACAGTAATAGTTACTTTACAAATAGTTTTGTTGTCAATTGCACACACATGCTTTTCTAAATACACACGTTGACATGTGATTGGCGATTAATAAGTAAAAATAAATATCCAGACATTGAAAATTTATACTTTGAATTTCACGTGATGAGTTAATCCACGGACCCTCTATCTTGTCCTTGCGGATCCCCTGTGATCCAGGGACCACAGTTTAAAAACCTTTGCACTAGACAAACTGATGATGCGGCCATGGGTTAAGGCGAAAGTAGATATCAACACACATGACCACCAAGACGATAACTGCATGAAAGAGAAGAACGAATATCGACAACAACTCATCAGCGAGCAAGGAGAAAACAGAAGAAAGAAAGGTAAATAATGTTTAAATTGTAAATGAGCATTTGTAAAAGAAAAAAAACAGAAAGAAATGAAATGGACGGATACACGTAAAAGAACAATGACATACGCACCTGTTAAAAGTAAGATACATTTTAATGTACCACACAATATTACTGCACAACACAATATTATTGTACAACACAATATTATTGTATCACACAATATTATTGTATCACACAATATTATTGTACCACACAATATTATTGTACCACACAATATTATTGTATCACTCAATATTATTGTATTACTCAATATTATTGTACCACACAATATTATTGTACCACACAATATTATTGTATCACACAATATTATTGTATCACACAATATTATTGCGCAACACAATATTATTGTATCACTCAATATTATTGTATCACACAATATTATTGTATCACACAATATTATTGCACAACACAATATTATTGTATCACTCAATATTATTGTATCACTCAATATTATTGTACCACACAATATTATTGTACCACACAATATTATTGTACCACACAATATTATTGTATCCCTCAATATTATTGTACAACACAATATTATTGTACCACACAATATTATTGTACCACACAATATTATTGTACCAGACAATATTATTGTACCACACAATATTATTGTACCACACAATATTATTGTATCACTCAATATTATTGTATCACACAATATTATTGTACCACACAATATTATTGTACCACACAATATTATTGTATCACTCAATATTATTGTACCACACAATATTATTGTACCACACAATATTATTGTACCACACAATATTATTGTATCACTCAATATTATTGTACAACACAATATTATTGTACCACACAATATTATTGTACCACACAATATTATTGTACCACACAATATTATTGTACCACTCAATATTATTGTATCACACAATATTATTTTACCACTCAATATTATTGTATCACACAATATTATTGTACAACACAGTATTATTGTATTACACAATATTATTGTACCACACAATATTATTGTACCACACAATATTATTGTACCACACAATATTATTGTATCACTCAATATTATTGTACCACACAATATTATTGTATCCCTCAATATTATTGTACCACACAATATTATTGTACCACACAATATTATTGTACCACACAATATTATTGTACCACTCAATATTATTGTATATCACAATATTATTTTACCACTCAATATTATTGTATCACACAATATTATTGTACAACACAGTATTATTGTATTACACAATATTATTGTACCACTCAATATTAATGTACCACTCAATATTAATGTATCACTCAATATAATTGTATCACTCAATATAATTGTATCACACAATATTATTGTATCCCTCAATATTATTGTACAACACAATATTATTGTACCACACAATATTATTGTACCACACAATATTATTGTACCACACAATATTATTGTATCCCTCAATATTATTGTACAACACAATATTATTGTATCACTCAATATTATTGTACAACACAATATTATTGTATCACACAATATTATTGTATCACTCAATATTATTGTACCACACAATATTATTGTACCACACAATATTATTGTATCCCTCAATATTATTGTACCACACAATATTATTGTACCACACAATATTATTGTACCACACAATATTATTGTACCACACAATATTATTGTATCACACAATATTATTGTACCACACAATATTATTGTACCACACAATATTATTGTACCACACAATATTATTGTATCACTCAATATTATTGTACCACACAATATTATTGTACCACACAATATTATTGTACCACACAATATTATTGTATCACTCAATATTATTGTACCACACAGTATTATTGTATCCCTCAATATTATTGTACAACACAATATCATTGTACCACACAATATTATTGTACCACACAATATTATTGTATCCCTCAATATTATTGTATCACTCAATGTTATTGCATCACTCAATATTATTGTACCACACAATATTATTGTACCACACAATATTATTGTACCACACAATATTATTGTATCACTCAATATTATTGTATCACACAATATTATTGTATCACACAATATTATTGTATCACTCAATATTATTGTATCACTCAATATTATTCTATCACTCAATATTATTGTATCACACAATATTATTGTACCACACAATATTATTGTACCACACAATATTATTGTATCACTCAATATTATTGTACCACACAATATTATTGTACCACACAATATTATTGTATCACTCAATATTATTGTATCACTCAATATTATTGTATCACACAATATTATTGTACCACACAATATTATTGTATCACTCAATATTATTGTACCACACAATATTATTGTACCACACAATATTATTGTATCACTCAATATTATTGTACCACACAATATTATTGTACCACACAATATTATTGTACCACACAATATTATTGTATCACTCAATATTATTGTACAACACAATATTATTGTACCACACAATATTATTGTACCACACAATATTATTGTACCACACAATATTATTGTACAACACAATATTATTGTACAACACAATATTATTGTACCACACAATATTATTGTATCACACAATATTATTGTACCACACAATATTATTGTATCCCTCAATATTATTGTATCACTCAATGTTATTGTACCACACAATATTATTGTATCACTCAATATTATTGTACAACACAATATTATTGTACAACACAATATTATTGTACCACACAATATTATTGTACCACACAATATTATTGTATCACTCAATATTATTGAACAACACAATATTATTGTACAACACAATATTATTGTATCACTCAATATTATTGTACCACACAATATTATTGTACCACACAATATTATTGTACAACACAATATTATTGTACCACACAATATTATTGTACCACACAATATTATTGTATCCCTCAATATTATTGTACCACACAATATTATTGTACCACACAATATTATTGTACCACACAATATTATTGTATCACTCAATATTATTGTACCACACAATATTATTGTATCCCTCAATATTATTGTACAACACAATATTATTGTACCACACAATATTATTGCACCACACAATATTATTGTACAACACAATATTATTGTACCACACAATATTATTGTACCACACAATATTATTGTACCACACAATATTATTGTATCACTCAATATTATTGTATCACTCAATATTATTGTATCACTCAATATTATTGTATCACTCAATATTATTGTATCACACAATATTATTGTATCACACAATATTATTGTACCACACAATATTATTGTACCACACAATATTATTGTATCACTCAATATTATTGTACCACACAATATTATTGTATCACTCAATATTATTGTACAACACAATATTATTGTATCACACAATATTATTGTACCACACAATATTATTGTACCACACAATATTATTGTATCACACAATATTATTGTACCACACAATATTATTGTACCACACAATATTATTGTATCACTCAATATTATTGTATCACTCAATATTATTGTATCACTCAATATTATTGTATCACACAATATTATTGTACCACACAATATTATTGTATCCCTCAATATTATTGTATCACTCAATGTTATTGCATCACTCAATATTATTGTACCACACAATATTATTGTACCACACAATATTATTGTATCACTCAATATTATTGTATCACACAATATTATTGTATCACTCAATATTATTGTATCACTCAATATTATTGTATCACTCAATATTATTGTACCACACAATATTATTGTATCACACAATATTATTGTACCACACAATATTATTGTATCACTCAATATTATTGTACCACACAATATTATTGTATCACTCAATATTATTGTACCACACAATATTATTGTATCACTCAATATTATTGTACCGCACAATATTATTGTATCACTCCATATTATTGTACCACACAATATTATTGTATCACTCAATGTTATTGTACCACACAATATTATTGTATCACTCAATGTTATTGTATCACTCAATATTATTGTATCACACAATATTATTGTATCACTCAATGTTATTGTATCACTCAATATTATTGTATCACTCAATGTTATTGTATCACTCAATGTTATTGTATCACTCAATATTATTGTATCACTCAATATTATTGTATCACTCAATGTTATTGCATCACTCAATATTATTGTACCACACAATATTATTGTATTACTCACTATTATTGTATTACTCAATATTATTGTATTACTCAATATTATTGTATTACTCAATATGATTGTATCACACAATATTATTGTATCACTCAATATTATTGTACCACTCAATATTATTGTATCACTCACTATTATTGTATTACTCAATATTATTGTATCACTCAATATTATTGTATTACTCAATATGATTGTATCACACAATATTATTGTATCACACAATATTACTGCACAACACAATATTATCGTATCACTATAAATTTCTGTCTATTCATAGTGTACTTATGGCGAACAAATTTTTGGCATGCTTGCTGCCTCTCAGCAATGGTAGCTACACATTCCGAGGTGAACTATTGAGGAGAGTGTGGGGTTGCTGAAGAATTTTTGCATAGGGCATATGCTTTAATGCCTGCTTTAAACTATTGAGTTAACTCATTTGCACACAGATTAGCAGGGAGTGAGGTTTCACTCCATGGGGCGTCGCTGATGTGATCTCTGATGGACTTAACATCAGTCTGCTCGTAGTATCTTATTGTTTATAGAAATGGCTCATCAGCTTTTGAAGAGTTTTTAGGGTGATATGAATTATTACCACAATGTGATACACATTCCAGAGTGGGATATGGGCTTTCGTCACACAAGCATCAAGCAGTGAGGTTAAGAACAGGTCTAGATATGAGGCTTGTTGGTCTACTCCATCGGGGATGCGGGTCGGGGAAACGACAGTCTGTGAGAGAGAGAGTGAGCTAAGGAGAAATTATACATAGAGTTGCCGGCTGCATTAGTAAAGCTGGAGGGTGTTTCAAAAGTCTTGGGAACATTACAAATGCGTATATCTCATGAACTATTCCAGGTAGAAAAATGAAACTGGTGCCATTTTAAAGCTTGCTTAATCAAGTTTTTGGTCATACTAATGATTTTCGTGTTATCTTTCCAGGTGCAGTAATGGCGTTCTCTAAACAAGACAAGGCATTTTGCGTCCTCCAATTTGCAAAGACTGAATCGTGGACATGTGTTCAGCATGCATTTCACAGGAAATTTAAAAAAGAAGCCCCTGAAAGGAAATCCATTGTCAGATGGCATGCTAAATTTGTGAAAGATGGGTGTTTGTGCCCAAGTAAGCAAACAGGTCGCCCTTCAACTTCAGAAGATGCAGTTGAGCAAGTTCGGACAGCCTTTCAGCGGAGCCCCCGTAAATCAGTGAGAAGAGCCAGCAGGGAACTTAAGCTTGCTCCAGCAACTGTCTGGCGTGTCTTAAGGAAACGACTGCAAATGGTACCTTACAAGCTCAAGTTGGTCCAAAAGTTGAAGGACACTGATAAGCCACTTCGCCGTGACTTTTGCATTGCAATGCAAGAGAAGTTGGAAGATAACGGCTTTGATGACCGGCTTGTTTTTAGCGATGAGGCGACCTTCCATCTGAATGGCAAAGTTAACAAGCATAACACTCGCATATGGGGTACTGAGAATCCTCATGAACTTCTTGAGCACGAGCGAGATTCACCAAAAGTGAACGTGTTTTGTGCAATTTCCAAGAAAGGTGTCTATTGACCGTTCTTCTTTGAAGAGGCAACTATCACTGGTGAATCCTATCTCAACATGCTGGAAGACTGGTTAATGGCTCAGTTGGAACAAGCAGAATCTGATGACTTCATTTTTCAACAAGATGGTGCACCACCACACTGGAGTCTTAGAGTAAGGCAGTTTCTTAACACAAGGCTGCCTGGTAGATGGATTGGGAGATCTGGGCGAGGTGATGACGTTCTCATGCCCTGGCCTCCTAGGTCTCCAGATCTTACCCCGTGTGACTTTTTCCTTTGGGGCTTTGTCAAGCAACAAGTCTATGTGCCGCCCCTTCCAAGAGATATTGACGAACTAAAGGCTCGAGTAACGGCAGTTGTGGGAACCATTGACGTCAAGATGCTGGAACGCGTTTGGCAGGAAATGGACTATCGACTAGATGTCTGCCGTGTGACAAATGGTGCTCATATTGAGCAACTTTGAAGATTCACCACAAAACTTGAAACTTTAACCTTTCCAACGGTACCAATTTCATTTTTCAACTCCTAATAGTTTTTGAGTTATTAAAAATCGTTATGTTCCCAAGACTTTTGAAACACCCTGTATAAGAAATATAAGTAACTAACTCTGTGATGTAAAGTCAATGTAAAGCACATGTAGGTTTGGTCATCTGATTCTAACCTATGTTCTCTAGTCAAGGGGAGAGTGTTCTGAACACAAACTCCTAGCCCGTGTTAGTGTCTTTACAGTAGAGTGGGAGGTAGTCAGTCATGACTAAGTGGTGAGAGGAGGTTGAGGATTAAAGGTTCGTTTCACTTAGTGCTAGGATATCTGGGGAGTTTGTAAGGAGAAAAGTTTCTACGTCGTTGATATTCGTTCTAAGTCCATGGATATTAGTGAATACGAACCTCAACGACTGGGCCGAAGATGTTTTAGTTGAGTGTCTAGTTTAGGAATGATTTTTTTTATCTTGCAATGACATGTTTGTTTTGAGATAGAGTGGGGTGGGCAAGGTGGGTGATTGTTAGGTGCCAATAAGCTTACACGACAAGTCCATTAGTTGTGACCTGGTCTATGAGGGTTGAGGCCTCGGGAAAGCCCAGAGAGGGATAACTGTAGGGTCCCTTTCCATGCGCAACATGGGACATACAGTTACTGACAGAATTATACTACTGATGATAGAGCAGCCATTCTTCACGTTACCTAAGAGTTTGGGCTCTTGCACTGTCAGTCGGAAACAGCAGCCAGACATGGGGAAGAATTGTTGTTTTTATTGTTCGAAAGATTGTGAGAATGACATCCAAAAGTAGAACAATAATTCAAAAAGGTGCTCCTTGAGTTCAGCCCCAATATGTAAAAAAGGAACTTTTAACATATTGAGGTTAACCTTAAGAAACACTTCTGAATAATCAAAATAATCCAAATTATCAATCCACATCTAAAAAATTCTGAAAAATACTTTTCATCACTTAAGAAGTGTAAATTATAGTAAAATTAGAGCCCTAGGCTAATTCATAGTTGTAATAGTTAATCTTCCTAATCAAACTTTAGTATAAAAATGTTAAAAGTCATTCTATAAAATGTCCTCCCTTAACCACTAACTCTAATTCTGGGTAGCAATACGAAAAAAAAACCCAGATAAAAAGACAAACAAATGTGAACAGCACATGCGTCTAAAAGTACTGTTAAAAGTCAATGTATAGTATATGGAACCGTTAAAATTTAATTTATAGTCTATGGAACCGTTAAAATTCAATTTATAGTCTATGGAACCGTTAAAATTCAATTTATAGCCTATGGAACCATTAAAATTTAATTCATAGTCTATGAAACCATTAAAATTCAATTTATAGTCTGGGGAACCATTAAAATTTAATTTATAGTCTATGGAACCGTTAAAAGTCAATTTATAGTCTATGGAACCGTTAAAAGTCAATTTATAGTCTATGGAACCATTAAAATTCAATTTATAGTCTATGGAGCCGTTAAAAGTCAATTTATAGTCTATGCAACCATTAAAATTCAATGTATAGTCTATGGAACCATTAAAATTCAATTTATAGTCTATGGAACCATTAAAATTCAATTTTGCCAGCAAAATGCTAGTAATTATTTGATTTATAACATGTTTAAATGTATATTTTAAGTAAAAGTGATGTATGGATGATAAAACTTACAATGAGTAAACACATGAACAAAATATAGATAAGTAGAAAAGTAAATTGTATTGCTTTTGGTAACAGTTATTTGTTTAAATGTATATTTTCAACAGAAGAAAATCTCAAACAATTGATTTCCAAGAAATTAAGAAAATGATTAATAAAAAAAAAAGAATTGGTTACATGTCTTTTAAATTTTATTTGTTTTATTCTTACCACCAACTTTATCAGGCTGTTTACATGTAATCGCCCCCAAAAGTAGAATCTCATTTTTCTTTTTAGGTAAACTAGGGTAAGGATGGAATAAGACAAATTGTTTTGTTTTTGATATGAATTGGATTATTAAAACCACAAAACTAGGAAATTACCCTGCAGAATTTTAATATTCAAATTGGTAGCATCCATTTTTTTTGTTTTTAATTTTTTTAAAAAATTTTTTTCAGAAGAAAAGGATTTTATTCAAAACTTTTTTCGAGATTTTGCAGTAGTGTACAAAAAAATGGAGTGAAAAAGCAAATAGACAACACATAACTGTTACCAAACGCAAGACAATTTACTTTAATACTTACCTATATAATTTTCATGTGTGTTTATTGATTATAACATTTATTGTCTATGCATTTGTTATTGTCACTTTTACTTAGCCAGCAAGCGTGGTATCCAACATGGCCAACAATTTTGCTGAGACTTGGTTTCGAATTTCAAACTTACAAAAAAAGCTTACCCTAATCCGATTGGCAATCACCCTCGGACTTGGGCTTCCACTTCAACTAACCTATTTTTTTGCAAATTTTAACTATCTTTTAAGCCTGAAATTTGCGAGCAAATCCCGGCAAAATTGTCGACCATCTTGAAAAGCATGCTGGCTTTGCTAAGTAAAAGCGATGCTAAAAAATGCATGGATAATAAATCTTACAATGAGTAAACACATGAGAAAAATATAGATGAGTAGAAAAGTAAATTTTATTGCTTTTGGTAACAGTTATTTGTTGTGTATTTGTTTTTTCACAATTTTTTCTTGTTAATTATACTGCACAATCGCCGCTTTTTTATTATAACTCAAAAATACCATTTTTACACACAAATAAATTAAACATTTTTACAAACAATTTCTTTTTAATGGAATTTAATAAAAATGTGTAAAAGTTGACATTTATAGGCATTAGAAAGTAAATTACAATTTTATTTAAGAATAAGAAATGCAATTTTTGACAATCAATTTAATTCAAAATTTCGTTTTGGAAAACCAAGCGAATCATGTGAGATTGGCAAAATTGAGTTTTAAGAGTTCCTAAAAGTAAAATTGTCCCAAACAAAATGGCCGACCCACAACACAACAAAGGGATTATTGTACCCTTACATTGTAAGTTAGTTGACAGAAAACAATTATTTCAGAATGTAGAGATAGGGGATCAGTTTAGCATATTGTAAAATGATCACCTACTTCCTGACAAGACAGCTTATTAAAGGACACAATCAATTTTTTTTATTTAAATATTGGACATTTTCTTAATTTTGGGGTAATCACTTGTGGGTGTATGTGTAATGGGCATTTATTATTCGATTTGTGTCTATTACCACCCGGATGTAGGGTTAGAGTTAGTGGTCGGGTTTAAGGAAGGCATATTAGAGTTTTTCTTTTTAAAATTTTTACCGTACACTTTTTCAGGTGGTCTACATCTATTCCCTTAATTCCTAGATCATCTACTTTTCAATAGCCCTTTCTTTTTTTCATTACAAGGTAATTTCTAAGCATAAAAATTGTCTTCCCCCCAAAAAGCCACATACACAAAATGTATCTTTTAAAAAAAAGTTGATTAAAGATATTTATCCGGTTACATCACCACCTGGTGGCCCAGAAATGGGCGATCATGTATGTTAAAATCATATGCAAAACTAGTCCTCCACTCTAAACTCCAAAATAATTGTCTATTTTTTTCCAATTTCTAGCAAGTTTGTTCAGGCTGTTTACATGTAATCGCCTAAATACGTAGAATTTCACTTTAGCTTTGTTTTAAGAAGCATATATTGTAAGAGTACAAATTTGCTCCAAAATATAAGGCAGACAGTGAAAGATTTTTTTCTATTTCTACCTGGACTTAGGGTCAATGATAGGGTTAAGGAGAACACATGTTTTTTATGCCTTTTAACATTGGCAGCTTTACGTGTATGTCAACGTAGGACAATGCACCACTTAGAAATGTACATAACAATATTGATTCTTCTAATATTTTGTAAATATGCCTAATTCCAATTTATCACCTCTCACACTCCATTTGCAGTGTCCCTTCTCTCACAAAAAAGCACTGGAATCTTACCACTAACCCCCAAGTCCAGGTCACTAATAATACATTTATGAGGTAATGGTGGAAGTTCAGGTGTTGGCAGTGGTCGCTGTGATAGTGGTGAGGCAGAACTTTAGTTCAGTGAGGGGCGATCTTTTGATTGTAAATAGACATGTGATGGTGGTGGGATACTTGTTGGGGAGACACATAATAAAAGTGGATTCTGGTGTTGAAGTGGATTCTGCATGGTGGGTTGCAATGGGCTCAGATTGTTCGGCTTGATCCATGAGTGAATGCTGATGTGGTTCTAGCTGTACCTGTGGTGAGGTATATTTCTATGATGGGTATTGTGGGAATGGTGATGGGGCTTTCAAGAGGACATTTTTAGTTCTTATAAGGGCTGCTATTTCTGATTTCATATAGTCCAGCTCAGCCTCATTGAACACGCTCATGCTGTCATACCTTTGGCAGGTGGAACATTTCTCTTGCCTAGACAGAAGTGGAAGAATATTTCCCTCCAGATCTGTCCTCTTTTTGCTTGGCATGTTTGGCCTGAGAATATTTTATAGCTTATATTAACGTTCACTTTTCTTCCCTCTCCCATCTAGACTCTTTCCTCTTTCTTGATGAAGAGGTAGTCTTTTTCCGCCTCTCTTTAGGGCTGCATTTCATCAGTGTGTGTTATCATGTCCTTTAAATTTTAACCTTCAGAAAATGCTTAACAACACATTTCACAAGAATAAGGTTTTACATTTTATTGTTTCTTTTACTTCAGGCGAAGTTTTCATAAATCAAGGTGCCCCTTCCTATTGGATCTCTATAGGAGATATATAGATATTTGGAAATCCCATTATAGTTCTCCTATACCTGTCAAACGTTGAGTTAGTAAAAAAGTTAAGAATATTAATTTTCACTATATTTTTGTTTTAGTTATTTCTGTTTTCGTTAGCATAGGGACAGGACATTCTTCTAAATGCCAGACTATCACCTGCTATTTAGAGGCTACAACTGAGTGCTCTTTTAAAGATTTTGGCCGTTCCCTTAAGTGAAATTATTTGGAATTCTTTCAAGATACTTTTTGAAATTGTTCTTCATGAGGGCCTTAGATTCTATTATAATTGGGATAATGTTGATGTTTTTGAAGTTCAAGTTTCTCTTCATATCATACATTAGGCCCTGGTATTTTGTCACTCTCTCCCTCTTTGCTCCGTCCAAGCCATTGTCATTTGGAACACTCACCTCAATCAGTGTTGCCACTCTTTCTGCCTTATATATTTATAACTTTTACCAGTGTGTGTTAACATATGAGTTTTTAAATTTGATTTCAGAGAAAAATTTGACCCACACACTTCACATGAATAAGGTTTTTCACCAGTGTGTGTGAACATATGTCTTTTTAAATTTGTATTGAGAGAAAAAGTTGAACCACACACTTTACAGGAATAAGGTTTGTCACCAGTGTGTGTTAACATATGTCTATTTAACGTGTATCTCTGAGAAAATGTTGAACCACACACATCACATGAATACGGTTTATCACCAGTGTGTGTGAACATATGACTTTTTAAACTTATTTTGTGAGAAAACTTCGAACCACACACTTCACATGAATAAGGTTTTTCACCAGTGTGTGTTAACATATGACTTTTTACATGTGATATTCTGGTAAATGCTGAACCACACACGTCACATGAATAAGGTTTTTCACCAGTGTGTGTGAACATATGCCTATCAAAACTTATTTTGTGAGAGAATTTTGAACCACACACTTCACATGTATGAGGTTTTTCACCAGTGTGTGTGAACATATGTATTTTTAAATTTGTTTTCAGGGAAAAATTTGAACCACACACTTCACATGTAAAAGGTTTTTCACCAGTGTGGGTAACCATATGGCTTTTTACCCGCGATTTAGCAGAAAATTTTGAACCACAGACTTCACATGAATAAGGTTTTACACCAGTGTGTGTGAACATATGATTTTTAAAACTTATTTTGTGACGGAATTTTGAACCACACTCTTTACATGAATAAGGTTTTTCACCAGTGTGTGTGAACATATGTATTTTTAAATTTGTTTTCCGGGGAAAATTTGAACCACACACTTCACATGTAAAAGGTTTTTCACCAGTATGTGTAAACATATGACTTTTTACCTGTGCTTTAGAAGAAAATTTTAAACAACACACTTCACATGAATAAGGTTTTTCACCAGTGTGTGTAAACATATGGCTTTTTACCTGTGATTTAGCAGAAAATTTTGAACCACACACTTCACACGAATAAGGTTTTTCACCAGTGTGTGTTAACATATGCCTTTTTACAGACGATGTTGTGGTAAATGCTGAACCACACACTTCACATGAGTGAGGTTTTTCACCAGTGTGTGTTAACATATGCTGTTTTAAACCTATTTTTTGAGAGAATTTTGAACCACACACTACACATGAGTGAGGTTTTTCACCAGTGTGTGTGAACATATGTATTTTTAAATTTTTTTTCCGGGAAAAATTTGAACCACACACTTCACATGAATAAGGTTTTTCACCAGTGTGTGTCAACATATGATTTTTAAAACTTATTTTATGAGAGAATTTTGAACCACACACTTCACATGAATAAGGTTTTTCACCAGTGTGTGTCAACATATGGATTTTTACATTTGTTTTCCGGGTGAAAGTTGAACCACAGACTTCACATGAAAAAGGTTTTTCACCAGTATGTGTCAACATATGGCTTTGTACGTGTGATTTAGCAGAAAATTTTGAACCACACACTTCACATGAATAAGGTTTTTCACCAGTGTGTGTGAACATATGTATTTTTAAATTTGTTTTCCTAGAAAAAGTTGAACCACACACTTCACATGAAAAAGGTTTTCTGTCAGTGTGTTTAAACATGACTTTTTATCTATGATTTAGCAGAAATTTTGAATCACACACATCACAGGAAAAAGGTTTTTTTACAGTGCAAGTGATATGGTTTTTTACTTGTGATTTAGCAGAAACTTCTGAACTGCACACTTCACATGAATACGATTTTTCACCAGTGTGGTAACATATGACCCGATGAACTTTTTATTGAAGAATTTCGAACAAAACAGATGACTTTTTTATTTTGATTTCTATGAAAATGTTGAGCCAAAATTGTTTCATATTACTTCAGTTGAATTTTTTAGAAATCAAGGGGCCCTTCTCGAGGCTAACACTTGATCTCTATATGAGATACATATCTATTCAGATATTCTATTAAAGTTCTCCTTTATCTCTGAAATGTTGAGTTTGGAAAGAACAATTAGTTTCCTCTCACCAATTACCCACTTTACTATGTTATATTATATATTTCATGTTGTCTCTTGGTCTTGCCGGATTCCAGAACAAGAATTCATCTAGGTTGTGGCGTTACTTAAGGTAGAATTATTCCTTGTATGAGCCAATATATAGTTGTATCAAGGAGACCTTATTTTTTCTTAGAATACTATGTTATTTTGAATATTTGGTGAGGATTCACCTGTGTTTGTTGTGACAAACCCTTGTACAGAGAGACCAAAGACACTCGAGGATGATGTCTAGTCTGTAATTAAAACTTTCCTGTAAGTAATTAAAACTCCCTTTCTTTTTCATTTTACTTCAATCGAAGTTCTGAGAAATCAAGGGGCCTATTTTCTCGGACTATTTTTTATACATATTAGAGGGTTCCATTAATGTTTTCCTACATAGATATTCGAGTATTTCATTAAAGTTCACAGTGACTTCTCAAACATTGAGTTAGTAAATAAGTTAAGAACGTTAATTTTCCTCTCTTCAATTGACCAGTTGATTAAGTTATAGTACATCTTTCTTGTGGTCCTTTTGGTCTTAGCGGATTCCAGGAAAAGAATTCATCTGGCCTGTTCCTTGAGGTAACATCACTAGAAAGTGCACCATTCCTCGTATAGGCTTGTAAGTAGCCAAACTGAGATCTTATTTGGGCTTCGAATATAATGTTATTTTCAATATTTGGTCAGGTTTTACTTATAGGGTGAAATATCTTATCAGGTTTTCCTGAAAAACCCTTGAACAGCGAGACCCAATACACTTGAGGATTTTTTGTAGGTAATTCAAACTCTCCAGTGTGTGTCAACATATGACTTTTTAAATGTGATTCAGGGAAAATTCTGAACCACATACATCACAAGAGTAAGGTTTTTCATCAGTGTCTGTCAAAATATGAATTTTTCAATTATAATTAATATTGATTCTCGTCTGAGTGTTTTCATGTGTCTTCTTAAACTTGCTTTGCAAGAAAACGCAGAGGCATATTTTGCACATATAGTTTTTAACTTTTTTGCCTGCTATCCATCAATAACTCAGTTTTTACCATATGACATTTTAATTTAAACTCCTTGAAAATTCACATTAATAAATTGTGTGTTTTCGCGTGTACATTTTTTTCTTGTTATGAATTCCAAATGATTTTAATTTAAACTCCTTGAAAATTCACATAAATAAAGTGTCTTGCTCTTGTGTGTTTTCGTGTGTACATTTTTTTACTAACTGGTCGTTTGAAATCACATAGAAATAATAATCAGAATTTATTAGGACTTTAGTAAATTACTCATTTTTTAAATTAAAACTCAAATATGTTTTTTATTTAATATTAAATGCTATCTTAGCAAAACCATAAAATATCACATAATCAGTTGATTTTGTAACAAATATTTTCTTAGAAACAATGTGCCTTTTCCCTCAATAAAACAATGATCAAAATAAGTGAAGATCTGCTATGTTATGATGAATTTATGAAACCAATTTTTCCTCATATATACATAACATATATATATATATATATATATATATATATATATATATCTTATATATATAATATCAATCAAAATATGTCCATCAGTTTTCCACAGTTGAAACCTGAAAAGAAAAAACATGTTATTTGTATTGTAGCTGCAACACAGAAAAAAAATAAATCACAGATTAAAAACAGTTTATCTAGAAAAACAAGATCACAGACTGCCAAAAAATAATTTTAAAAAATAAAAATAAAAATTAAAAAAAAATATGAAAAAAAAAAAGAAAAACATAAAAATAATATAAAAAAAATACTAATAAAAAGTACTAATAAAAAATAAAAAATACTGACATTTAAAAAAAAAATTAAAAAATAATTTTAAAAAATAAATTTAAAAAAAATATTTTTAAAAATATAAAAAATAATACTAATAAAAAAAATAGAAAAAAAAAATAATAAAAAATAAAAAAAAAAAAAAAAATAATATTAATAAAAAAAATATATAATAAAAAAATGGCAACTTTAAACAAAAACAGGTTGGTTCTAATTGTAAACTGAATATCAGATCAAATCAGAAATAAGCTGAGATTAATTAATTAATTAGATTAATTAATCTAATTGAGATTAATTAATAAAAAAATTTTTTTTTTAATATTTTAAGAAATAAACAAAAATAAAAAAAATAAAATGAAAAAATAATATTAAAAAAATACTAATAAAAAAATACTAATAAAAAATTTAAAAAACAAAAATCCTGACATTTAAAGAAAAATAAAAAATAATAAATAAAGTTTAAAAAATAATAAATTAAATTTTTTTTTAAATATAAAAAATAATACTAATAAAAATAATAATAAAAGATTTTTAAAAATAATATTAATAAAAAAAAGAAAATATAATAAAAAAATCGCAACGTGAAACAAACACAAATTGGTTCTAATCAGATCAAATCAGAAATAAGCTGAGATTAATTTTCTTCTATTTCAATTCACCCCCAGCAAGGCACATTGCCAGAAACGTAAGGTGCTACTGTGAATTAGGGACCAGATTGATATGGGAATCCTTACTGTGGAGTTGTACAGCAACACGCCTATTCACATTCCATTGAAATTTCTTAATGTTGGTACAGTTGGGGGAGCAGGGAGGGAATTCCAAAGGCAAGCAGTTCGAGTAAAGAGTATATTAGAGTACCAAACCTTCTGATATCTGGATACCTCTACAATGAAGGGTGTAAATTTCCTGCTTGTTGTGTTGGTTAAGGGTATTTAAATTAAATTACTTTAATTCACCCAAAACAATGCACATTGTGGCTGAGGAGTAAGAGGCTAAAGTACAATCGGGGAAACAGTGAGCATGGTGAGAATACCAAAGGCAAGCAATTGGAGGTTAGAAATAATTAACGTAGAAATATTTTGGTCATCTGCGAATCTCTAGGTTAAAGTTTTTGTATCATTTACACATTATTTGCAGCAGAAGTGGCAGTATCTTCCACATATTTTTTAGTAGTTTATGCATCAGCATGGATGTGTCAACAATACTCGATACATGGGCGAATAGTTGCTTTGTAGATATATATGACACTGCAAGGTGTGAAAGTTTTATAGCACGGTAGGGGGAGCTCACATTATTTGCAGCAGAAGTGGCAGTATCTTCTAAATATATTTTTAGAGAATCATGTTAATTGTAACTATCAGGCCAAGGAGGATGAATGGTGGGCTCAATAATAGCAACAAGTGGTTTTCAAGCGTTCTTATAATTGTTGATGAAAATAAGCTTTGCTTGGTACCATGAATTGTAAGCATTCATTTATGGCCCCATACATCATAGTGAATGTTATTTTCTAAGGATACACCAGTGCCTTCAATATGTGGGTGTTTGCTTTTGTTCTCTGCATAGGGAGGTCGTTTGTGAATATCAAGAATAATAAAAGTCCAAAAATGGACCCATGGAGCACACACCCATTAAAATCATGTTCAGATGACCTGAAGCTTTTATTTAGCTAAGAGCGATCTGCTTATATAAAATATTCGTTTAGTAAAATACCATCTGAATTAATTTTCATGAGAAATCCTTCATGCCAGAATTTGGTGCAATAATTTTGAGTGTCAGTTCTTTCAACAGAGTTCTTGAAAACTTGTGCAACAGAGGCAATTTTCCAGCTATCAAGAAAGCAAGATTCGGTAAGGGATTTGCTGTAGAGTTTGGAAAGGACAGGGGCCAGCTCAGCAGAGCATTTATTTAATATGATCAAGTACACATGGTTTGGTGGTGTCAAACTTTTTATTTTTATCCATGACAGAGAAAGAAGTGGAGATTAGACCATCAAGTGTGGTTTCTGTCCGTAGTGAAGTGTGCTGTGGAGTCCAAGGTCGAGATAAAGGCAAACTGCTGGGTAAGAAGTTCACCTGTTACCTTGTAAGCAACATCATAGTTGTTGGATAGTAGAGGAATTGTTGTTTGCCCATTGTTGACCACACTATTATAGATTTTGCAGAAATCGCAAGTTCCTAATTTCTGCCACTCAATGCGTTTTTTGTCATCTCAGTATAATTACATTTAGCAACAGCAATTACAATCTTACTTAATGCTAGAAATTTTTGTCGATTTGTAGTGAATTTATGGCAGTTAAAATGCTGGAATGCTATGTCCAATAGTAGCTGCACAGGACGAAATAAACCATTGGGAAGAGTGAGGCTTACTATAGAATTTCCACATTATATGCCTGCTTTGATGAGATCTCCAATAGATTCCCAATTATCCCATGAGAAATATCTCGTCATTTTAAGTATAATGGTGTCGGTTATTGGTCAGAGGATTAAGGTGATATCAACCATTATCAAAATGTGATCAGAGTTCCTGAGTGGGCTATAGGAATCTGTTACACAAGCATTGACCAGTATTGTCAAGAATATGTCAATAAGTGATGCATGCTGATCCTCACATATGTAGAAACGGTTAGATTAATTAATTGCATTCATGAATATGAACTTAGTCATTTTTGTCTTCTAAGAATGACATCTTTACACACACATATATATATATATATATATATATATATATATATATATATACTAGCGGAACCAGGGTCACATGGATCAGCACCATGCCCATAGTTTTAAAAAAATTACCTCGCTAAAGCAGGCAAATAAGACCCCCTGCCCCCAAAAAACGTATAATCTGCAACTCTATCAAACTAAGAAGGAAGTGCCATAAAACAGGTCGTCTTCTTTTTCTTTTTTCTATCCGCCCAATAGGAATTATTCTAAACATAAAAAGAACAAATCAAGATTATTATGAGCTTATTTTTCAGGTTTTTTCTCTTTTTTTACTACTTGTAGTGTCTCTAATTTTAAAATTTAAATTCTGTGTCATTAAGATGTTTCTTTCTTTACATAATTAAAATGTATTCTTTTATTGTTCTGTGATATAGCAGGACGAAAAATGTCTAAGATGGGTCAACGCCATGCCCATAGTTTAAAAAAATCTCCCTAGCTAAAGCAAGCCAAAAAGAACTGCCCCCCCCCCAAAAAAAAAGTATTATCTGCATAATACAAGTCGTCTTCTTTTCTTTCTTCAATCCACCTTATAGGAGTAATTCTAAACATAAACAAAACAGACCGAAATTTTCGTTTTATTTTTTATATTTTTACTACTTTTATGGTCTCTTTATTTAAAATTATACTTTTTAACTTTTATTGAAATATTGTGTCATTCAGATGTTTCTTTCTTTACATAATTAAAATGTATTCTTTTATTGTTCTGTGATATAGAAGGACGACGAATTTTCTACGTTGGTCAGTAGTTTAAACGAATCTCCCTAGCTAAAGCAGGCAAAAAGACCCCCATCCCCCCAAAAAGTATGATCTGTCAATCTCTCAAACCTAGACGTATTTAAAAAAATATATAGATATACATTTTTTGTGCTAGTTTTTCCTTAACATACTTTCTAAATTGTCTTCTATACTATGACGTCATAGGTCTCTCTTCTGACTTATAAAAAATAATTAGCAACAAATCTAGCTCATTAGAGACGAGTCCATCTTCAATCTTCTACTGCTCTCCATAGAAGGCGACCTCTAGACTTATTCTATCTACACACACATATATATATAAGTGGTTTTGTTTTTTTATACCTGTGGGGGCTTGGAAATACCCGACTAGTATGAGTGGCTATCTCTTCTCAGTATGATGGACCCATTTACCTTGTCATCCAAAGAAAAACTCTGATAATAAAACCTTGCTACTATCCACTTACGTTTTGGAGAGAGAGGCCTCCTTAGTCCTGATCGACAGCCTTCCTAGAGCTGGAGTCTCAAACAAAATATTCGGTATACAAACCTAAAATTGCTTAAAGAGTAGATGGGCTCTGCCTATCACCCGGCCTTAACACTCCTTTGTCTATTAGCCAGGCACAGAGGTACTAGCGCTGGGACGTCTCAAAGACACCCAGTGCCTGGCCTTGTTTTCTGACTAATATAATGAACGATGTCTCTCTTTCTCGCTATCTGGGCAACTTGGGGAAAGTTCGTTCATCACTAAGAATTACATGACCAGTCTCGCTCGCTCTTGTTCCGACATGTTGAGGGTACAGGTTAGACAGCTTGTATGGCTGCTGTTTCTGACTGTCAGTACAGGAGTCCTAACTCTTAGATAGCACTAAGAACGGCTGCTCCATCAATAGTTGTATAACACTGTGCGTAGCTGTACATGCCATGTCGCGCATGGAAAGGGACCCTATAGCTATCTCCGGTGGGCTTTCCCAAGGCAACAATCCCTATGGACCAAGTCATGACTAATGGACCAGTTGTGTGAGCTTATTGGCACCAAACAAGCACCAACTTTTTCCATCCCACTATATCTCAAAGCAAACATGTCATTACAAAATAATAAAATCAAACCTAAACTAGACACCCAACAAAAACATATTCATCTCAGCCCTTGATGCTCGCATTAACAAATATATGGGGACTTAAAATGAACATCAACGACGTAGAAACTTTTCTCCTGACAAATTCCCCAGATATCCTAGCACTAAGTGAAACGAAGCTTTAATTCTCAACCTCCTCTCACCACATTGACATGACTGACTACATCCCACTCTATCGTTAAGACTCTTCACTTGAACATAGATTAGAATCTGATGACCAAGACTACATGTGCTTTCGATTCTTCTTCTTTCTTCTTCTTTCTTTCTTGTGCCAGCTCCCTCAAAGCTGCAGCTCGGTCTTGGCAAGCCAGGTTCTTGTCTCGTCATCAAGGTCCGCTATGCCCTGCTCGACATTTAAACAGCGGGCATTCCTCTATGGCATGCGTAACTGTCTGTTATGGGTGGCCACATTCACAGGCAGCACCCTCTCTCAGGCCCCAGTCTCTCATTGTGGCTGAAAAACGGCCCACACCAGTTCTCAGGTGGTTCAGATTGGTCCATTGCCTTTGTGGCAGCTCAGACCCTGGTATGTCGTCGGTGATGAACCTGTGCAATCGGTGATGGTCAGCCTGCTGCCAATCTTCCCTCCAGCGGTTCTTGGTCCACATCTGCTTTGAGGTGGTGTCTGGGATGGTTTCCAGAAGCTGATGTGCATGCTGGGAGAGTGTGTGGCGTGATTTGAGGCGTACTGGTGGAGGGGGGTTGCTCATGATGTCGTGGAGCAGATGTCTCTTGTCGATCTTGGCCTTGCGTGACAGTGCCAGGACAGTCGCTTCTCGTCGGATAGCGGGTGGGGCAATACCGGAGAGGATCGGTAGTTGGATCGGAGTGTCCCAGAGACTGTGCACATGGCGGTGTTTAGAGCTGCGTTCACTTTCTTGGTGTGGGTACTTCGGCACCAAACCGGGGCGCAGTACTCTGCCGCTGAGAAAACCAGTGCTTGGGTGGATATCCGCAGCGTCTTGATTGCAGCTCCCCATGTGGTACCGGCCAGACGATGAATCAGTGCGGCACGTGCCGTCACCTTTTTGTTGACGGTATGTCAGTGGACAGTCGAGTTTCACGCCAAGGTACGTCGGGGTGGCGTCGAACAGGAGGGCGGTGTTTTTGACTATCACTTTAAGCTTGTGTTTGGCCTCGTGGAATACCGCAGACATGGTCTTGCCCACACTGAGTTTCAGCCGCCAGTTCTTAAGGTACCTGGACAAGGTGGGCCCAGCCTCGATAGTCTCCCGTTTTTTGCCTGTCTGTAGGATGGCCAGGTCGTTGGCGTACCCATATTTTTTGGCTGTTGTTGTTGGTATGTCGGAGATGTATATGTTGAAGAACATCGGGGACAAAACCGAGCCTTGCGGGACGCCATTTTTAGTCTCCGTAGACTGTTGTGTTGGCCGAAGACAGGCTCTACGTGCCCCCCTCCACTAGTAGCTGAAGACAATACCACCTCTTATGAGTCAAAGAATGCTTACAGTGAAACTAATGTCTTCAACCAGCCATTCCCCCCCCCCTGCTTTAGATTGACCTTACATCACAGCGTTAGTTACTCACATTTCTTATAACATTCTTCTTGGACTCAGAACTGTACTCTGCTTAACTCCGTCCCTGAAAGCATAGATAGAGCACACTCACTCGACTCGAATACCCGAATACGTGTATTAGGGGATTTTAATGCACACCACCGTGACTGGTTGCGATTTGCCAATGGACGTGTGATGAACTTGCTGCTCTAGTGTCCCTAGACATAAATACACTAGACCAACTCGACAATCAGCTAAATCCCATCCACTTACTGTGGGAGTCCCTAGATTCCGAAGAGCCTTTACTCCAATAGCTTCTTTCCTCGTGCTGCTGGTATCAGGAACTCCCCCCCCCCCTGCTCCCTGTTTCCGCGGCTGTACCGACATGCAGAAATTTAAAACTAATGTAAACAGACATCTCGCTGCACAGCTCCCAACTTAGGATGACCCCCAAAACTTATACCCAAATTCTCAGTAGCCCCTTATGTCTACAGTGGTGACCTGCCTGTAAAATGTCAAAATGGTAGCCATTTAAACGCTTATACTATTATACTATCGTTATGATAATCAAATAAAAAACATTGTATTACAAATACCAAATCAATCGAAAATGCCAACTGATTTACAGGAGGAAATTGCCCCAAGAATCAACAATCATCATGACTTATGAAAATCTCTTTTGCAAATAAAAATTCGAGATTAAAAAATGTTTAAGATGATGAATCATCAAGACATTACTATGCCCCTTAATTTAATAAATCGCAAATGTTTTATTTAATTTCCCATAAGTGTACTTTTTAAAAAAATACATAATAAAACATGATAGATTATATGCTCAGTCCTAGGAGGCCATTCTCCCAAACCGAGGTATACGATTTGCTTGATCGAAGCTAAAGACCACGTCAGCATTCCAATATTTATTTTTATACATATTTACACGGTGCAAGGGAATTAACTCTCCAACTTGCCAGATTAAAGGGAGATAGGCAGACATTACATCTCTCCTCTTATTAATAAAAGTCACATATTTACATATATATATATATAGTCCATGCTTTCTCGTGTGTGTGTGTATGTATGTATGGGTGGGGGTACAGTCCATAAGTCCATACTTCGATATGCACAATAGAGATCCACCTGATTTCAAGGCCCTTGAAGTACATTTCACCGAACTAATTAATTAATTCGACTTGTGTTTCAGTCAACAGAATTGAAAACCTTACCTACATATTTATCTATGTGATAAAATCGTTTAGCCAAACCGGAGGGAGTCTTTGCATTGGATTGCGTCTTACAACTGGGGGTTATGTTCGGCTGGTTTCTCCGGTTCTAGACGTTGGTGGCACTCACGTCTGGAGTCTGGTTCTTCAGAATCTGATTCTTCACCCTCTTCTCCAGAAGAGCTGTCTGGCTATATTCACTTGAAGAGAGAGGAGTTTCTGGTGATTTGGTAATCTCCTCTCTGTGATGTCACCATGCTACCCTTTATACTGATAATTGTCAGTTTTTGGGGGCTGAATGGTGGGGACAGCTGGCTGAGACGTTTCTGCCTGACCAGCACCTTGTCACCTAGGCAGAGGAGCAGGACCTTTGTCCTTCTTTTTGTGTCGGCATGGTTCTTCATTTTTCTTTTCCCTTGCGCATCATTCTCTCTCATGTGGGTGTGGATCAACTCTGGCATTGGGTTGTTCGGGACAGCAGGTATGCCGATCCTAATCTTCCTTCCAGCGAGGGCTTCAAATGGAGATATATGAATTAGCTGCGTCTTCCAGTTTAGGCCCTCCACAATGGTGGTGCGAAAATACCTGTTTAGGGTTCTCATGAACCGCTCAACCTCTCCATTTGCCTCGGGCCACATAGGAGTGACTCTTCTGTGGCGGAATCCTACCTGGGTGGCAAAATCCTTGAATTCCTGCCCCATGAAAGGGGGGGGGACCATTGTCTGACTTGACAATGTCGGGGTAGCCTTGTATGGCAAAGATTGCGTCGAGGCGAGGAATTACTAGTCTTGCCGATGTCGAGGGGAGTATTTCTACGTCCGGGAATCTGCTGTAGTCATTGATGGTGACTAGCACGTAGTCTCCAGATGGGAAAGGACCTGCGAAGTCCAGAGAGATCTCAGTCCATGGGGCAGCAGGGAATGATGTGGTGCGTATGGGCTCACGGCGTGATGATGACATCGGGTTGGAAGCCTGGCAGGGGATGCAGTTGCACACCGTCTCCTCCACTAGCTTGTCAATTCAAGGGAACCAGACCTTCTCCCTCATTAGCTGCTGTGTCTTAACGATGCCCTGGTGTGCGCGGTGGGCTATGTCCACGGTTCTTTTCTGCAAGGTGGACGGGAGCACCAAGCGGTTGCCCCGAAGAATGAGACCATCATGTGCAGATAGTTCGTCCTTGAACCGTGTGAGACTGGATATCTGCAGGTCATTCCAGTTTCCATCTGAAAGTGCAGTCATCACTTTCTGTAGCAGGGGGTCTTTTCCTGTGGCTAGCTTTACCTCTTCTATGGTGATGGATTTAGATATGCCATGATTAGCTACATACCTTATGTATGCCTCAGCTGCATTGTCTCTCTTGGGTTTGTGGTGAGGATGTCGGCTAAGGTAGTCAGCGGGGTTTAGGTCATCTTTTCCAGGCGTGTACACTAAGCTATACTCATATGGCATGAGGCGCAGACGCCAGCATTCAATTCTGGATGTGGCCGGCTTGAGGCTCTTGACGATACCGAGAAGTGGTCTGTGGTCAGTGGTGATGGTGAACCTTGACTCATACAAATAAAGGTGAAAGTGTTTTGTGGCGTATACAACGGCTAGCATCTCTTTCAGTCTGCGAGTATCGCTGTTCCATGTCTGTGAGGGGGCGGCTGGCATAACAATACTTTCCCGTCTTGTGTAAGCATTGCCCCTAATCCAACGGGGCTCACGTCTACAAGGATATTTTTCTCCTTGTTTTGATCAAAATAGGGCATGACTCCACCTCCAGTCAGAGCTTTTTTTTAACTGGCTCACTGCCCTTTCTTCTGTCCCTGACCACCCCCATTTTCTGTGAGTTGTCGGAGTGGCTCGGTGACAGTGGCATAGTGTGGGATGAACATGGCCACATATTGGACCATGCCCAGGAATGAGTGAACTTCTCCAACATTAGTGGGTGATTTGCAGTTTGCTACAATTTTCTCTGGGTCTGGTAACACCCCATTTCCACTGAAGGTATTCCCGAAAAAGGTGAGGTGTTTTACTGAAAAAAGGCATTTTTCCCTGTTTAGCCTGGCCCCGGCATTTTGTAGACGCTCCAACGTGGACCTCTAACTGGCATCATGTGAGGCTTGGTCACGTCAATAGACGATGATGTTATCTGAGAGGTTCTTGACCCCTGGAATACCTCTCAAAAGATCCGCAATGGCCTTTTTGAAATAACTCTGAGGCAGCATTTACTCCGATCAATAATCTCTTGTACCAGAATAGTCCAGCATGTGAACATGGTGATGTATCTGCTGGACTCCCCCAGCTCTAATTGGTGGTACGCGTTCGACATGTCAAGCTTGCTAAAACCTCTTGAGTGGTTTAAATTTGCAAACAGATCGTCCACTGTCGGCATCGGGTATTTGACCCTTTGAATGGCCCTGTTTGCTTTTCGCATATCCATGCAGATTTGCATGCCACTCGTTTTTTAGGGGACTATCACCACGGGACTCACCCAGGGGGTAGGCCCAGTAACATCCTCAATCACGTCCATTTCCTTGAGGCGTTTTAGTTCTGCCTCAACGTCCTTCCTCACATGGAAAGGTATTCTTCGATGTCGCTGTGTCACCGGTGGGATCGACGTGTTGATGTGTAGCTTGACAGTGGGTCCGCAAATCTTTCCCATCTTCCCGTCGGATAATGAGGGGAATTTATCAGGTATAGATACCGTCACGCGAAAAGTGAAGTTAAAGGATATCATACCCAGTGCCTCGGCAGAGTGGGCACTGAGTAGATTTTGTAGATCGTGTCCGAACAAGAGGTCTTCATGGTCGATGACAACATTTTCGCCTTGTAGCATCTCCCTTTAAATTTTATAGGGGCAGTAATGAATCGACGAACGGGCATGGATTGCTTGGAACGATACGCAAATATCTGCATGACTGTACTTTGTAATTTTGGTCTGTGTTGAAGACCGTCGTACGAGTGTCCAGACATTATGTTGACACTGGTATCGGTGTCTAAAACAAAGGTCACTGGGGAGTCATTTACAAGAATGGTCGCTGTGGGCGTTCTTGTCAACATGGGAGTTTTCATTGTGAGCACAGATTCATCACTCGACGTAGAGGGGGATCCTATTTCATTCCGATATGAGCATGAAACCTGTCTTACCAGTTTCGAGTTGCATACCTTCGCGAAATGGTTCTTTTTCAGGCAGTTCCTACATTCCTGTCCCATATGTTACCAAGTATCACCAATAGTGGCAAACATGTCCAGCGTCTTTGACACGTGGCGTGGGCCTCGGGGTAAATTTGTGGTTGTTACCTTGCGTGAGTCCGTAATGGCGTTTTCCATATGTATTTTGTTTTTCTTTCACTTTGCGTGCGTACTGTGGCTTTCTTTGTTGTTGTGGGACGACAAGGCGGGAACCACTTCTCTCTCCATGTCAGCTGCGCGTATGTGCGCAAGCTCAATCACTCTGACCTCATCCCACACTTGTTTAAGTGTGGAGTTGTCTTGTAAGGCCCTTCGTCTGACCTTAGAGGATGAACAGCCCTGTACGATCTGTGCGAGTATTTCTCGATCCGTGTCTGTTAAATCGCACGTGGATGCTAGAGTCCTCAGTCTTGCATGGAACGAGTCTAAGGTTTCTTCATGTTCTGTGACGCACGTCGAAATTTAAAGATTTCGTATGACATATTCTTTTGTGGTGTGAAGTAGTTGGTCAGTGACTTCTTTACTGTTTTGTAAGCGTTTTGCATCTTTGTTCCATCTCCTGATTCGACGGTTGCCCTGATGCCTTACTGTATTTCCGTAAAGTTTTGGAAAATATCAAAAACTTTGTCTCCGGCATAGTGAAGTAGGCTAGCTTTTTTATGCAGCGAATAAATTTTCAAGTCTGTTCAACCACTTTTGCCAGCGGATTCCAACCGTACTTGGATTATCGTGGACGTTAAAGCTTTGGAAATTTTGTAATCCACTGTAGGCCATATCTCTGTTTATGTTTCGATTTAACGCGAGCTCGTTGCATTTAAAGTCGCTTTTTTTTGGTTCTGATTAAGCGTGAGATTTTTCGTTTAAAATTCTTGTCACCAATGTGATGTTGCATTTATTTCCTGAAACACAACAGTATATACAAAACAGAGACAGAAGCCAGAAGTCAAAGAGAACGCGTGTTCGATTTGCTTGATCGAAGCTAAAGACCACGTCAGCGTTCCAATATTTATTTTTACAATAATGAGGCTATTTTATTGTGCGTTTTACTGTGGCCTTCATAAAGAGAAATCTCGTTTTTCTGGTGACGTCAGAATGGTTGGTGCTAGCCGTCACCCAACGTGATTTTGAAATACATGAAATAAATTATTATTTTCAGGGGATTAATAGAGGTTCTCTAATGTTTCATTATGTTGACTTGTGATCATGATCACAGTATTGAAAAAAATAGAAAAAATTCTTGACAGGAGCATTTTAATTATCTGTTAAATAATTTTTTCAGTAAGAAAAATGATAATTAATTAAACAGTGAAAGAAAATTACAAACATTCAACTAAATTATCCAACAGATTTTTTTTTATGAGTTTGAGTTTTTTAAGTTTATTTCTTTTTTGTTTGTCAATATTGAAATTATGTGTTTGAATTTCATTTGTTCTGATTCTTTTTATAATTTTTCGTGTTTTCATTTAAAAATAACTAATTTATCGTTTTGTTTTTTTTATTTTAAACTAACTTATTTATCGTTTTGTTTTCATTTTAAACTAACGTATTTTCTATTTGTTTTCATTTTTAATGGTTATATCGAAAAGTTTAGCTCTCCAAATAGCTGCCAAATTTTATAGACTAGTTTTGACTGCTTTGCCAAGCGCTAACAGGGAAACTTAATCTATTGTTTTATTTGTTTTAATTCTGGGAATTTCTTTTCTTGCTTTAATTTCTATTTGCCAAATATGAATAATCAAATAATAAAATTAAACTCTTTATTAAAAATGTTGCCACTCGGACTTAGGGTTATTGGAAGTGTTAAGGAAGGGTATGTTTTTTTGTAAGAAACAAATAATAAAATCAAGCAATGTTTATTAAAAATGAAATTGAAATATATTTCAAAATAAACATTATAATTCAATATAGAATATTGCCGAAAAAAGTGTCTTTAAAAATACAATTAAATCTGCAGAAAAATAAATATTAAAAAAAAATAAAATCCGCAAAAATCAGACAGCAAATTAATACAGTGGATTAATTTACCCTGTCGCCAATTCATAAATTAAAAAAAACTAGTTGATAAAATTTGGCAACCACTCTGGGAGCTAACCGCTTCAGTATAAACATTTAAACAAATTTATCGTTTTTTTCTCAGTTTTTTGTAATTATTCATCATTTGCTTTGATTTAAAAAATTTTTAATCGTCTGTTTCGAATTTGCGTTTATTTTATTATTGTTTGTTTGTTCCATTAATTCACAATTGCAGTATTTGATTGTATTCTGCTTTAAAAGTTAAAAACAATATTTTCTATACAACAAATAGGTTTATATTGTAACTTCAAAAAATATAATCTTCATTGCTTAGCTTCGGATGTTTCTATTTTAATAAGTTCTATGAATAATTTTTTTCCAGATTGTTCACAATCAAAATAATTGCTTATTTACTTTAACGCAGCAACAACACCCAACTTAACTATTTTTTGAATTAATTCATGTTTTTTGGTGTTTTTTTAAAATAAAATTCTGTTTCACTATAAATTAGATTGTATTCCTTTTTTACTTTTTTTCATGCATTGTTTTAAGCTTTCTAAAACTTTTACTTTTTTTCATGCATTGTTTTAAGCTTTCTAAAACTTTTCCTTTTTTTCATGCACTATTTTAAGCTTTCTAAAACTTTTACTTTTTTCCATGCATTGTTTTAAGCTTTCTAAAACTTTTCCTTTTTTTCATGCATTGTTTTAAGCTTTCTAAAACTTTTACTTTTTTTCATGCATTGTTTTAAGCTTTCTAAAACGTTTCCTTTTTTCCATGCATTTTTTAAAGCTTTCTAAAACTTTTTTCAAAAAGCTGTAATTCATTCTTTTTACACATGTTTTGCTCACCCAACCAAAGTGTATGACGTCATTTTCGATTGAACGGTCATGCTTAACGTAGGTTGTGATTTCACTCAATGCTTTAATAGTTGTCTTTTTTCTAGCACCAAAACTATTTTAATTGCTTTGGAATTTTATTATAAAGAACTTTTTGGCACCAAAAATAAATGTTGAAACATTTTTTAATGGAATTTATCGTCGAGATTGACAAATAATAAAATAAAATTTTTTAGATTAAATGAAACTTTATTCATCAATAATTATTCATAATCTAAATCTAGCGTGATGCACTGATTGCAATGCTTCTTTACCAATACACCTCAGTTTCCGGTATCACTTCTTTATTAAGAACACATTTCTTTACCTGGATAATTCTTTTGAGGTCTGCCAACAGCTAGTAGTCACTGGAGGGCAGATCTAAAGAATAAGGTAGTTGTTAAAGTGCAATTCATGTAGTTTTGCAATCATTACGACTGAATTTTCTTGGCGAAAGCGCACCTTTTCTTCTGTATGTGTAACTGGTTTTTAGCGATTTATTCCTTCAAACACACCACTAGTGCTATATAATATTTGCTATTGCTGGTTCTTCCTCACTCAAAGTAATTGATGAACAAATACCTTGAGCATCCTAGGGCAAAACCTTATCTGCTGATGTTTGCATGTTTGGTTGATTTGTATAGCTTTCACATGCTATTGACACAGCTGATTGCAGTTTTGACTACGAAATGAAATGCTGGATCAATGATTTATTCGTTGTCACATATTGATTACAAAAACTCCTTTTTGTTGCATTGGAACAGTTGCAGAGAATGATGTGCTGAATCTTCGACACATTATTGTTTTTGATCGACTGGGAGCAAACACGACATCTACTTTGATCACATCTTTCTCCTTAACAAATGATCATGCAAAATAATGAACACTCTGCTTTTTGATATCTTCAACTTCTCTGCTATCTTACATAACTTTAATTTCCAATCAACCAAAATGAGTTTGTGAACTTTTTCTATGTTTTCTGGGACAATAGCCAAATTTTAGCAGCCTGAAGGTTCGGCATAATTTGTGTCTGTATGACTGTATTTGAAGTTACTATAAACCACTGAACCATTATTTCAGACAGAGCAAAGTTGTATAATATGTATCAATCCATTGCTATGATAAAATAGTATTTTTGTTATCAGAACGCAAGGATGTATCAACATATAAAATTCAAATTTTTCTATTGTTTCTGAATGTGCAACAGTAGCTTAACTTAAATAACGATAATTTGTTCACTAATAATCGAATTAGACTGAAATATTCACATGTGCAATTTGAATGTGTCGTTTAAACATTTTGAGGATTAAATGTTGCCTACTGTAACAATAGACAAAATTTAAGGGTTACCAGCTTCGAAGCACATGGAATCTTTCGTTGGGCACTCGTTTATTAGTGAAGAAAAAAAAGAACTTGTGTTTGTAGTTAGATTTTTTATAGGTTGCCTTCATTTGCATATCAGGAGGAACAACTAATGTAAGAAGGACAAATTGGGGAAGACAGACACTTCAATATTTGACAGCTGAGAGAGAACATTGAAGTTTGAGATTTTTCATTTTTTGTTGCGGTGTTGGTTGAAAATGAGTTCTTTTTTATTCTTTACAGAAGATTAGTACTTTATAAAAATCATATGTATTTTTTATTAGTAGTCTCATCTCTGTTTGAGGTCCGGGATTAATGAATGATGTTTTATTTTCTGCCTAACTAGGCTGTTGCGTGTTCAGACTTGCTACAGGGGGTACAGAAAAAATATACAGTGAGTTGCATGTTTTCAATGCATGCAACTAGCAGACCTGCTACAAGTGAAAGATGTTCAGCTGAGAGAAGTGGGGGCCCCATAACAAATGTTTAGTAAGTTAAATGATTTCGGTGCCTGTGAATAGCAGACCTGCCCTGGGTGAGAGATATTCAGCTAAGAGAAGGGGGTCCCAGAAGAAATGTTTAGTGAGTTGCATGTTTTTGGTGCAAGCAAATAGCGGACCATGTACTGGTGGGAGATATCTCGTTATGGGATAGGGGGCCCAGAAAACCTGTTTTTGGTTCATGTCAATAGAATACCTGCTATGGGTGAGAGAAGGGGGGGGGGGGCAGGGAAGACATGTTGCATGTTTTTGATGCATGTGTATAGCATGGGGGGGGGGAGCGAAAGAAATTTTTAGTGTTTTCTGTGCATGCAGAATATCACAGCTGTTACAAGTGAAAGATGTTCAACTGAGAGACAGAATAAATTTTTAGTAGGTTAAATGTTTTCGGTGCATGTGAATAGCAGACCTGCCACGGCTGAGAGATATTACACTAAGAGAAGGTGGGCTCAGAAGAAAGGTTTAGTCAGTGTCATGTTTTCAGTGCATGGAGAACAGCACACCTGAGAGAAAGGGTGAATGCAAAAAAATGTTAAGTACGTTGCATGTTTTCGGTGCATGCGAATAACAGACCTGCTACAGGTGAGAAAAATTTGATTGCAAAGGGAGGCCGGAGAAGAATTGTTTAGTTGGTTGCATGTTTTTGGTGCATGCAAATAGCTGACTTGCTATTGGTTAAAGTTGTTCTACTTGGAGAAGTGGGCACATAGGAAATATTTGGTTAATTACATATTTTTGGTGCATGCGAATACTGGACCTGCTATAGATGAGAGTTATTTGGCTAAGATAAGAAAGGCACAGAAGAAATGTTTAGTAGGTTAAATGTTTTCAGTGCATGCGAATAACAGACCTGCATGAGGTGAAAGATGTTTGGCTAAGAGAAGGAAGGCACAGAAGAAATGTTTAGTGGCTTGCATGTTTTTGGTGCATGCAAATTGAAGAACTGCTGTGGGGGAGAGATGTTCAGCTAAGGGAACGGGTCACAGAAGAAATGCTCCATGGGTTGCATATATTCCAGCTTATGAGCAGGGGGGACCAGTTAGAGCCGGCTCTCTAGGGAGAAGACAGTCACTTAGAGTTGGACGTCTGACAGTGTTCCTCTCAGAGGAGTTGGCTTTTAGGCCCTAAACTAAAAGACTTGTCTTTTAGTTTGGTCAGGCAAAAATCTCATTTTACAAGTCTGCTATTCAACCTAAGATATCAAGTACTATCATAAACTTCGAAATAAAAATAAAAATTGTTAATTGTTTTTAAACTGGATTTATGTTTCTTTTTTTGGGGGGAGGGGGGGGAATTACTTTATTGCAGCACTGACTGAATCGAACATCAACTTCCGACCAACACGACGAGTGGGACGATCACAGTGTGCATGTGTATATCAGGAGTAACACAACGTTTATGTTTTGCAGATTTTTTATCGTGTAAAAATCTTTTTTAAATTTTAAGGAAAGTAGGCAAGTACATGTTATTTTAGATTTTTATATCACACCAGATGTAGTCTCCATCTCGAATTTTAGTTTAAATGAGTTGTTATGAAAATATATTTATGACAATATATATAGTGTAAGTTATGAAAATAAATATATATATTGTAAGTTATGGAAAAATAATTATGACAATTACCCTCTAACATATATATATATATATATATATATATATATATATATATATTATATGTTAGTTTTGAAAATGACATGAACAAAATCATCAGTATCCTTTTTTAAATAGCAAACAATTACGAGATGAAAGATGTCAACATGTAACTGTTCCCTTTGCAATGTCTTGTTTTCTGCTCATAACCAACCACTGTCACGTCAGCAGACAAACGAAATTTGATGAATGGACTTCTTTTAAAAGGTGACCAAGAGAGACGTAAAATCAATGTTTACTTCTAGCAAATGGGATTTTAGGCATACCAGAATATTGAGAATCCTGATTTCTTGTTCAGAAGTCATACAGCAGTCAAATTGTGTCTCGTTATTTTACTTCTGATGAGTTCAAATCAAAAAGTATGGATTAAATTGTTGAAGGCGTAATAGTCCAAGCTGAACTGTGTTTTCTTAATATTTCATTACAGTTATTACTTAAAGAAAGTGATGGAAAGTTAAAAACATTGCAATCGTTGGCACGACATGGCCTAATTGCAAATAACCAAATGTGTCAGAAATGATGGTGTCAGTCGAAACTAAAGATGCAAATAATTTCGTCAGCAATGTTATTTATTCCATACGTTATTATTATGATTTTTGGCACTTGTGCAGATGCGGTACACGAGCCGAAATTTATTTTAGAAGAGTTCCAATGGTATAAGAAGGGGCAGACAACTCTGTTTTTTTAAAGTACATTTCTAGCTTCTCCGAAAATGGATGTAATCGACGTGAATGCCTTGAATAGGATTTCACCATTTGCGTGTAAATCATAAGTATAATTTTGTTGATCCTTCGACTGCGACCATCAATCATGTGGAAAGCATGCGGCAACAAGCCAAGAGGAAGAACAAATTAGAATATGGGAACCACACGAAAATGGTGGAATTCTATTTATCAGAATTTATGTGGCAGCAGAAATTTTCCGCAATCCCCCAACAGAGTCTTTTTGAACACATTTCTGAATTATATCCTGTTTAAAATAACAAAAACAAGAGAAGAAAAAAAACAACTTGTTGTTTCTTCGAAACAACAAGTTCTATTAATTTAATTTGCATGACTTCTTATTTTTAAAAAATGCATATTTTCCACTTTCAGAGAAATTGCGTACTAAAAAAAGAGAGTTGTTTGCCCCTTACACCATTGGAACTCTTCTAAAATTAATTTCGGATCGTGTACCGCATCTGCACAAGTGCCAGATTTTAAAATGATTCAAACAATGTTAAACCAATAGTAAAATATTTTAAAGACAATATATTTTCATAAAATAAAAATATACATATTTATATATTTAGAAAAATACAATTTGACTATTTATTTTTGTAAAAACAATAGAAAGTATTTGTTTTAACAATTATTTAAAAAATAAACACACAAAAAAACAAAGATATTTTATATTTTTATAAAAAAATCAAAACAGATATTTGGTTATTTATTTTTGTAAAAAATTTAGTGTTTGTACAGAGAAGCGTCCGTATTAAATTATCAATACCACAAAACAAACATTATATACTTACGCAGCAGATTTAAATAAGTATCCTCACAAAAAAGTAGGAAAAATGATCGAGTAGAATTTTAATTAAAATAAAAATCAGTTTCATCGTATTTTGGTGAATGCAATTGGTGTATTACTTGTTAATATGACAGACTGAGTTATCTCCCCCTGAATTTCGTGTTTTTCGCTCGAATCAATGGCCGAACCCGATTAAACGAATTAACGGATTTTTATTTTTTTATTATAATTCTACTCGATAGATTCTGCTAATTTTTGGTGTACAAACCTATTTTTGCTTGATACATAAGTATATCAGAGAGTTTTTCGGTTGATTTAATTGGAACTACGATTTTCATATGTAAATTTTTCGGTGTTTTTTTTAGATTTTTATGTGAACTTGGCTTCCGGTTAAATTGATGGCGTCACCTCCCTACGGATGACCATAAATGAAAAAAAAAACGTTGTTAGATTTTCTTGACGTGACGTCATGAATTTAACCAGAACCCACGTTCAGATAAAAATCTAAAAAAGCACCCACTTTTCTGTACAAGAACCAAAATATTATTACAAAACATTTTCTTATTCTTATTATTTTTTTTTTTAACCTAAAATACACATATATTCCGTCTTTCTCCGTGTTATTTCTAAACGGGAAGTCAGGATTTTCGAGTAATATTATGGTATGCCAGATTTTAACCGAAATTAATATAAAAACACACACAAAAAAAAACTCTAATCATGAAATAAATTATCAATAAAGTGATTAAAATTTACAAAAAATATACAAAGTATGTCCGGGTATAAATTTTTGAAAAATCATTGTTTAAAAATCATTTGAATGATGTCGATCGTAAAAATACAAAATGACTGTATTAATTAGACATTACATTCAATGTCTCTTCCTGTTTTCCGGAAATCCCGTTTTGAGAAAACTTGATGACCCCACCCCCTAAATCCTTTTGTTTAACTTTGACCTTGTAATGGTGGTGGTGGGGTGGGGGTAAATAGGACATTACATTTTTATGTTACTTTGCTTTTGCAAATCGTTATTCTTTATAAAAAAAAAACATCACATGAATCAAAAAAGAACTGATAAAAATATAATTCAAAGAAGCAGCGAATTTTTAGGTGGTGGTGATGGGGGGGGGGTAGATAGGAACATTACATTGTCATTATACATTTTTAAATTATTCTGTCTTTGAAAATCATTATCCTTGAAAAAAAATAATAATGTCCTGAATTAAAATAGAATTGATAAAATTTAATTTAACGAAGCATCGAATATGTTTTAAGGAAAAATAAGAAAAAAACCCTACTTACTGGGAAGAAAGAAATGTTTATGTCGTTCGTTCGTAGAAAAATAAATCATATCAATGATGATGCCTGCTTAGCCGCTGCTAACAGTTTCCTCACTGTTTATATGGATGACCAACCCTGACAAAAAATACATTTTTTTTTGGTTTCCGTTATTGTACGAGGTATTTGTGAACAAATCATACAACTTTATGTCTCATATACGAGTATACTTTATTTTATTTAGACTGTATTTATTATTATTATACATATTTTAATTTAATTAATATTGAATGAAATAAAAAAAACTAACAATGTAACACTAAAGCGGTATATTTAAAAGTTCGTAATTTATATCAAGAAAACTGTGTGACCATTCCTCGTGTGTCCGTGTATGCATGTGTTTCTCGCTTCTACGTAACTTACACAGTACTTTCATTTTACTATTAAATCATTTTTTATTGAACTCAAAATGAAATATGTGTAAAATACGAAAACATACTTTTAAAAACGCCTATTCAAAAAAAAAAATTCATTTCGAAATTAAATCCGTCAGAATGCATTTCTATTTATTCGTAAACAAATCAGTCATTTTTATCTTTTTAAATAGTTAAAATATAAAAGAATGAATTACCTCATTACCCTTCGAAATTTGAAATGAATTTGGAAGCATTTAAACTGTCGAATAGAAACTGACTTCTGGCTTTATTAGCAAATCCTCATGTATTAAAGATTGACAATTTTGGAAACTATTTGCATGCAATCATTTATAAATAGAGATTAAAACTATTTTACCATAATGTGATAAAGTGTCCGGGGCCTATGGGGATCGGGTACCCTAGTTACGCGCTAGTATGAATCTTAGTGATGATGATAGACCCTGCGTAGAAACGAAGTGGAGATATAAGACTAGTATATATTCGACGTGAAATCAGCTATTCAAACAAACTGGTTTAAGGCGCCGGTTGTCTAGAAAAAGTCGTGTTGAGGTGTCAATTCTGTCCATCGCAACACAAAAGCAAAAGCTTACCAGATGTGAGACGAGAATTTGGCAAAATCTCTAATCAGCGAAATGCTAATAAAAAGTCAACAAAAGACATACGATCGGTGAGTGAGTAATGTACATTGAGTCAAGCAAGACCGGAGGTCCCGCGGGCTGGACAAAATAATCATCTAAGCTTGTCGGCATTAATTAAGGAAGACGATTTCTGCCCCACGGCGAAAGAAAAAGGTTAATTGTTTTATGATAACGCTAAAACCCGAGAGAGAATCTCATTTATTGGTGTCGTTGGGGAAGGGTGCGCCCGCCCCAAACCCGAGAGAGGAAGAAACACATAGAGAAATATGGTAGAGAAAGGTAGAGTGTGGCGATACACATCTCAATAAGAGAACTTACACACAGTCAGATCAAAGAGAAGGGGAGAACGAGCTGGAAGGCGAGTGGGCCCAGTCGCGAATCGGCACGTGTGCCGGTTCAACAATAGAGAATCGGATAAACTCATCCTCGTTTTCCTTAAGATAGTTAACTTGTGACTAAATAACCATTGTAAATGGATTCACACACACACACACACACAGACTCCGAAATTGCTTAGCGCAACAGTATTTTACGAACACGGCAGACATCAACCTAATGTAAAATCAATTTTTTTAATTTTGTTAATAATTACTTTTCATACAAAAAGACCCGCCCGAGTAATTGCATATTGTTCTTTTCACTTTGTTCTGCTTTGAATAATATTCCACCTTACAGAACCAGCCGATTGCTATTCACCCAGTAATCGTTCGCTGATATAAACAGTTTCCGTGTGGGAGTTGGAAGAGACGATGAGATCGACGAAGTCATCATCATCATCATCGTCGTCATCCCGGCCTAGAGGAAATTCGATCGACATTTTTTTTATTGCCGCTACAACGATCGGCTAAAGAGTGTTCACAGTCTGGCAAGATATGCACAGAGAGAGACACGAGTGGGGTACTTGTTATATCTGGCACCGTGACCAGTATATCAAACACCTGTGTGTGAGGTGCCAACGATCCCCATGGTGAATAGAGACGAGTGGGGACCTTGGTATATTAACAGAATTGGTTGTAGCAATAAATCAATTTTGGTTAATTACCATGATAATTAAAATAAACTTGAAAATAATATTAATGTATATTGGATAAAAAAAACGTATAGTTAAAACAAAATTAAATAAAATGAAGTTAAATATTTATTTTTATTTGCGCTTTCCATAATTCCCATAATTCACCTGAGTCTATCCGTAGCTTAAAAAAAGTAAACGGTTCAATTGTACTGTAGGGATTGCTGAATTTTCTAGTTCATTTCGCAAGCATCTATCTATTTATCTCTTACACACACACACACACACACATATATATATATATATATTTGTATGTATGTGTTAATAAAACATTTTATATAACATAGCTCTGGCCTTACACTATTGAGCTATGATATTTTCTTCATGTTATAAAATTTATATTTGAATATAAAAACATTTTAAATATATATATATATATATATATATATATATATATATATATATATATATATATATATATATATATATACAGAGAGAGAGTAAGATAATACTTTAAAGATATAAATAATATCTTTAGCCAGTAGACTATCAGGATAAAAACAAAGCTCAATATAGTGTAAAGAGCAATAATATTAATTCAATGACATAATAAAATGAGAAATTAATCAGATTTTATTAAAGTTCAAAAACAAGGAGTGATTTGCGTCCTTAACTCATGAGTTTTCAAAGAAAATCTTCTCCTCAGAGGACCATTACTGCAATGACATGACTGCATTTAATTAAAGTAAGCTTTGAAAATATATAAAAATATATGAAAAAATACATAAAGGTATATAAAACATCAAATATATTGGCCCAAAACACACTTATACAGTTCATCTAAGTCATAAAGTTTAAAACAATTTTTAAAAAGATGTCAAAGAAGTCGATTAAAAAACAATCCAAGTACTGAATGGTATTCCAAAAACGAAAAAGTTATCCAGGCGGGATATTTTCTTGCTATCGATGCAGTAGATGACATTGAAAAGTGTATTCAGGGTGTATGCAAGTTAATAAAACTATAGAAAAAACAAAATCATATAAAAAGTTCATAAGACTCACTCGGTGTTGAATATTATAATGTCCAATTAAGGGTTCTTATGAGCTGATAGGAGTTGTGCAAACCATAACTTCCTGGTCTGACGTATATATAGAAACAATGTGATGGAGTAGAAATATGCAGTATGATTCGATCAAAAAACAATTGTTAAAAATAGGGCAAAAGAATTGACACATTTTAAATTTCTCCCGGGTAAAGCCGGGTGGCGGGTACTCGTTAGTTGGTTCATGTTCAGTGTTTCGGCCAGACGGAAAAAATATTTATTTATGAAAACAATATCATGTGGTATTTCATTGTTCAATATTGAAAAAAGTACGAATAATTATCCACTAGAACTTTAATTACAAATATTTTTCCATTTTCCGTATCGCACAAGTCACTTCGATGACTATGCCTCCATCTTCTTTCGTTGAACACAAGTCAAGGGCAGATAATTTCGAGGCATTGCTACCAGTCGAACGACTGCCTTAAATCCTCAAGGTGACGGACAAGTGGAGAGATACAACGGTATCATCTGACAAACGATAAATCTCTCTATTACTAATCTGAAAGTAGGTGCAGCCATCCACATCATACGCCCATTGCTTTCTACCTCCACTAATTGTACTCCTCATGAACGTCTCTTCAATTTTCAAAGGAAATCAGCTACTGGAGATTCCATGTCTACGTGATTAACGAAAGCTAAATATGTTCTCTTAAAGTGGCATGTAGCAGAAGCAAATACAAGACCTAGTCAAGACTGTTGACGTTTTTGAAATCAGTCATAACTATGCTCCTGTGCGTTTCAATAATGGACGAGAGACGACAGTGTCTCTACGCCATGTATCTCCATTATCGAGCAGTTCGGTTGCAGAAATTAATCCCATGCCTGAGATCCCACCGATACAGAATGCAGCTCTCCAGTCTAACACTTCTCCTTGTCAAGTGCTCTCGAAAATATCATCACCAAAAATTCGGTTCCTACCCCACCTCACTTCACACTCGCGTGACCACAAGAGATCTTCAGAAGATGCTAATGTGCTCAATCTACGATTCTCTACTCGAATCCATCCATATTTAGCTGAAAGCTTTTCTCCTTTTTAGTTTAAGCAAAGACCTACACCTAAAAGTTGATGTAACTTCCTCCCTAGACATACATACGGCCTTGAACTTTTTTTTTATCATTTTAGTTTAGTTCATTTGAAGAGATCAAGGAGGCCACCTCTTGAGGCTAACACTTGATTTCCCTATGAGTAAAATTTATATCCGAAGGCTCTCTTTAGGATAGATGGTGTTCCTTTTAGAGCTGCTATCTGTATTTTCATACAGTTTGGTCTTCCAGGGATTGTGTCTAAGTACTTTATTAGATTCCAGTGTTTTCGAAAGTAAACTGTTAAAGTTGCCTTCTGTGAAAATAATGATCCACACCCGTCACAAGAAAAAGATGATGTTATTTGTGCTACGAATACTGTTTTTTCTAATATTTTGTCAGGGTATACTATTAGGGTGAAGTATCCTCATGTCAGGTAGTCTTGACAAACCCTTGTATAGAGAGACCGAAGACACTTGAGGATTGTGTCTAGTAATTCAAACTCTCTTTTTTATCATTTTAATTAAGTTAATCTAGAGATCAAGGGGGCCACCTCTTGAGGCTAACACTTGATTTCCCAATGAGTAAAACTTATATCCGAGGGCTCTCTTTAGGATAGATGGTGTCATTTTTAGGGCTGCTATCTATATTTCCCTACAGTTTGGTCTTTCAAGGATTGTATCTAAGAACTTTATTAGATTTATTTTCATTAGACCAGTTGCCCCCACCACAACCAGTATGACATTTATTTCTTTCAAGGACCATGTTATTTTAAAATCAATTTTGAGATCCTGATATTTGGTTATTTTTTGGCGTTCGGCTCTATTGAGGCCATAGTAGTTTAGAACGGTTATGTTAAGTTTGTTCCAGATGAAAATCAGAAATCAAGGAGCCCCTTCCTGTGGCTAACACTTGATCTCTATATGAGATACATAGATACCCGAATATTCTATTAAAATTTTCCTTTATTTCTCAAATATTGAGTAAGTAAAAAAGTTAAGAATAATAAATTTCTTCTCTCCCCAACTGACTAGTCAATATGTCATAGTATATCTTTCTTGTGGTCTGTTGGTCTTACCGGATTCCAGGACAAGAATTCACCTAGTCTGGTGGAGTATCCAGCTACGTGGTGTTACTTGAGGTAACATCACTAGGAGAAAGTGTGGCGTACAATGTGATGAATAAAAACAGAACTCTTCAATCTCATTTCCGGAAGTGAATTACTTCCCCTTGCGTCGTTCTTGGTACAATAAAGCTTTTTCAAGCATACTAACATTTCTTATAGTCATTCATTTTTATTCTTCAGCCTATTCCTTGCAGAAATATTAAACAACAATTTTCGATCAAAAACCAAGAGAAACAATTAAATTTTCTTTTCAATGTGATGTAGTAAAAACGATAAATTGCTCGCTTTAAAGCAAGCACTTCTTTCATCATTCGACAAAACTGTGACCTTCGTTAAGAAGGCCTGTTCACTGAGTCGCGTTTATCTGCTGACGTCAAAGCGGTTGGTGCTAAGCAGATAAACAAGACGCTTCGAAGGGAAAGGCTACATGCTGCACGTGGACATGAGTATTGTCATTGCTGTCAAATGAAATTATTTCATCTTTGATCTCATAATTTTTTTAGTATTTAAAAATGATACTGATGCTTTTGTTCTTACATTTTTTAAAGGGAGAAGTCTGATCGAAATTTGAAGGTAAAACTATCAAAAAATACCTCATAAAATCTGTCTTTTTAGAAGAAACTATTTTTGAAATGTTTTCTTTGTTGTACTAATTCCCATTTCCAATAATATATTTACAAGTAAAATTTAAATTTTCAACACATTTCAGGATATTTTAGGTAGAATGGCCTCTGGAGTAAATGTATTATTGTGGTGACAATAGAGGATAGGATTTGTTATCTCCTATCTTAATTTAACACACGAAATGAATTAACGAAACCTTTTTACCACAACAACGAAAGGTGCTTATACGTATATAAGGTTACCTATACCATTTCAGTGGATAAGGAGACAGGAGAGAGGCTGAGACGATCCTTGCTGGCTGGTGTTAGGGTACCGTTTGCTCATCGTCCGCAATATCCTAAGGGAGCTCAAGTAGTCCCTAAGGGAACTAATGATATCAATGCACCCTGTGAGCTGATTGGCCAAACCAGCTCACAAAGACACTGATATGCAATACAAAGTAAATCTACTGTATGGCTGTTACAGGATCCTAGATACAACTATATCAAACACTGGTCCCCAATTCAGTTCAATGGAATTTACGTATAGTATTCGCACCGGGGCGGCGATAGGTACATATATAGTTCTATTTATCTTCCTCCCACAAGGTAAGATGTGACACAAGGTCGGGAAAGTGGGAAAGAACTTTGAGCATTCTGGCTGTTTAAAAATTTCCTGGGCAGCCCTGTCGGCATTCTCCGGTAGGGGCACCTCAGACAGTATGCAATAAACTTACTCCTCCCCAAAGAGGGGAGGCAAAGCCTGGGAGAGTGCACCACCTAGAACTGCACAGGACCGACAACCCCAATAGACCGGCGTAAATCCCAACCCGAAGGCCCGGACAATACTGGTTTATTAGGCGGGGTAAAAAACGCTGGTTTATGTAGTATGCGCACATAAGCGGAGATATGTACTTATGGAGTATGCACACTGAGGCGGCAATACATATGTATATAGTATGCACACTGGGGCGGCGATAGGTACGTATATAGTATGTGCACCGGGGAGGCGATAGGTATGCAAGACAAAGTAAATCTACTTTGTGACTGCTACAGCGTTACTAATTCAAGTTAAGAGCAGGATTAAAAGAGAATTACCAATTAGATACCCACTCTCTTTTAATAGCCTAATTTTCTTTAATCTAAGTTGTATTTTTATATTTTTCCACATAAATAATTCTAAGTGTTGTATTTGTTTTGGTACTACACTTCCATATTTTCTGTCCTCGGCCATTGAAGGATGGCTCTAAACTGAAGCAATTTTTATTTTCATCCCTATTTAGACTGCTCTTTTTTCAGAGCCTGATTTCCCCACATAAAAAAACCGACCTTGTGTCTAACTATGCCCTCGTAGGGATGCAAATAAAAACACACATCATTACATACATCGTAACTAACAATATTTTTAACACAACAAATAATTTTATACTGTAAACAAATATAACTTGCATTGCTTGAATTTACATGTTTTTATTTTAATAAATATGCATGCAAAGAAAAAAATGAAATATAATGATGTACTGACAGGAGAAAAAAGTCTGGTTCTCGGTGTGTATCACAAATTATGGGAAGCAGTGGCTAATAATTGAAACTGTTTGAGAACTTGATGAAAATGTTGTGTTCCAATATTTTTGTTAAGTTTAAAGAATTCTTGTATGAAGTTTTGCATCATCCCACATAATCTCTCAATATTTCACCAACAGTTAAAAATTATGCACTTTAAATCCAGAACAAAAAGTTTTAGTAATAAAGAAGATATTAATACATTTAGTGAATTTCTGAAAACTAAGTTTTAAACTAAAAGTTTTTGCTTTGAAAAGTTTGTTGATTGAAAATTTTGATGAAATAAATGCTTGTTTTATTTATTCTTATAACTTTTCTATTTTAATTACAAAAATGACTTTTCATGTTCAATAATCGAATACAAAGTTTTAACTTCACATTTTTCAGAACTTTTTTTTTGCTCCAGTCTGTTTGTAAATGAGATTTTTGTGAAAATACTTAATACACAACATAAAAGTTTTTTTTAACCAATGCATACATGCATGAGTTCTTTTAAATATGATCTATGTGAAATATCAGAATCTTACATGTTTTTCTTTTTATTTTAGGTCAGTGCTCAAAGGCAAACAACCCTTAATTCTTATGAGTGAAATTTATGTCTCTTTTGCAGAGTCTCGAATACTGTTTGTTTTCTTCCCCACTTCTCAAACCTTTCATAAGAGAAGCAGTAAGGTTTTCTCAATCAGGAAGTCCCTTGTTTTGATAAACTTTAAATACTGTATTTCACTCCAGACCTGAAATATAAGACCTACATAAAATCTGCTCCTAAGATCACTGGAAAAATCACTTTGATCTTAGCCAAAAGGCCAAGAAAGACTTGCAATTATAACAATAATCGCCGTTGGAAGTATGGTTCAGAAAACATGCTGGTTGATGAAGAAAATGGCTTAAATTAATTGTATGAATAATTTTTCTTAATATCACCTTATCGGAAAATATTGTAAATACATATGTAAACTTGATAATAGCAGTTATAAGTGTATATTTGTAAATATGAATTTAATTGAAGGTTAAAAGTAATGTATTATGTAAATGACGAAACCCGTCTAGTGTCTAAACGACGTTTACTAACGGTATATAAGGTTGTTGAAATATATGAATTTAAGTAAGATTCTTGACACGTTTTCACTTCTAATCGCAGCTTCGTCTTGAAATTTCGTTCTTTGTTTATTATATGTAATCTAATAATGTTATTTAATGTTATCTAATGTAAATTAATTGATTAATAATAGTTTCCTAATTCTAAAGGTATACAAATATTATGAACGCTGACTCGAAAAGCTTAATTAATTAAATGGTAATTACTCGAGAACCCCTCCCCTCTCTCATCTATTTACAAAGATTCCCCAGGACAGACAGACAGACAGAATTATCCTATATACATATATAAAGTCAGATACACCCTAAGATGGAGTATTGCTGTCACATTTGCAATGGTGCCACTAACGAGCTGGTATAAAGGAAGCAGAGAATAAATCAAACAATCCTGTAGACCACATGCTATAATAGTATTTACAGGAAAGTGTGAGACAAGCAATGGCACCTCCATGATAGAGAATAAGAAATGGTGTGGCCAATTAAATTACTAATAGGTTTCTGAACACTCAAATGGGACAGATATTCCCTCGCCGAAATATGAAAACGGTACTTAATACAATAGTAGATTTGTAGCGATGGAGAATAGCTTCAAGTGTGAGAAGTTTATTTGGCGATATTCAGTATTTATGTTTGCAGTGCTACATACATGGGTAGAGCTTAGTAGTAGAAGCAGTAGTTGTGTTAGTAGTAGTAGTAGTAGTGTGAAACTAAATAAGAGAACACGTTCTTGCCTTGACACAGTACCAACTCGATTTTGCAATCTAGTACTACATTATCACCTCTCTTCCCTACATACTTTTAATCAAAAAAGAGACTTTGTTAGTCTTTCTCTACTCTATCATTATTTACATGGTAGATGCTTGACTGAGATTAAATTTCTGATGTAAAATTGTCTCAGCAATAATTCGTCTAGCGACCATCACTGCAAAAAATGTACATTTTTACTCAGTGTACCCACAACCAAACGGAATTTCCATGAAAAGAGTTTCTTTCCCAGAATTTCCATCAAATCTAACGTCAACAAATACTTGTCATAAACGTTCCCATGTGTAGTAAAATTTTGTTCATTCCACTTAATTTTTTTCAATCCTCTCAGAATATTATTCATCATTCAACTGACAATCTATCAATCTCATTGAACCTTATCCTCGTGTGACTTTTGGCCTTGACTAAAAAAAACGGGCTTGCTTAACTGCACTTTTCTTTCCCCTCGACCCCTATGAGCCCCTAACCCCCCTGGTGACATTTGTCTCCCTTCTTTTTGCTCTCTGCGTCCGCCCCCGGACATAATCCCAGGATTTACGAATCTCAACTCAATTAATTCTTCAATCAAACTTGGACAATGGGAAAGTGGACAACAAAATGCAGCGATCATTTTAATCATGTCATACATCGATAACCGCTTGACCCATTGCCGGGACAAAAATGTCGAAGAAAATCGAATATTGATCACCAGTTGAGGATTGTTTGGTAGATTTCACCATGAACTGACAGCTGTTGTGAGAAACCGGCTTTTTTTTCTTCTTCTTTGAAACAAAATATCTTGGAACTGCATCCTTGCTGATTACAACCTGGTTGTCTTCAAGTCCAATATTAACAAATACAGCTAAAATAATCCCATCCCATTCATCCTTTTCAATCCTCTTATAGTATTGTTCATCATACAACTGAAAATCTCATTAATTTTCATCTTTTGGCTTTGGAAAGACGTGGCTCCTTAATATTTCTACTTTTTTTTACATTAGCACAGTGATGAAACATTCTTCCTAATGTCAAAGAATCGTCAGCTATTATGAGGCAACAGCCGAGTGTTTACTTAAGGATTCTGGCAATTATTTGGATTATTTTTCCACCTTGTTCTAAACGAATTAATTTATGAGTTTGCATAGAAGTTTTTAAGCTTGATTTCTTGTGAATATGCTGATTGAAAAATTCATATGTTTACGGTTTATATCATGTGAATACAGCTGTTTTCAACTGTTAATTGTTTATTTTATGGGCAAACAAGTGCGCTTAGGATTTATTTGGGCATTCTTTCTTATGGTGATGGAAGGTTGCAAAGCTATGGCAAGAGCGAAAGCTTTAAAAAAGTTTCGTTTTTTCTTGGGGAGATAACAGTTATCTAGGTGTTTCATACTCATAACATCCTACCGTAGAAAGCCTTTATCCATGTAACATTGTAAATAAATAGTTTTATGTAAAAATATAAGCTTCACCTTTAAACAGTAATAATATAAAGAATAAACGTTGCTTTAACTCTTTCTAGTTGTCTGCATAAGTAATATAAATATTAACTGTCACTCTTCTATTTGACTGAGGAGTTAACGTCTGCTAAAATATAACTGCACCTTTTTATTTATATAGTCTATAATGACACATTATGTAGCTGCCGTATGCCAACATAATTTTACAGCTTCTTATAATGGGATTCACTCTCCTAACTTAAGGATAGCAAAACATGTACTTGTTATCATTTCTAAGTCATGCAATTTTTAATGCATTTATTTTAAGCTTTTGAAATTTGACTGATCTTGATAATGGTAAACCGATCCTCCTTTGAACGATATAATTGAGATATCTCATCAGCGTCTAGTAACCAATTTTAAAACGGTCTCATCTTTTCGTTTTTCCTGGGGATAGGGATATCCAACCGGATTCAAGACATTTACCCACTATTTAAGACACTCGAGCCGAAAGATCTTTTTCAGATTCTAACCGTCCCTTTAAGTGCAATTGTTTATATCTTTCTTGCACTTGGTTCACCAGGTATATTCGCCAGGTAGATTTTGAATTTTTTTTCATTAGTCTGGTTGCTCCTATACTGGAATGGTGGAGATCTTCCAGAGATTCCACTTTCTTTTCATGTCGTAAAAAAGACATTCATATTTCGTTATCTTTACCCTTTCAACTCTGTTTAAGCCAGCATCATTAGGCACACTGACTTCAACTAGGGTTGCTACTTTCTTCGTTTTGTCACATATCACTATGCCAGGCTTAACAGCTCCGTTTCCTAGATATGTACCTGTAGGGATTGCATAGTCATAGTGGATGGTGTATGACTTATTTCAAGCTGTTCTTTCTGGTATAAGCTTGCTGTTATGCTGGATATTATACTTTTACATATGGTCCAGTGGAGATATTTACACACTCCATTGTGTCGCATTGTAAAGTATCCATTTTCCAACAGAACCCTACAACTGGATGTCAGATAGCACACAATCTCTACGTCTGTGTGGCAGAACCTGCATTTATGTCGTTGCTGAGACCACTCATTTTTTAAAGGCATTGATCATCAAGCTTTGATCTTAGGTTGTCTTTCTCATTCTCTCCTGGTAGCGATTCTCTTTCCAGCAAGTCTACAGAGCCTTCTTCATCTATATATTCCTGGGATAATTCACCTAGGAAATACTTCTCGGAATAGTTCATCCAGAAAATATTTTGAACGTTGTTGGTTGGCGTATTCTTCCAGTTTTCTACTATAGTATACTGCAATGCATAGTTTTTGTCTCTTATAATATAACAAAGAGGTTCTCCGTCTGTCGGACAGAATTTTTGTAAATATAAGAGGGGGCGGTTAAATACTATTTACGGTATTTTTGAAGTCAGCGGGAACCTTTGTAAACGTAAGAAATACATTAGGGCACATCTTAAAACTAAATAAACAATAAATAAATTTGATGCCGAGGTTGTTATTAGAACTCGCAACCTCGACGTCTTAAGTCAAAGTGGATGATTTTTAGTGTGAACCTCTAAGCTGATCTATCGCCAGACAAAAGAGTAGAAGAGATGATCCATCTCCTTGGAAAATTCCTCTTTTAATTTCAGGGATTTTTATTGCTCCATTGGTGAGACTTAATGACATGGTTGTTTGTCACATCTCTATATGTATACAGCCATGGATATTTTGATTACAGGATGAATCTTATATAATTCAAGACATTGTAGTAGTCAAAAATAGGACACACTATAATATGCCCTTTGATAATCAACTCTTGCCAGGTGTCGGTTTCTATGTCTCTTTCTTCCGATGATTTTGTTTATTAACAACTGGTCCTTGGTGATCAACACTTTCTCTTGCATGCGTCTTTGTTTTATTCCAATGTATATTACCGACGAGAGGTGTTCATAGATGCTGCATGCAACCAAGCAAGTGAAATGCTTTTAATTGGTGGTGATACATCGTATTAGACTGTATTTATAAGGGCATTGTGTCTCAAAAGATTTCGGTATGAAGGTGTTTTCGACTTTCACTAATCATGCTGATATAAGCATCTTAATTCTTCAAAAGTATAATGTCCTGGACTCCTTGACACTGGATTCAAGCAATGCCGGTTAGGAAGAGGTGCAGTTGGGGATTACGCAACCATTTATTATTTTAGTGACTACAGTAGATCGGATAGGATTTTAACAGAAGAGACGTTGCTAATCTTTCTCTACTCTATCGTTATTTCCATGGTAGGTTCTCGACTCCAATCTTTTGTTACCCCTCGTAAAACCTTCACAGAAAAGAACTCGTCTTTTCTAACAGCACTGCAAAGAACTTTCCTTTCATCTTATGTGTGCCGAAAGTCAAACGGAACTTCCATGAACAGAGTTTCTATCCAAGAACTTCCCACATGCGGAACACTATAGATGCTATGAAATGCTGATAGTTTTCTTCAGACAGAAATGCCTGTTTTTTTTAAATTCTGGAATCAATCAAACTTTCACTTATCGTTATCATTGGCATTACTTATTAGTCTGGGTCTCTTCAGTACATGGTCACTCCGTCTCAAACAGAAGCCTTCAGTAGACATCAATCTTTTGTTTTTCGCGTGGCTTTATAAGTTGTTGTCTTTCTTATGAGATTCCTGTAAAACATTTTCCCAATTTTTAAAACTGTTTATTTTCGATTTTAAACATATATTTATTGTCTGTATTTGCATAGTTTTGGCAAGTGGTGCTATCTTGCATTCCAGCTACTTTGCAACATTTTTTTTCATCAGTGTGTTTGAACATATGCCTTTTTAAATTTATTTTCTGGGAAAATGCTGAACCACACACTTCACATGTATAAGGTTTTTCACCAGTGTGTGTGAAAATATGAGTTTTTAAATTTGATTTCTGTGAAAATCTTGAAGCACACACTTCACATGAATAAGGTTTTTCACCAGTGTGTGTTAACATATGACTTTTTAAACTTGTTATGTGGGAAAATGCCGAATGACAAATTTCACATGAATAAGGTTTTTCACCAGTATGTGTTAATACATGACTTTTTAAATTTGATTTGTGGGAAAATGTTGAACTACACACTTCACATGAATACGGTTTTTCACCAGTGTGTCTGAACATATGAATTTTTAAGTTATGACTTAGTGAAAATGTTGAACCACACACTTCACATGTATATGGTTTCTCACCTGTGTGTATTCTAATGTGTCTGTTTAAAAGTGATTTCCGAGAAAAGGCGGATTCGCACACTTTGCATTTGTATGTTTTTGTACTCATTGTTATAATTTTTATTATTTCTATTTTCTTTCAAATGCCAGACAATCGCCTGCTATATAGAGACAGCAATCGAGTGCTTTTTACGGATCTAAGCCGTTCGGTTAAGTTCAATTTTATGGATAACAAATGTGTTAGCAAATGTATTTTAAAATTTGAACTCTTTGAAAATTCTGAATCACAGTCATTTTCCTATTTTATTTTTAGGTATTATATTGGTAAATGTCTCATGGCGTAAAATTCAAACATTTTCTCAGCAAGCAAGAAAAACTATTGGATTTCACGATAAGTGTTTTATTTAAATAATTGGTGCCTTTCTCCAAAAACCAAAACGAGAGAAAATCCATAAAGTATTAGTTTTGAATTGATGATCTTATTGTACAATATATCCTTATATATGCATATATATATATAAATCAGTCTGTTAGGTTTCCCCAGTTGAAACCTGAAAATAAAAATCATGTATTATTTATATTGCTTCATCAGAGTAACTTTGGACATAAATCGCATGTGCCAAGTAGTTAACTGCATAAACGTTAAAAAATTATTTCTTTATCCATCATAAATTTCAACGTTTTATTGACCTTTTTTTAGTCATGTTCTTGGTATTAAAGCAATTCATTTTTAAACGTATTCGTTATTAAATGAAATTATAGTTTTATGTCATCCCAGAATTAACTAATGGATGCAATGTCATCAGAATTAGACAGGGTTTATATTCTTTGTCCACAGATTCCAAATCATGAATTAGATTTATTTTCTACTTCACAAAAAACTGCAGTAGTTGCAACGGAGAAAAGAATAGCTGATAAGGGCTACTTTCAACAAAAACAGGCTAGTTCTCACTTCAAACTGAATATCAAATCAGATAAAAACTGAAATTTTAACATGTAATTGTTACAAGGCTGTATGGTCTTGGCTGTGTCAAATTGAATATCAGTGTATATATATATATATATATATAATTTAGGTCTTTTAAATTTATTATCTTACATACGTTTCTTGGCAGATTAGATAAGCTACAAATTACCAGACTTTTATAGAAAGTCAATTTTTAAAAATCTCCTCCCCTTTTTTATTTGTATGTTTTCTTCCGTTTTGTGGTGATATAAGTTGTTATTATAATTTCACTACATATTCTGTTATTATCTGATGATTGATGGATAAACTACTGATATGTAAATTTGTTCCCATCTGCCAAGAAACACGTGTAAGAAGTAAATATGGAAGACTTGTATTTGTATGTAAGATGAAAAATATCCACCGAAACGTGCAAATAATAAATTGAAAGAACTAACGAACATTCTGATTTTGGATTGCTTTTTGCATTGGAATGAATCAATATAATATATATGCTCAGAATTCTTGTAATACAACTTTGGTGAGCTTGTAATTGGAAATCTTCAGATACTGGAAGGAGTATAATCAAAATTAAAAATATACATTCCTTATAAAAAAACTTACAAGTATATATATATATATACATATATAGATATATATATATATATATAGATATATATATATATAGATATATATATATATAGATATATATATATATAGATATATATATATATAGATATATATATATATAGATATATATATATAGATATATATATATATAGATATATATATAGGCAGCATCTTATCTTGCAGGCAAGTATTGAATGTGGTTAATCAGGTACAGACCATGTGTTAGTATTATAGAAGGTTTTGGCGGAAATAATTCCCTTGAAGATGGACCCGGATGGGTCTGAAAGTACTTGAGAGACAAATCCAAACTATGGAAAATTCATCAGCCATTTTCCCTCCAAAACTAAGATCCTGATTCGGACTATTGAAAGGATCTACCAAATGATATCTAGACATGAGTTTCAACAATATATATATATATATATATATATATATATATATATATATATATATAGTTGTTTTTTCTCTTCCAAATCAGTTAGGGTAGGCAAGAAAACTAACGCATTAAACACATCTACAATCAACACTACCTATACACTCTTACATCTACCGTGTTTCCAGCAACTTACACATACTTTTAATATATGACATTAATTCCTATTTTTATCGCATACAAATAAATCTCCCACCTTCATGCTCGAAAGAGAGGGTAGCACGCTAAATTCTCTCTATGAATTATTCACTCTTACACTGCTCAAACATACTTTTGCGATTATTTCATGAGGAATTGCGAACCACCTTCACTGCTTCAGGATTTGTAAAACAGTCAGTGATCAGCTTACATAAGCATGAGAACAATTTCATTGAAACCGCGTCGTGCATTGCCCAAAGTGAGTCATTTAAAAACTTTCTCCAATAAATAAATCATATCATTAACAACATTCGGTGCTTCTTGCTTAAAATGCCGAAAAAAAGATTTCTGTGTCTTTTAAAGTTGAAGAGGTAAATAAGGGGCAATAACTCTTATCACCTGTTGTTATTACATGTAACGTAATTTACTGCGACATTCAATTAATTAGTAATAAATGAACAACAAATTATACGTAAATGGGAAATTTATGATTTTGAAAATTTTTTAGTAATAAATGAACAACAATGTATACATAAATGGAAAAATTAAGATTTTATTGAAAAACCCAAGTATAAGCAACATAAATGCGTAAATTTTCAATAAAATCTTAATTTTTCCATTTATGTATACATTGTTGTTCATTTATTACTAAAAAATTTTCAAAATCATAAATTTCCCATTTACGTATAATTTGTTGTTCATTTATTACTAATTAATTGAATGTCGCAGTAAATTACGTTACATGTAATAACAACAGGTGATAAGAGTTATTGCCCCTTATTTACGTCTTCAACTTTAAAAGACACAGAAATCTTTTTTTCGGCATTTTAAGCAAGAAGCACCCAACATTCAATACACACTTCACAACATCACATCCATCGCCAAATTACACAATTTCCTTTCACATTTAAGATGCTGAAACCGTACATAAATGATGAACACCAAAATAATACTTGGACAAACGAACGATTGATAGCCAATTCAATAGATATTTTTTTTACAACGTGAGAAGAAAGAGACTATTTATTTTAAAAAGATTTAAATTCTTACAACAAATAAATAAATTAAAAACTTAAAGCGTATGTTATATTTATTATTTATATATAAAGTATTTAGCTGGCAATTATTTTTTTACAGTCAGAAGAAAAGAGTCAGTTTTTTTCTTAATGTTGTTTATCCCGACAGACGTTTATTATTTCAAAGAAATATTATTATTATTATTAACAGTAAATTATACAGAAAGCAACCGTCACATTTTCACAGCTAGTAATTTTATATAACATCGGTTCTTTTATAATTATGCTATTACACAACTAGCACATTATAAAATATTGAAGTTATTAAATTATTTCAATGTTTATCACATAATTTTACTTTTTTTAATAGAAAAGCTCCATTAAGATGTATTCCTATTCCTAAGAATCCTTCCTTAACACTGTATACGAACGACGAAGGTAACACAGTCTAAAAACACAAATGGGATTTGGGTTGTGCAGTTTTTTTTTACACTTGCTTATTTACCGTCCCTATTCACTTTATTCCACGAGAGGGCCCACTTGGACACTGTTACTAATGTGGGGAAAATCAAGCTCAATAAAAAACATTAAATTTAAAAAAAAACACATTCCGTTGCTCAAAAACATTATTTCTTTAAAAAAAAGAAGATTATTCTATTTTGTTTATTTTCTTCAATGAAAATTTTTTTAAAGTTCACATCTGCCAAACTATTTTACTTTTAAACAACTTCCTGTAAGTATAACTTTATTTTAGGAAGATTTAAAAAAACGCTAAATAGAATGCGAATGTATGAATTTCTTAAAGAAAGCAAAAACCAGTGACGTCAACGATTCTATAGCTGCGCTTGGATGTCCCTAGTGAGTACTTACAGAGATTGCTGAGTTATGATTTACGTAGCTTACCTGACTGCTTGGGTAACAGAAGGATTTTCTGTCTCGTAAATACTTGTATTTTTTTTTATTGATTGCCTCTGAAAGGGCATTTTTTTTGTTTGTTTGCTTTGAATTATTATTTTTTTATTTTACTTATTTATTATTCTTTTGATCTTTGTTTTTGTCTGGGGTGGAGCTTATAGTAAGGTTATCGATTAGTCACGTGTTTTTTTGGGGGGAGGGGGATAAGACACATGGAAACAGAGGCCGATAAATTGGAATTAGCATATTTACAAAATATTAGAAGAAGGCAAAATGTAGAAAGTGATTTTGCTGAAATTGAAGAAGAAGAAAAAATTAGTTTAGTAAAAATTAATAAAAAAAACTAGCGAAAAGGTCGTTTTTTTTTTTTATTTATCGTCTGTATGTCTCGGCAAATTCCGTAATTTGTCGATACAACTCGAGAATCTTCGTAAAATTCCGAGATGTATTTGTACCTATTTAGTTTTAGTCCTATTGCCGTCAACGAGAATATAATGTTGTCCAATCCCAGTTACTTCAGCTTTTCTTTGTACACGTTAACATTAATGCAACATCTTTCGGCTATGAATGATTTTTTCTAATCTTTTTTTTATGACTAAAAAAGTAGTTTTAAGATGAATTTGTTTGGGAACAGTACCTGAACCCACCCATTTCACTGCCAATAATGTGGGTGATGAAAGCAGTACTTTAACTCCAATTATTGGTCCCCCGATTTATAAAATCAAGGGACCTATGTTTTGAGGCATTTCTGTCCGTCCGTCCGGTTTTTTCTCCGCAACCATCAATTTAATTTCTCTGAAATTTAGCATGAAGTTGTAACTTTGGTCAGGTTAGAAAGTGACATTCTCCGATTTTTGAAAAAAATCTGGTTAGCCTCCCAGGGGGCAAAAAGGCCCAGAAATAGCAAAAAAAATGACATTTTCTGCCCCATAACTTTTCATCCATCTATTCAATTTCTCTGAAACTTGGCCAAAATGTGGAGGCAATCGTTCCTAATAGAAAATAAGTATCGCTGACCTTGGAAAAAATCTGGTTCGCGCCCCCCAGGGGGTCAAAAGCCCCCAAAATGGAAAAAGGTGACCCTTTTCTCCCATAACGTTTGATCCATCCATTCAATTTTTCTGAAACTTGGCCAAAATGTAGAGGCAATTGTTCTGGATATAAAATGAGGGAAATCTTTTACAATAGCACTCCAACTCGCGAGTCGGGTTCAATAAAAGTTGTAGAATGTGGTAAAAAAAATTAATATGCAACAAAGAAATGCGACGTACGTCGAGACTGGAGATTTTCCTAGTTAGCTATTCCATTTGTTTGTCTGTTTACGTAGGATAAATGGGGTTTTATTAGACATGAAAACAAATATTTTTTTTTACTTAATAAACATGGCGTCAACAGTTTTACTCGCTTTGACTTCTCGTTGTCACGTGAGTGTTTATTTTTTACCGGGACTCATAATCAAAGCAGCGTTTTTTTTTGCTTTTCACTTTTGAAATTTAATTTTATGAAACGAACATTTTAACGATCATTTTGGTCACCGAATGAGCGCGCTTGTCGTTACGTCATTGGGGGTGGGTGGGGGGACATTTTCGTGTATTTCTTGTTGCTGTAAAGACCAAAGGGAAGCTGAAGTCCATGCACGGGACCGTTAACGGAATGTGTGCCGACTACATGGCTGAGTTTATGTGGTCGCAACGGTTCCGTGGCATGGACGATAGACTATATCATTTTTGGCAGCAGGTGTGCACCATGTACACGGTGTGACGCATAATATCATGTAAATAAAAAGAAACTTTTATTTCTTTTGTTTAAAATTTTGTTTCGTTTTGTTCTTTTGCTTGACTGAAATATGAAAATTTGGGGTTAGGTTTAGGGTTAAGGTTGGAGTTAGGATTAGGGTTAGGGCTGGAGTTAGGATTAGGGTTAGGGCTGGAGTTAGGATTAGGGTTACGGTAAGGAATTTTTTTACAGAAACAACAGGGAAAAACATTACGGTGTGACGAATGAACATAATATGTAAATAAAAGCACACTGACATGTAAATCTAAAGAAAATCATTTTATTCCTTTTGCTTAAAATGTAGTTTTGTTTTGTTCTTTTGCTTGGCTGAAACATGAAAAATTGCACTTTGAATATGAGTCCCAGGAAAAAACAACCACGATAGAATTAAACGAAATCGAGGCTGCAACTTTTCTAACGAGCAACGGCCATTTTTTTTTGTTACACTTAATGTACGCTAAAACTATCGATTTATAAAAAAAGCACTTTTAACGAATTATAATCATTAATAAATGTCACAGGTAACTTGGAAATTCTGTTTTATCGGCTACGGTAACTTTTATTTATTGTATATTTGTTGTTTTTTTGCGTTTTCGTTTGAGTGCTATTGTAAAAAATACCCAAAATGAGCATCCTTGACCTCAGAAAAATTCTGGTTCGCGCCCCCAGAGGGTCAAAGGGGGGGTCTTATTTACTCCTCCCCAGGAGTTAGGCACAAGGCCAGTTTTATCTTACTCCCACAAGTAAGATGTGACCCAAGATCGGGTCGAGAAAGTGGGGTTTGAAAAGCCAGCGCTCGAGAGGTGAGCACTCTGGCCATTTAAAAATTGCCTGGGCAGCCCCGTCGGCATTCCCCGGTAGGGGCGCCTCAGACAGTAAGCAATAAACTTACTCCTCCCCAAAGAGGGGAGGCAAAGCTTGGGAGGGTGGACCTCCTAGAACTGCACAGGACAGACCCATAGACCGGCGTAAATCAAGCCCCGAAGGCCAAGACAATACCAGTCCATGGGGTGTAGTATCCATCGGAACAGATACTACACTTTGATCTTAGCCTCAAAGGGGGGTCAACAATGCCCCAAATTGCCCAAAGTTATTGCATTTTACACTCGTCACATACAGAGGGGGATCACGCACGCGCGGCTTGTTATAAAAGAAAACTCTATTTAATTAATAAATTGCAATACAATTTTTTAAATGTACAAAAATATACAAGGCATGTACGTATATAAATTCTTGAAAATACACATACATTAGCTTCCATTTAAAAATAATTTTGACGACTGTCGATCATAAAAATACAAAATGATTGTTATTGATTATAATCTTGTATTGAAGTAACCGGAAATGGAGTTCAATATCTTGCTTTTCGGCTAAAATAAAATTTTAACCCCCAATCATTATAAAACAAACACAAAAACGAAATAAATTACAATTATTTAAATGTACAAAAAAATATAAATAATTTGGCGACTGTCGAGGTTAAATCCAAGATGTCTTTGTGACTTCCTGTTTAATCGTGCGCGTCATCCGATTTAACCACTGTCGATCGTAAAACTACAAAATGATTGTATTAATTAGACATTACATTTAATTTTTTCCCAAATTTCGAATATAATTATTATGTGTGGGTAGGTGTGAGGGGGGGTGGGATTTGTCCCTAATAAAACCCGACTCTTTGTTTGACTTCGTGTAAATAAAGACATTACATTTGTACATTAGTAACGTTGTTTTTACGAAAATCTTTCAATGGCACGAATTAAAATAGAATCGATGAAATTGTAATTTAACGAATCATCGAATGAAACGACAAATAAGAAAAAAACGTTGCTTACTGAGAAGAAATAAGTTGTTTGTTCGTTCGTAGCAAAATAAATCATTGATATAACGATGTCAGCCCAGCAACTGCTAACGTTTTTCTCATTGTGTATATGGATGACCAAACCAGACAAAAAACACTAGCTTTTTCGTTTTTGTTCTTTTTGTTTTACGAAGCATTGATCGGGAACAATGTTTCCGGCAATTTTGCAGAATCTGACGATGATGTATTCAATTTTGAAAAGGACATATATATGTATATATTTAAAAAAAAATTAGCTCTTGTATAGATCGGGTACACGGGCGAAATTTATTTTAGAAGAGTTCCAATTGTGTAAGGAGCATATAACCATCTTTTTTTGTACGCAATTTCTCCGAAAATGGAAAATATCTATGTTTTAAATTAGAAGTCATGCAAATTCAATTAATAGAACATTTTTCGAAGAAATAACAATTGGAGAAAATCACAGTATATTGATAGGACATTTATTGAAGAAAATAGAATTTGAGAAAATCAACGGTATATTTTTTTATTTCAAAACCAGCAAAACGAACAGACTTATTGTTTGGATTAACAGATTTTTTATTTTTTTATAGTTTAAAATATTAAATTATCGCAGAAATTAACATTTGTGAAAATCAACAGTATATTGATAAAACATTTATTAAAGAAAATAGAATTTGGGAAAATCAACAGTATATTTTTTCAATTTTTCTGTTTGTTTTTTTTTCTTCTTTTCTTGATTTTTTATTTATTTTTAAACGGGATAGAATTCAGAAATTTGTTCAAAAAGACTCTGTAGGGGGGTTGCGGAAAATTTCTGCCGCCACATAAATTCTGATAAATAGGATAAGCCACCACTTTTTGTTGAGTACTAGTTAAATATAATAATTCGCGCATATTCAAGACATTCAAGTCGATTACGTCCATTTTCGGAGAAGCTAGAAATGATGTACTTAAAAAAAGAGTTGTCTGCCCCTTCTTACACCATTGGAACTCTTCTAAAAATAAATCTCGCCCGTGTACCCGATCTATACAAGAGCCAAAAAATTAAATTCAGATTTTTAAATCAAAAATGACAATAATAACAGCGAACAATATATCGTTATTGAATATGAAAATATTTTATTTAATAATGTAAAAATTTATAAAAATAATAAAAATGTGTTTTTTTATTGTATGAATTAAAACTTTCTCAACAGTGACTTTTAAAACGAAAATTTATCATTTAAATGAATAGTCAGTGATTTTAGTCAGTGTTTTTTTTTATTGTATGAATTAAAATTTTATCAAAATAGTCAACAATGATCTTTAAAAACGAAAATTTATAATTTAAAACGAAAATCCAACAACCAGTCAACATTGTTTATATATATATATATATATATATATATATATATATATATATATATATATATATATATATATATTATATATATATATATTATATATATATATATATTATATATATATATATATTATATATATATATATATTATATATATATATATATATTATATATATATATATATATTATATATATATATATATATTATATATATATATTATATATATATATATATATTATATATATATATATATATTATATATATATATATATATATTATATATATATATATATATTATATATATATATATATATTATATATATATATATATATTATATATATATATATATATATATATATATATATACATATATATATATGAAGCAATCCAACAAAAGATATAAGCGTCAACTAATATCTTATAATTAGTGAAACATCCGGATAAAAAACTGAAGCTCAATATACTGGATAGAGCATTAATATTATAATATAAAATGAAGTAATAAAATAAGGTGTCAATTAAATTTTATTAGAATTCAAAGTTCAAGTTCAAGGACTTAAGGATGCTTTGCATGAACTTTGAATTCTAATAAAATTTGATTGACACCTTATTTTATTACTTCATTTTATATTATAATATATATATATATATAATTTACAACTTTGGGATGTTTGATTTTTTTTGTGTGCCTGCAATAAGTCTATTGTTTTCTGAGGCTCGCTTGTTAAACTAACTACCAATATCTCGCAGATTGAGGTTATTCAGATCCATTTCGGGAGAAAAAAAAATTCAGTCTGGCACTCTCGGTTGACTGGGTTGATTGAACGGAACTGTTCAATTACGATTTCTGATCACAGTAAGTGACGGCTAAAATGCAGAAGTGCCATGTTTTTTTTTAAATTCTTTTTTTCATTTAAAATATTGTCGATTTCATTAAACACTTTCGAATCACAAATCAAACCGTTATGTCAAATGTAGGGCGTCATCAGATCACTAAGGAATATATAGTGGGCATATACATTCACTCTCGTTGAAATTAAAGATTTTGACTTGAATTTTACTACACCGGTTCTAAAGGTAACGGAAAAGGAGATCCACTTCGCAGCTTTACTCGGTTTTATAGGAAATTCTAGCCTGTGTGGAGTATGCGAAATACCCTGGGTTTTAACCTAAAGAAGAAGAAAAAAAACTTATAGATAGATGGCTGTTGATATACCGTCAATGTCGGTTATTACGTAGTATCCGTAAAGGATCTTTTTTTGAACAAATCCGTCTGCAAATAAGACAGCTAATAATGCTATTGTTTTGTTGGAGTATTGATATGAAACAACACACAATTCGAAAATAAATCAATGTTGCATCGCATACCATAGTTGCATGAATGAAATTCATACGAGAGGTTTGTGAAGAAAATATTGTAAACAATCCCATAATGCGTGGGGGTTTCGATGAAAACTATAGAAGTTGAAAATGATGAACCTTTACTCTTTCAAGGAAAAGTATAATAAGGGTCAGTTTAGGAAGGGAGCTTGGATGTTCGGAGCTGTGGAAAGAGTGACTAACTCAATGGTGAACCAGAGGAGGGGGTTGAGGGCCTCGGGCCATGGCCACCGAGAGTTACTACAGGCCGGTTGGCTAGAAAATGACGTCACTGCATTCCGTGTCAAAACAATGGCCGTCGTAATAACAATAAGAAGGCATTTCGACTTCTCCATTCACTAAATAATCCATCAAAATTCAGGAAATCAACCAATTTTAATGAAATTTTCAGTATTTATTAAATAATGATCACGGAATATAATAAATCCATTACTTTATTGTAAAGCTTAGTCCAAATGTATTATTTCTTGTAAACAAAAAACACCTTTACTAAAGTTATCCAAAATATCAAAACATGTTGACCATACGATATTGTAAATATTTAAAACAAAGCATTAGAAAACTTTAAAAATTGCATGTAAAAAAAGAAAAGAAAGTAACACGATTCGATTTATCCTGAAACTGATCTTTATTCAATATAAATTTAAAGAAAATAATAATTCACGATCAAATACTGCAAAAAACTGAATTATGAATTACCATTATTTAAACTTCTAACCCAATCAACCGTAAATAATTCAGACTTTGAAATTTGTTTTAAAATTATACAAAATTTTTTAAAGTATATACTCCTTATAATATCTGAAATAGTTTCAAGTTGCAAACTTAATGAGGTTGTGTTACAAGCATCAGAGCATACATGCTTTTTTGTTACATTCCAATGACCAGAGAAAAAAATCAACCGATAACAATAAATCTTATTTACTTTTTAATTTCTTTATTTTCATATTTCGACGAATATCTATATTTTTCGTCTTAAAATTAAAATTTATATTTATTTTTTTCCAAATTTTATACTTTTTACATAACTTACGCGCGTTTCACAGCTCAGTTAAGAGAAATATATAGTTTTTTAGAATTGCTGTAGTAGTTCATTTAATAGCAGAAAGGAAGATGGGAAATTTTAAGAAGTCTTGATAAAAATAACGGCAAGTCAACACACATTAAAAGACTCACAGCAATATTAAACTAAAGACTATATATTTCTCTTAATGTGAAACGTGCGTAAGTTATGAAAACAAACAGACCGATCCGATTTTTTAATTTAAAAACCAAAAAATCCTAACCTAATCCTAAACTAAGTTTTTGGTTTAGTTCGACAAAAGTCGGTTAAGTTTTGTTCGTTTTATGCATAAGCACATATATATGTAAGTAAATTGAAAATAATCAAACACTTTTAAAAAAATAATATTTCACCCCAAACAAGGCAGGCCGTCACTGTCGACGTACAGGACTACTGAGAATTAGGGAGTAGGTTTAGGGTGTCATTCTAAGTTGGGAGCTGTCCAGCAAGATGTCTGTTTACATTAGTTTTCAACCTCTGCATGTCGGTACTGTCGAGGAAACAAGGGGTAGGGAGGGAGTTCCAGGGGCCAGCAGCACGAGGACAAAAGATATTGGAGTAGAAAGCTCTCCGGCATTTGGGGACTTCCACAGTGAATGAATGGGATTTAGCTGATTGTTGAGTTGGTGTAGTGAATTTACGTCGAGGGGGCACCAGAGTAGCCAGTTCATCGGAGCACAATCCATTGAAGTATTTGTAAAACAAGCACAAGGATGCTACATTGTGGCGATGAAAGAGGGGCTGGAGCTTGGTTGACAGTGAGGGACTATTAAGTTGGCAACTCTTTTTTGGACCTTGTCAACGAGGGAGAGACTAGTGGATGATGCACCAGCCCAGATGTGCGGATGGTGGCTTTGTATAGATACAGGATAATATCAGGTGTGAGGAGTTTACTAGCATGGTAGAGGGAGCCCACCTTTTTTGCTGCAGCCTTGGCAATGTCTTCAATGTTCCAATTCATGTTACCTGTGATTGTTAGGCCGAGGAATTTGAATGTTGAACTCTCAGGTAGGATGTTATTTGCCATGACAATCGGTGGTGGGAGAGGTTTCTTGTAGTTATTGAAGGAAAGGAGCTTTGTCTTAGCAGCGTTAAAAGTTACCAACCATTTATGACCCCAATCCACTACAGCGTAAAGGTTATTTTCTAAGGATTCAGCAATTTCCTCGGATATGATCGCATCCGTTTTGCCAACATGATGAGAGTAAAGCGTGGTGTCATCAGCAAATAAACTAATCTCAGACTCTATGTCATCAGGGAGGTCGTTTATGAAGATATGGAACAATAAAGGTCCAAGGATAGATCCCTGGAGTATACCAGCATGTATGTCGTGTTGCTTAGATGAACGGCCATCAGGGACAACCTGGATCTTTCTTTTGGTTAGGAAGGATCTAATTATATTAAGTAATTGCCGAGTAATACCGCGTATGAGCATATTTTCAGGAGAAGCCCTTTATGCCATACCTTGTCAAAGGCCTTGGATATATCAAACTGCCCTAGCTTCACCTGCCTTGTTGAGTGTATGATACATGCGTTCTGAGATGACCATTAGGATGTCTGCAGTAGATTGTGCTTGTCTAAATCCATACTGGTGGTCAGAAAGAAGTTTAGTATTAACTAAGTGCCGGACTATCGCTAGATTGATTAAGGATTGAAAGATTTTAGCAAAGATAAGGAGTAGACTGATTGGGCGGTAGTTCAGAGGATCGGTTCTATTCTCAGAATTCTTGTAGACTGGTACTACAGAGGCAATTTTCCAGGTATCGGGGAGGCAAGATTCAGTTAGGCATTTATTGTAGAGTTTGGAGAGGACAGGGGTCAGAGCATTTCTTTATTACTATTACAGGTATGAGATCAGGCCCACAAGCTTTGGAGGTGTTAAGGTTTTTTATGATGTCTCTGACCTAGTATGGGGTGATGACCAGGTTATCAAGTGTGGCTTCGGTCTGCAATGGGAATTTGGGAAGGGGGTGGTTTTCTGAGTTCAAAGTGGAGTTAGTGGCGTAATGCTGGGTAAGTAATTCAGCCTTATCAGTTGCCATGCAAACGACATCATTGTGGTTTGATAGTGGGGGAATCGTTGATTGACCATTGTTCACCACATTATTGTAGATTTTCCAGAAATCGCGAGTACCTAGTTTCTGTGACTGAATGCGTTTTTTTTTGTTAACTCAGTATCCATTCTCTTTGCTTCACCTATCACCACCTTACAATTATTTATTGACTCTATAAATTTCTGTCTATTAGTAGCTGACTTATGGCGGCCGAATTTACGGAATGCTTGCTCCCCCTCTAGCAATTGCAGCTGCACATTCCGAGGATATTTGTGAATGCGAGCCTCAAGGGCGGAGGCAAAGGTATTTTTTGTTGGCTGTCTGATTTATGTTTTATTTGATTTTTTTGTAATGACATGTTTGTTATGTTATAGAGTGGATTGGTGGGTACTTGTTAGGTGCCAATAAGCTCATATAATCAGTCCATTAGTCGCGACCTGGTCCATGGGGGTTGTAGCCTCGGGAAAGCCCACCAGAGATAATTGCAGGGTCCCTTTCCATCCGTGACATGGCACATAAAACTATCCACGGTATCATGCAACTGATGATGGAGCAGCGGTTCTTAGCGCTACACAAGAGTTTGGGCTCCTGTCCTGTCAGTCAGAAACAGCAGCCAGACAAGCTGTCTAACCTGTACCCTCAACCTGTCGGAACAAGAGAGACCCAAACTGGTCATGTAAGACTTAGTGACTAAAAAAACTTTCCCCAAGTTGCCCAAATAGAGAGAAAGAGAAACAACGTTCATTGTTCTAGTAAGGAAACAAGGCTAGGCACTGAGTGTTTTTGAGGCGTCCCAACGCTGGTACCTATGCACCTGGCTAATAGACAAAGAAGGAGTGCAAGGGCCGGCGATAGGAATAACCTATCTACTCCTTAAGCAATTGTAGGTTTGCAAACCGAATATTTTGTTCGAAATTCCAACTCTAGGAAGGTTGCTGATCAGGACTAAGGAGGCCTCCCTCCCTAACGGTTTGCTGCCACAGAGTAAGTAGTTGGTAGCAAGGTATTATTGTCAGAGATTTACTTCTCTTAGATGGATGAACTGACAAGGTCTTACGGGTCCAACACACCAAGAAGGGAAAAATAGCTTGCGCCCGTGTACTAGTCGGATATTTCCGAGCCCCTGCAGGTAAAAAAAAGAGAAAAAAAGAAATCCATATATATATATATGGATGTCTTTTTATATATATATATATATATATATATATATATATATGGATGTCTTTTTATATATATATATATATATATATATATATATATGGATTTCTTTTATATATATATATATATATATGGATGTCTTTTATATATATATATATATATATATATATGGATGTCTTTTTATATATATATATATATATATGGATGTCTTTTTATATATATATATATATATATATATATATATATATGGATGTCTTTATATATATATATATATATATATGGATGTCTTTATATATATATATATATATATATATATATATATATATATGGATGTCTTTTTATATATATATATATATATATATATATATATATATGGATGTCTTTTTATATATATATATATATATATATATATATATATATATATATATATATATATATATATATATATATGGATGTCTTTTTATATATATATATATATATATATATGGATGTCTTTTTATATATATATATATATATATATATATGGATGTCTTTTTATATATATATATAGAGAGAGAGAGAGATTTAGATTTTTCACTTATAAAATAGATCATTCAGTGAAGACCGGGGTTGTTCCAATAAAAAACAAGCTCGATGATACTCGATTACAGAGTACAGAGCATTTATATGTGATTTTATGAAGGCTTACCAAAGCATTCCTTTCAAGACACCAATGATCACCATTAAAGATATTTTTCTTACAAATACTATTTATTCAAATTAAATGTATTTGTAAGAAAAAATATCTTTAATGGTGATCATTGGTGTCCTGAAAGGAATGCTTTGGTAAGCCTTCATAAAATCACACACATATATATATATATATATATATATATATATATATATATATATATATATATATATATATATATATGGATGTCTTTTTTTTATATATATATATATATATATATATGGATGTCTTTTTATATATATATATATATATATATATATATGGATGTCATTTTATATATATATATATATATATATATATGGATGTCTTTTATATATATATATATATATATATATATATATATATATATATATATATATATATGGATGTCTTTTTATATATATATATATGGATGTCATTTATATATATATATATATATATATATATATATATATATATGGATGTCTTTTATATATATATATATATATATATATATATGGATGTCTTTTATATATATATATATATATATATATATATATATATATGGATGTCTTTTATATATATATATATATATATGGATGTCTTTTATATATATATATATATATAAAAGACATCCATATATATATATATATATATATATATATATATGTATGTCTTTTATATATATATATATGGATGAAAAAAAATATGAACCTCAAAACACTTATATATATATATATATATATATATATATATATATATATATATATATATTATATATATATACATAAACATGTATGTATGTAGATATAAGTTCTCTGTACACTTCTGAGGGAACACAAAATTGAAGATAGGTTTCCCTTTCGCAAGTAAGTACAAATAAGAGAAAAACAGCCAAAACTTAAGACCAGCGTGGGATTTGAGAATTTCTACAGAAAAATAATTATGCTCCGCCATTGTTTTGATACATGTTTGTATACATGTTAAATAACATTTTTTTTGTTTTGAACTCAAAATATTTCTCAGGGTTGAGGAAGAGTGAAAAACGAGTTGAAAAGAGGGGCTGGAGAGATTGAGGGGTCGGGGAAAATTTTAGGGGTCAGGCCAAACTTTTTAGGGGTCATGCCAAATTTTTTTCTTTCTTTTCTTTTGTACTCAAAATATTTCTCAGGGTTGGGGGAGAGTGAAAAATTAGGGGGCTGGAGAGATTGAGGGGTCGGGGAAAATTTTAGGGGTCAGGCCGAACTTTTTAGGGGTCAGGCAAAATTTTTTTCTTTTTTTTTGTTGTTTTGAACTCAAAATATTTCTCAGGGTTGGGGGAGAGTTAAAAATTAGTTGGGATGGGGGGCTGGAGAGAATGAGGGGTCGGGGAAAATTTTAAGGGTCAGGCCGAACTTTTTAGGGGTTAGGCCAAATTTTTTTGTTTGTTTTTGTTTTGAAGTCAAAATATTTCTCAGGGTTGGAGGAGAGTGAAAAATTAGGGGGCTGGAGAGATTGAGGGGTCGGGGAAAATTTTAGGGGTCAGGCCGAACTTTTTAGGGGCAAGGCCAAATTTTTTTGTTTCTTTTTGTTTTAAACTCAAAATATTTCTCAGAGTTGGTGGAGAGTTAAAAACAAGTTAGGATGTGGGGTGCTGGAGAGATTGAGGGGTCCGGGAAAATTTTAGGGGTCAGGTTAGTTTTAAAAAAAAATTTTTTTTTGAACTCAAAATATTTCTCAGGGTTGGGGGAGAGTAAAACAAAATTGGAGGGTGCGGCTTGAGATATTAGGGGTCGAGGAAAATTGTAGGGGTCGGGCCAAACTTTTTAGGGGGTCAGGCGAAAGTTTTTTGTTTTTTTAACTTAAAATATTTTGTAGGAAAATATATAGTATGCACACCGGGGTGGCGATAGATACGAATATAGTATGCGCATCGGGGCGGCGATAGGTATATATATAGTATGTGCACCAGGGTGGCAATAGGTACGTGTATAGTAGTGCATAGAGGTGGCTATAGGTACTATATAGCATGTGCACAGGGATGGCAGTAAGTATGTATATAGTATGTGCACCAGGGTGGTTATAGGTATATATTTAGCATGCGCTCCGGGGCAGCTATCAGTACGTATATAGCACGCACACCAGGGTGACGATAGGTACGTATTTAGCATGCGCACCGGAGCGACGATAGGAACATATTTAGCATTCACATCAGGCCGGCGATAATGACGTATTTAGCATTTGCACCGGGGCGGCGATAGGTACATATGTAGCATTCACAACGGAGCAGCGATAGGTACGTATGCAGCACTCGCACTGGGGCAGCGATAGGTACGTATGTAGCATGTGCACTGGGGCAGCGATAGGTACTTATTTATTATGCATACCGGGGCGACAATAGGTACTTATATAGTATCTGCCTGTGGCGGCGATAGGTACGTATATTGTATGTGCACCGGGGTGGCGATAGATATGTATATAGTATGAACACCGGGGCGGAGATAAGTACCTATATAGAAGGCGCTGATAGATGTGGTACTTTTTATAGAAATATGTCATACTATTGCCCTGCGCAATGTAGGAGAAATGGTGTGGAAGAATCAGCTTTCGCAAAAGGCAAAATTAGAAAGTAGCGGTGAAATGGGGCGACCAGGGAAGAGAAAGGTAGAAAGATGAAGAGACGGCTACAGAGGAGGGGGAGAAATAGAAGTTTGAATATAAAGATGTTACACACGCGATTTTTCTTCAATTATGTCTTTATGACCCCGAGCAACGCCGGGTAGCCCCGCTAGTAGTATATATAGTAGTATAGAATAGTATATATAGAAGTAATATATAGAAGTAGTATATTGATCTATTTTTATCGAGCAAGAAGTAAAAAGAGATTTATACAAATGTCATGACTGGATTGTGACTGAACTGGAAGGAAGATTTGACTCCATGTTTCATCTAGAAATGACTTTGCTGGAAAAAACACTGAGGAGTTGCAACAAAAATTTAAGAGTCTCAGCTAAGAATACGTTGGGGGACTTAGATGTTTCTATGTTACTTTTAGAAGTTCTTCGTATTCAGGACTTTTTCGGGGGAAAATTGTATAAGACAAACAGTGATCAACAAACCATCGGCTATGAAATGGCTGAGATTGATCCATCGGTGGCAAGTGCAAGTAACAGTGTCAAATATTCTTATTGCTCTGCATGTGTTTTTGATTCTTGCAGTTTCTCTTGCCACCATAGAGAGAAGCTTCTCAAAACTAAATCTTATTAAAACTGATTTAAGATCGAGAATGTCGCAAGATCGCCTTTTGAATTTTTCGCTCTTATCAATTGAAAATGAAACTGTAGAGCTGATAGAACTTTGACAAAATAATAAGTGATTTTGGTTATACAAAAACTTGCAAAGTCAAAATTCATTAAATCTGTTTATCATCTTATTAGCTGGGGTCGCTGGAAGCGGTCTAAAGTCATTAGTTTCGCTGTTGTGAGCAGGTACTTATGAAGGAGGCCACGAAAAGGCTGATTTTATCTCCCTGCACCTCCAACACTGCGCCGTGAGGCGGCTGTTCTTGCACTGTCAAGAAGACCACTTTCTCCACAAGCTCGCCACAGAGACCCCTCTACGAACTCGCCTGAAGTCACGACGCCCATTCTCGGAGCATCCCCACCAGCTCCTGCTTTCAACACCCGCTAACGTCACAAAACGAATCTGGCTGAAACATTGTTGGATAGAGGAATGGCAGGCAGCAGATAAATCAAGGTTGCACAGATTTGTGGAGGAGCCGGATAACCTACCAGGCATGGACTTCTCTCGCTGGCAGTGAACAATGCTCAACCGCCTCAGGACAGGTGTCGGCCGTTTCGCCACGGCCATGAGAGGATGGGGACTCATAGACTCGGCTGTCTGCGACTGTGGTCACTCTGAACAGACAGCAGACCACATCATCGAGTCATGCATTAAATATCGACCACCCAACGGCGACGTGGCATAGCTGCGCTAGACAACAAAACATTAGCATGGCTTTTCTCAAACGAGCTGGTGATCTAACAGTGAGATGCTGTGAAGCAAACGAAAGAAGAATCATCTTATTAAATAAAATTAATTTTTATTTTTTTCAAATTCATTGTTTTTCATTGTTTTTTTTTCAATCAGCAATATTATAACCCTTTAATTTCTTTCTGTCTTTACTGTGTTGTCTCACTGTCTACCTAACACTCACTGACCTTTATCCTCATGGCATTTTGGCCTTGATAAGTGGTGACTCTTTAGTAAAAAAGTAACTTTTACTTTTTACTCATTAATATATATTATACTGATGAGGTCAGATTGTTTATGATATCATCAGTATTGCTAAAATTTACTTTGTCATTAAATGTAAGGTCATGAGATTAGTTGGTCACGTTAGGCGTTCCAGTGTAGGGTTATGCAGAATATGAGTTGAAGACATGATGCAAGGAAGTCGCTCAAAAGATAGACAAAAAAAAGATGGACAGACGACGTTTGTAAATGGACGAACATAAACATACACCAAGTGAACACTTTGGTGGCCCTCGATCGCAAGGCTTTAAGTACACTCAGCTATGTTAGTGTGTATTGTGCAGCTAGCTGTGAAAACGTTATATATATATATATATATATATATATATATATATATATATATATATATATATATATATATAGTTGAAGATGAGTAATATGAGAATATTTCCAAATCGTATTATAATCTTAATGAAAGTGAATAAACTGAATACATTGTTCTTTTTACTGTTGTAAAACTAACAAATATTTGTATCCTCGCTTTAAGATTTTTACGACCTTGATGTGTGATAGTGTATCGGAATGCAGCTTTTTGGTAGCAAAAAGGTATTTGAACCAGAATCATAAAAAATAGAAGTAAACAAATTGAGAGGATTCCAGTTGCAATTAAATGTAGTTTATTAATATTAATACAAAAAAGCTAGCTGTTTAGAATTCTATAAGCTACGATAAACAGTAATAATTTTGGTAAAAAATCTGAAGATGGTCACTGTATACAAAGCAATATCATTAAAATATTGTTGTACAAAACAATAAAGAATATAAAAAATGTTACATTGCCAGGAAATGAACAAGAACTAGTTTTTGTTTAATAAACAAGAATCAAAAACAGGGAAGCAGTCGTTAATAATTTAAACCGTTTAAGAACTTATTAACATGTCAGTGTTTCAACCGTGACCATATTTCCTTTTCTAAAAACAATAATCAAAGTAAAAAAGAACTGGCAAAGTAGGGTCCACATGAATGAAACACTGAAACTGGTATCAGTCTGTAAATGTGTTTTTGTTAAAATACTGAATCACACATATAAAAATGGGTTTCTAACCAGTATGGACATGTATAAGTTCTTTTAAAATACTTGTTTCCGACACCGTATATTTACTTTTTAGTTTAGTAAGTTTTCAGAATTCTAGGTGCCTTCTCAAAAGAAGAGCGTAATAGTTTTTCTTTTTTGTTTGTTTGTTGAAACAGAGACTTTTTTTTTATTTTTAGTTGGTTTTGTGTAAAAATGTTTTCAGTGAATTTTTTTTTGATTATGTTAATGAAAGAAAGATTTTTTATTCAGGTGGGGAGTATGAAAACTAAAATGCATTTATTTTTTGTCTCTTTAGTGAGCCATGCAGATTATTGATCGATTTTTGCTTTAGCATTGTCTCTTTGTCCTTGGTATGTGGATTGCACTTTCTTTAGTGAGCCATGCAGTTTATACTGACACAGCATATTTATCAATTTTGTCTCTTTCTCCTTGCTATGAGAATTGTGATCCCTTTGAAGAAATATTAGTAGTGTGCTCTCTTTCGTGAGCCATGCAGAAAATAGATGATACTGACACAGAATATTGATCACTTTTTTTAAAGCATCGTCTCTTTGTCCTTGGTATGAGGATTTTGCTTCCTTCGGTGAGCCATGCAGATTATAGGTGTTATTGACACAGCATAATTTTTGTTTCAGCATTGTATCTTTGTCCTTGATATGATGATTGTGCTTCCGTTGGTTAGCCATGCAGTTTAAAGGTGGTACTACTACAGTATATTGATCGATTTCTGTTTTAACATTGCATATTTTCCTTGCTATGAGAATTGTGCTCCTAGGTGGTAGTGACGCAGCATATTGATCGATTTTTTTATAGCATTGTTTCTTTGTCTTTAGTATGATCGTTTGTGCTTCCTTTGGTGAGCCATGCAGATTATAGGTGATACTGACACAGTATATTGATCGATTTTTGTTTAAGCATTGTCTCTTTGTCTTCTTTGTTCGACATTAAACAACCCCAAAAATGGCTGATATGCAGTGAAACAACCAAACCAAAACAAACACCATGAATACTGAAGCATAAAAACGTTTACCAAAATGACCGGATTCGGCATAAAATAACCTTAAAAGGCTTGATATGCCATGAAACAAAACAATCAATCAATAATCTAAGTTGCTCCTATATACAATCCTAGGATACTCTGCAAAGCGTTAATTTACTCTTTTCGGTTCATACTGCTCCGTTTTGTTTTTGTTTGTGCAGCTAAGGCTTTTATTTTGGCTTGGTGTTCTGCTATCTTAGCTGCATTGGGTTTTGAAGAAAATACTCCATTTTCAGTTTGTTTCCTTCTTTCCTATTTTTCCCTAAGCTTTAACGTGGAAAGTATCTGGGTGGTTTCATTTCAGAGTTTTTCTATCTTCTGTTAGAGTTTTCTTTTCCAAACTGGCTCATATGATTTGGTCTTCAAGTTTCTCTCTTTTATTCTCTTGGTGTTAGGTAATAGTTTTAACAGCAAAAACCATGTTTCCCTATAATTTGCATAGTTTATTTCACCCAGTCACATTAATCAGGACGATCCTTGCGAGGGCATCATTGACCTTAGTAAAAAGAGTCTTGAAGGCTTCATTACTTTACATTTTTACCTGGGTAGAACTCCAACAGCCAGACCTCATGCCATTTCTATCCTGTTTGCCAACTCTTCTTGTAGATCCATCTGGTCTGTATCTAGTGTCACATGCTCAGGTATGGTATTTTCCCAGGGTTATATTGTTGGTCTTCCTGAGTGCCTGTTTAGGGTGACCCTCGAAGAGATGTTACTTTATTTAGTGGAGGTTCCCTTAAAAATGTATCCACTTTGCTGGTGATAGGCATCTCTGACTTGGGCTTTATGGAACTTGGGAAAAAGTTGTCTTCAACCATTCCACGAATTTATCTTGGAAATTTGCTCCATAGAGAAGGCAGTATTCTTTAGGAAATGAAACTTTTTACATGTTAAGTTGCTCCTTTGCAATGTCCTTCTTGTTTGGACAATTATGTCTGAAACTCTTTTGCCATTCTACGCATCTTTCTGTCAGTTTTGGATGTTTATTTTGGCATATTCCATTACCCAAATAACATTAATTTTTCCTCTTTTCAAAATTAAGTTATGTTGGTAAAGTCAGCCATCGATTCACTAACAGCTTTTACATCGATCTTTTAAATATTATTTCTGGAAAATGCTGAACCACATACAAGTTCTTTCAATTTTAATCTTTTTTATTTTCCTACAGTTAGTTTGACTAAATCAAGGGTCTTCAAGGTAATACTTTATTTCGTTAGGCTATACATTTTTATTTCATTTTACTCTAGTTGCAATTCACAGAAACCTGATTTCTATATGAAGATATTTTGAACTTCTATAAAAAAATCGCTCGATTTGATCATGTGACGTTGAAGCACCAGTTTTAAATCGAATTAAAAAACGCATTCTTGCCTATTTTTTACAATTTACAAAAACAAATGTTGCTTGTGTATGAAAACCCGGTTGTGAAGTATGGCAGACAAAAATATGATGACAAAAATAAAACGTTTAGTTTGTAAAGAAGTGAAGAACATTAATTTTCATCTCCTTAAAATGACCAGTTAAATGTTATAGTATATATTTCTTTTGGTCTCTTGGTCTTACCGGATTTCAGGACAAGAATTCATCTGGTGTGGTGGAGTATCCAGCTAAGTTCTGTTATGTGAAGTAAAATCACTAGAATTCTTCATATGAGCCAGTTTATAACCGTATCGAGGGGACCTTTTGGGGGCTTTGAATAGTGTTCTTTTAATATTTGTTCAAGGTATACTTGTAGAGTGAAGTATCTTCATGTCAGGTTGTCTTGGAAAACCCTTTTACAGAGAGACCGAAGAGACTCGATGAGTGTCTAGTAGTGTGTTAACATATGATTTTTAAATGTGATTACCGAGAAAAGGTTTATCCACACACTTCACATGAATAATGTCTTCATCTGTTTTGTTTCATTTAACTTCCTTCGAAGTTCTCAGAAATCAATAGGCACCTTCCTGGAGCTAAGACTTGATATGTATATGAGATACATAGATTCTGAGTGTTCAACTAAAGTTCTCCTTTGCCTCTCAAACGTTGAGTTAGTAAAGAAGTGAAGAATATAATTTTCCTTTCCCCAATTGACTATGTTATAGTATGTTTTTCCCCTTTTTGTCCTACAAGATTACAGAATAAGGTTTTTCACTTTACTCATCTTTGTTTTCGATATCGGATGCCAGACATTCACATTCTATTTTAGATCATCCAACCGTGATATATCTTTAATATTCTAAATTCCCTTTAAATGCAATTGTCTGTATCTCTCTTGCACTTTGTTAATTGGGTATATTCACCAGGTAGTTTTTGCAATTCTTTTTCAGGAGTCCGGTTGCTCCTATAATTTACGGAAGGATAAAGATCCTCCTAAGATTCCAGTTTCTTATAATGTCGTATATAAGGCGTTGTTATTTCGTTATTTTATCCATTTCAGCTATTTTAGCTAGCATATTCAGAGACACTGACTTCAACTAGGGTTGCTACTTTCTTCCTTTTGTCCCATATCACTGTCAGTTTTAACAGCTCCGTATTTTAGGAATGTAGCTGTAAGAATTCCATAGTCATAGTGCATGGCGTCTGACTTATTTCCAACTGTTTATTCTTGTAAATATTCCAATCAGTTGCTGCTACACTGAGTATCCATTTTTTCAGATGGTTCCGTGGGGAAATTTACACACACCATCATGTCGAATGGTATGCTAGTTTTTCACCAGTGTGTGTGAACATATGTCTTTTTAACTCATATTTCTGGGAAAATGTTGAACTGCACACATCACATGAATAAGATTTTTCACCAGTGTGTGTGAACATATGACTTTTTACATGTGCTTTCTGTGAAAATTTTAAATAACACACGTCACATGAATATGGTTTTTCACCAGTGTGTGTGAACATATGCCTTTTTAACCCATATTTCTGGGAAAATGTGGAACCACACACTTCACATGAATAAGGTTTTTCACCAGTGTGTGTGAACATATGACTTTTTACATGTTCTCTCTGTGAAAATTTGGAACAACACACTTCACATGAATAAGGTTTTTCACCAGTGTGTCTTAACACATGAGATTTTAAACTTATTTTGTGGCAGAATTTCGAACGACACACATTACATGAATAAGGTTTTTCGCCAGTGTGTGTGTACATATGAGTTTTTAAACTTATTTTATGGCAGAATTTCGAACCACATACTTCACATGAATAAGGTTTTTCACCAGTGTGTGTTAACATATGAGTTTTTAAAGTTGCTTTCTGAGAAAACTTTGACCCACATACTTCACATGAATAAGGTTTTTCACCAGTGTGTGTTAACATATGAGTTGTTAAATTTGATTTCTGGGAAAATGTTACACCACACAATTCACATGAATACGGTTTTTCACCAGTGTGTGTGAACATATGTGTTTTTAAACTTATTTTGTGGCAGAATTTCGAATCACACACTTCACATGCATAAGGCTTTTCACCAGTGTGTGTGTACATATGAGTTTTTAAACTGATTTTGTGGCAGAATTTCGAACCACACACTTCACATGAATAAGGTTTTTCGCCAGTGTGTGTGTACATATGAGTTTTTAAAGTTGATTTCTTGGAAAATGCTGAACCACATACATTACATGAATAAGGTTTTTCAGCAGTGTGTATCAACATATTCATGTTTAAAATATAATTCTGTGGAAGTATTGAAGCACAAACTTCACATGTGTATTCTTTCTCAGCTAAGTGTTTCCATATGTCTTTGTAACACAGACGTACTTTGCGTTTTTGGAGTTTTCACTTTTTCAGTTATTTTTCATTAGCATAAGGATAAGGCATTCATGTAAATGCCAGACAATCGACTGCTATTTAGAGTCTATAACTGAGTGTGTATCATCTGCTATTTAGAGTCTATAAAATATAACTTGGTGTGTATCATATGCGCTGTAAAATGTGAACGCTTTAGAAATTTTAATCACATAATATACATAAATAATCTTTCTCTCTTGGTGTGTACCATACGTAATGCTTTTTTAGCAAGCTAACGTTGTTAGTTGATTTTGTAACAAGTATTTTCTAATAAAACAATGATCAAAATAAGAGAAAATCCGGTATGGGTTTTATGTTAAATTAATGGAATCACTTTTTCTGCACAATATTTCGTCATATATAACATATATACACATAACATGTACATACGTAAATATATATGTTATACATATAATCTAAATCAAAATATGTTCATCAGTTTTCCACAGTCACAACCTGCAAATAAAAATAGAAATTTGAAACAGAAATCACAGACCCAAAGTAGTTACATCAACTTGAAAAATAGTTACTTTATCTTTTGTTAGTTTCAGACTTCTATTTGTTTTGTTAATAGTCATGCATTTGGTCTTCAAGCAGTTAATTATCAGACCTATTTTTGACCGCTTTTAGATCCACAAATACTTGTAGATCATTACAGAGTTCACTAATGACTGCAATGTCATCAGAATAAGACAGATTTCATATTATGCATCTACCAATCTCAAATCATGATTCACATTTATTTTTGATGCACAGAAAAACTGATAAAAGAACGGATAAAGACTGACGTTGCAATACTTTTGAGGATCAGTTCTTTCATCAGGGTTCTTGAAAACTGGTGCCACAGGGGCAATTTTCCAGCTATCAGGGAAGCAAGTTTCGGCAAGGGAATTTTTGTAGAGTTTGGAAAGCACAGGGGCCAGCACAGAAGAGCATTTTTTTTAATGGTGGAATGCTTGGTTTTTATCTGCAACAGTAGCTTCCCAGGTCAAAATGGTTGAATATATGCACCGGTCAAAAGGAACCATTCAGAACGTGAGGTGAGGCTTACTATAGAATTTCCACATAGGACAACTGCTTTTACTCCTGCTTTGACACATTTGGTAACCTCAATTGAGCACAGTTCAGGAGAAGGAGTGAAAGTTTAATGCCATGGGGCATCTGTGATCAGATCTCTGACGAATTCCCAAATATCCCATTAGTAATATTTCGCCATTTTCAGTACCATGGCATGGGTTTAAGGTCGGAGGTTTAATGTGATATAAACGATTATCAAAAGATGATCAGCATTCCCGAGTAGGCTATAGGAATATGGACAGTGTTGTTATGATTAGATCGAGAAGTGAAACTAACAGATTCTCACAATCTGCGAGCCAGATCGGGAAACTCATGTTTATGAAAGGAATATGCACAAATAAAACTATGTGTGATGTTACCAGCTGCATCTATGTTAATCTTTGTATTGAATATTAAAATCTCATACATAGATTTGGGAACTTGGATCTAAGGTAAGTACCCAAAGTAAATAACATGATGAGAGCAATGTGTGAAGTGAAGTTAATGAACTGCATTAGAAGTGACCTTTCAGTCATAACAGAACTTGTGTCATATCCTCTCTAGTAAAATACAAAGACACACAAAAGGATGAACAGTTGTTGTTAGTAATGTTTATCAAAAAGGAATGGTGGAATGTCACAGAAAAATATTACATGAAAACATATGTTCATACACTGCTTGATCATTCAATTACCTGAATAATGTAGTAATGACCTGGATGGCTTGAAGGCAATATATGATATTCTGTGGTATGTAGAAAAAGGTTAGATTAGTTAATTAAATTCATGAACATTAACTAAGTCATTTTTGTTTTCTACCAATTACATCATTACACACATATATATATATATATGTAAATATATATGAATTCTTTCAGGTACTTTTCTGTAATAGATTTGTATATAATCACTCACATAGTGTTTGATGTAAACATGTTATTAATATATCATGTAAGTTGTTTAACTTAAATCGAAATGTCAACGTTTGTTCTTGTCAGAGCAAATCGTTTTCCAAAAATTTTTGATAAACGTTTGCCTTAGACTGTTGGATAATAGCCCTATGGGAATAGACGTATCTGTTGGAAATCGCTGGTTTGACTTGCGCGAATTAATGCGGGTGCAGTCGAGTGCAGATTGGGGCCTGTTCTCACAGTCAGAGCTAACAGACGTGACAAGGTTACTGTGTGACAAGACCCCAGATCAAGGGTCAGCCTGCACCTGCGTGAGGCTCTGTGACGTTACGGGCCCTGCGTTAGCTTGCAATTATATGGACAAAGAGTTGTTTGGTGTCACACACGTTAAAATAAAAGCGAGTTGTAGCCATGAAAGGATTGGCATGATTATGGATATATTTTGGGAGGGACCTCGGAGTTACCGCATTGGTATTGGTCAATCAAGCATGAATGATGATATATTTAATTTGTAAGAATGAGTCCGTCCTAGGTTTTGGATGTGACCGACTGTGGGCAGAGACACCTCTCCACCTCCACGACATAGTTAGAATCACGGGAAGAGTACAGTTAGCAAGCGATGCAAGCGAGTCCGCATCAATGGGGTTTGGAATTAATTTGGGGTGGGGGAGCACTTCATGCGCGTGTCGGGGGCAGATATAACCAACATTGAAAGAAGGTGCCGTATTTTAGAGTCCTGTGATAGAGATAGATAGGAAATGTGATCGGATTAAGGCCCGATGTGAGTGTTGGAGATGCAACCTCCAAAAGACACACCGTTTCCACAGAGGTGTCTTGAACCGAGTGCAGATATAGTGCTTAAGGATAGAACGGCACCTAAAATTAAATTTGTGTGCTGACCATAATAGGTTATATGTTTTGAAATAGGGGTTTCTGTTTGTTCCCCCCGTAATTCGCAGTAATACCTGCCGGTTAGAGAAATTTACTATCGATTGTATGCTGATGATTGGGAGTGCACGCGTGAGGTGAATTGAGTGCCTAGGGTTGTGTGCAGATGCCGTGGGGACAAGTGGTCAAGCAACCTTGTGACAGGTGAACACCCAGCGTGTCCTATCATCGATTGTGACAGGGATGGCCATAGAGCCGATATCGATAGTAAGGAAAATTTCCTTACATCCCAGGAAAGGTCATGGGGCCGATTTATGGTAGCCGGATCAAGAGGGTGGAACTGAGATGTCCAGCCGTGCTAACCCGTTTATGACCAGACCCTGAAGAGGGGTGTGTAAAAATCAAAATCTTAGGATTGTTTTTTTTGTATAGGGAGGGGAGGAATGTTGGATAATGGCCCTATGGGAATGGACGTATCTATTGGAAATCGTTTGTTTGACTTGCGCGAATTAACGCGGGTGAAGTCGAGTGCAGATTGGGGCCTGTTCTCAGTCAGAGCTAACAGACGTGACAAGGTTACCGTGTGACGAGACCCCAGATCAATGGGTCAGTCTGCACCTGTGAGACGCTTTGTGACGTCACGGGCCTTGCATGGGAAACAGAGGATCCGCAGCGTAAATTGATCTTCGTGAGAAGCGAGTTTCGTTAGTATGAGTTCTGGAAGCAAACCGAGGAGACGTGATTGTTAAAAATGTAATTTACAACAGATAAGGGAAATATTTCTCTAAGAAAATGTTTCCCTAAGAGGATTCAAGCGTGAGATCTCTTCCCCCCCCCTCCACGAGTGATTAGAAAATAAATGTTTACTAACTACGATAAAGTAGTAATTTGCTCTCTCTCGACGTAAAACAATAATTTCAATGAAAAAAAGTAAGTCAGCAGTGATTAAAATAGTAAAGTTTAATTGTCAAGATTTTATGAAGTAAATTATAATTTTATTTTGGGAAAAGACAATTTAAAAGCAATAATCAATTTTCTCCAACATTTGAGATCATTAGAGTTTCCTCACATTTCCACACACATCATCTTCAGAAATGTGTTATTATGTTTTACCTAAAAACATTTCAGTACGCAAATCTCTTTTCAGAGTGTTTGTACTGAATAGTGATCTGTGAATTTGTGTACTGAACAAACTGAGATTCTACTTTTTTAGGCGGTTACGTGTGAACAGCTTCAAAAATAAACAATTATATTAGAATTTAGAGTTGGTGATTAGTTACATATATACATTTCATGTAAAAGGAAACCTTATTTTCGGGCCATTCCAATTTTAGGGCAGTTAACTAGATGTCTTTACCACTAACCTTAAATCTGACTGGCAAAGTTGTAAAACCACATGTAATCGCCTTAAAAAGTAGAAACAGACCTTCATTTTATGTGGCAGCATTTTTTATGCCCACCACCAATCACAATCAAGGATTTGTCTCACGTGAATCAAATGAAAAAATCAAAGATAACCAGTTGAAATTTTAGAAAAAACGTCTGCTTTGAACATTTAAAAAATGTAAAACCGCTGATTTTCCCCACATTAAAAACCGACTGAGTGTCTAATTCTGTGCACGATTTAAATATTTGCGTATTGTACAATATTTTTTTTTCGGTTTGGTTTTATTTTAGTTTTTTTTTTACTTTTCAAAATAGAATTAACGTTAAAGTGTAGCATTTGTTCTGATACTGTCTTCGGTCAGTGAAGGCGAAATCGTTGTAAACTGAGGCAATAAAGTATAGCATCAGAACAAATACTACACTTTAACATTAATTCTATTTTGTAAAGTGAAAAATAAAATATAAAAATTAACCGAAAAATATATTGTAAAATCGTCAAATAGAGCAGATTAAAAAAAAACACAGTTTAACATTTTTTAAATATTAAAAGATGACGTTTTTTTACTTATTTTTAAATGGTTGACATTGATTGGTTAATTTGGGTCATGTGAGAAAAAACCCTTGATTGTAATTGGTGAAAAGTTGTAAAAATAATGACTTATAACCGTAACCCGGACTTAGGTTTAGTGGTAGAATAAGTTTCTTTTCCTTATATCTTTTCATGAATTGCCCCCCCCCCCAGCAGCTAAGCGACAAGTGGCCATTTGTTTTTCACGAAATAAAAAAAACAAAACATTAAAAACAGTTTCAGCACGTAAAAAGTATGCAGGTCGATAGATAATTAAATTCTACTTCGTTTGGTATACGTTATTTGTTATTTGTTGTTATGTTTTTACTATTTCTGGACTATAACTATTCATCACTTTCACCGAGTTAGTAAATACTTACTTAGCCCTATTTAAAACTATAGACGGGGCAACCTAGACATCCCCTTAAAAAGTAGTTAGAAAAATCGATTTTATTTGCTTAAAAACAAGAAAATAAATTTAAAAAAACAAACATTTATTTTGAAATATGTGAGGGTGGGGTGGGGGGGGGGTTAGCCCCTATTTAAAACTAGAGGTGAGAGAACCTATCTCCCCTCTCAGAAAAGAAACTTAGAAAAGTCGACTTAATTGGCTTGAAAACAACGGAGTAAATACTTATTTCAAAATATTGACTTTAAAATATGGGATGGGTGGGTTGACCCCCTTTTTAAAATTATAGAAGAGTGAGCCTTTCCCCCACCACCTACAACAACAATGATCCTAATTTTCCGTTTCCGAATTGGGCACATGTTCGTCTTTAACCACTGTCCGTTTTTCACAACTTTTTACTGACCATTTTTCTTTTATTTTTTCGGTGTACACTTATCTATCAGGCTGCTAGAGAATTCCGGCGTTTTTGGAAATTTTTTTCAAATATTTTACATTTTAGGACGGGGGGTCAGTTTCCAATGTTAATTCAACGTAGACTGATCCCCCTCTTTTTGACCATCTCAATTTAAAAAAAATTCTTCTTCTGCTTACAATTACCTATCATGTCACGAGAGAATTCCGGCGTTTTTGGAAAGAAATTTTAAAAAATTGAGATTTTAAGACGGGGATCAGTCTTGTTCGTCTTTTACCATAGTTCGTTTTTCACAACTTTTTACGTCTTAAAATCTCATTTTATTTGAAATTTCTTTCCAAAAACCCCGGAATTCTCTCGCGACATGATAGGTAATTGTAAGCAGAGGAATAATTTTTTAAATTTGAGATGGTTAAAAAGAGGGGGATCAGTCCACGTTGAATTTACATTGAAAACTGATCCCCCGGCTTAAAATCACAATTTAAAAAAATGTATTTCCAAAACCCCGGAATTCTCTATTGACATGACAGGTAATCGTACACCGAAAAAGATTTTTAAAAAAATTGAGATGGTCAAAAAGAGGGGGATCAGTCTACGTTGAATTAATATTGGAAACTGACCTCCTCCCTCCTAAAATGTAAAATATTTGAAAAAAAATTCCAAAAACCCCAGAATTCTCTAGCAGCCTGATAGATAAGTATACACCGAAAAAATAAAAGAAAAATAGTCAGTAAAAAGTTGTGAAAAACGGACAGTGGTTAAAGACGAACATGTGCCCCGAATTGTTTTTGCTTTGTGCCATTTTATTCCTATTTATTAACTTGTGCCATTTTTTACCGGTGCGAAATTAAAAAAACAAAATAGCGAAAGTGTCGAATTTTTCAAATGTGTCTCCACAATTTATCGTCTGCATGTCTCGGCAAATTCCGTAATTTGTCTCCGAAACTCGGGAATCTCCGTTAAATTCTTAAATGACTATTAGTATTCTGCATTTGTAAGTTGTAACCTATTTATTTTTAGTCTGATTGCATTTTGCAGTTGGAGGAGAGGTGAAATAGAATTTAAACCCAAATTATTATAAAACAAACACAAAAACAAAGTTAAATGTACACAAATATAAATAATTTGACAACTGTCGATTGTAAAAATACAAAATGATTGAAAGTATTAAACATTACATTCAATTTTTGTTCCAAATAAAAGCCGACGACAGAGGGACATTACGTTTTAAAATCACTACCTTTTGTTGTTGCGAAATAACAATCATTATTCTTTCAAAAAAAATAAATTAAATGATATAAATTAGAATAGAATCGATAAAAAAATACTTACTAGGAAGAAAGAGACTATGTGTTCGTTCGTAGAAAAATAAATCATTGATATAAAAATGACTACTCAGACGCTGCTTACGTTTTCCTCACTGTGTTATGGATGACTATAACTGACAAAAAACACAAACTTTTTAGTTTTGTTATTTATGTTATACAAAATATTTTTAAACAAATGATGACACTTTCTTGGCCTTAAGCCCGAATTTCATTCGGTCCAGAATCCAGGAACTCTTACCATTTCAGTCTTTATTTTTATATACTTTATTTTATTTAAGAAAATAAAATTGTTATGACAATATCTAAATTATTTTAAAAATCTAATCATGTAACGTTCAAGCAATATATCTAAAAGCTTGTAATCTATACTAATAAAATTTGGTGACAACCTCTTTTGTGTGTGTATGTGTTTTTCTCGCCTCAGCATGACTTAAACATTATTATTTAATAATTATTAATCATTTTTCATTGAAATTTAAAATAAAATCGTGTAGAAGTATTAAAGCTAACGTGGTCTTAAAATTGATTGGGTACAACGGCAAGATCGAATATCTTGAAGGGGAAGGACAATACCTCGGAGCTGACTAAAGAGGAGTCAAGCGAGTGAGAGGATTAGGATACAATAGCTCTATTGCCACGCTGAGAGAGATTTACACATTTTGATTAGTGGGAGCCAAGCACTCTGGTCCCCGAGTAAATGAAGGACACTAGATAAAAACAAAAACTGGAAAATCTGCCAGGTGAGAGTCCTGAAAAATATAAAAAGACTTGCTAGGTGACAAATCAGAAGAACAATTGTCAGGTGAATGTCTTGACAGACAAGTAATAGAGGTAATCACATAAGACCGATTATTTATTTGTCTCCTTGCAGATATGGACAGGAGAATGTTGTGGCTAATACTAATGCAGATTACCACAATAGAGAGCTGGGAACACGTGCTCCAGTCCTCGAGTAAACGAAGGACAATAGAACAAGACAAAACAGGAAAACTCACCAGGCGAGAGTTCTGACAAATGGAAAAAGGCGTGCCAGGTGAGAGTCCTTACAAATATAACAAAGACTTTCCATGTGAGAGTCCTGACAAATCGGAAGAACAATTGTCAGGTGAAAGTCCTGACAAACACAGGTGATCACCTGAGACCGATTCTTCTATTCATCACATTGCAGATAGACGGGTGAAGTTAGCGGCTGATACTAATGGAAATTATCGCAGTAGAGAGCTGGGAACACAGTGCGAATAACATGTTCAGAAACAAAGGCGAAGTTGTAATGAAGTGGATGATTACATTCGTAATCCACCTGCAAACTTATCAAGTGATTCGAGATCAACTGAGAGACGAGGTCAGGTTGTTGACCAATGTCGGACAACAGGTAGACAAGAGATATGCAGAGAGAGAGAGAGGAGGGGGGTATACCTCCGATTGTTGCATTCATTGGAGCAGGAAACATGAGCATTGAAAGGGGAGAGGAGAGGTAAGCCTGTATCTGGCAGAGATAGGTCTGTGACAGATAAGACAGAAAAGAGCACTGTTATCCATAGTTGGGAATATCCTCAGCATTCTATTTAGAACCGTCTCAGAAGGAGACGTTAGAACGATACAACAACAGTAGATGATCTTATAGGAAATCAGGATTTATCAAATAACGAGACCAAAGCTATGGGCGAAGAGATCCATAAACTGGGGAGGTTTGTACATCAGTATTTGCAGTTACTTTTGTAATCCAACTGCAACCTTATCGAGTGATTTGGGGTTAGGTGGTTGACCAATGTTGGGCAACACATGAACAAGAGATATGGAGAGGGGAGATTACCTGCAATTGTTGCACTCATTGGAGAAAGAAACATGAGGATTGTAGGGTGATTGAGAAGTAAGCCTGTATCTGGAAGAGATAGGTCTGTTGCAGACAATACAAAAAAAGAAATGCTACACATAGTTGGGAAGGCATTCAGCATCCTGTTTAGAACCGTCTCAGAAGGAAGTGGGAGAAGGATCAGGAATAAATTAGCAGAGCATATAACAAACAATTAGTTCACATTGTTGACGAGAGAGTGTTAGTGATAAACGTTACAAGACTGGAAGTATATTGGAAAAGGTGAAGTTTGAATTGGTTGATTTCTCAGATACACACTTCAGAGGGAAGGTACATAACACTATCAAGGCTATTGGTGAAGAGATCCATGACCTTAGGAAGATTGTACAGCAAGTGACTGGCAGTGAGTCGACAGGTAAGTAAACCTGCCCAGTCACTGACAAGTTTGATAGAGCACGTCAGGGCACAGCTGGATATGTTGTAATTGGGGCACCTATCACTGAGCATAGTTACCCTCAAACAACTGAGAAGGGTCTTTCTATAGACACAGAACAGGTTACCCCAGAAAACTGAGATTGGCAGTGGACCTGACTAAGCAACTGTGAAAGTACTATAATGCTTGGAGTATATGATATTACGGTGCTTATGCATATCAGCCCTGACATTGAAAAGAAAAAGAAAGAAAATGAGTTTACGTACATTTTGAAATTTTTGTAAACAATGGAGACCCAAAACCTCGAAATCGTGAAAATGAGTTATCGTCCTTGACCACTGGAAAATCTAAGATACAAAATGGTGGAAATATCTACCGAGTGATAAAATCGTTTTTTATTTATAATTAAATAACTACTGGATGAATTTGCGTAATTTTTCAGCACAATCTTATTTTCAGCTAACACGTAAGTACATAATAAAGTTTATACATTCTTTAAATATTTCAATGTCAGGGTTGATATGCATAAGCACCGATATTACTATAAAAAAAAACTGTTGGTGTTAGCGTCCATTCCTCTGTCAGATAGGTATATCATATTTGAGATTTATTAATTTGCCTATTCCTTACCCCCAGGCCAACTCGAAGTTTGTTACAGTGACTAGGTATAAGCTCGAGGCAGATTTAATAACCCGTAATTTGGCCCGAATGCAATTGATGCTATTGATAAAGAATGATGCAAAGAAGTGCAAACTTGTGTGTCCATAAGTTTATGTGGAAGGTAGCCATGAGTTATATGTGCTTAACTTGTTCCAGAAGGACGAGATTGTGATGCAGAGAAATTGTCAGGTTGTAGTCTTCATGTATTACCATGAGATCTGGGAGAGGATAGAATAGTATGTGAGAGGGGACTCACCAGTTTGATAATGGTAACACCCTCGATGTCAGTGATAGAATTGCCAATAGGATATGTAGCTTTATGGGCCACAATTTCTCTTCCACCGTACTATCAGGCTCACAAGAGGTACATGGTGAAGGAGTCCTTCCTCAGATTGGTGGCCATCAATGCGAGTTCTTGGATCAAGCTGTGGAGCTACTAATCAGAGATTTTTTCCCTGTCATATTAGAAAAGATGCCGGAGCTGTTAAAACAAGCCACAAAGGTAAACTCTGTCCTCTACAAACTCTACAACAAATGCCTTGCTGAGTCTTACTTCCCTGATAGCTGGAGAATTACCTCTGTGGTACCAATCTTCAATAATTATGGTGATAGAACTGATCCTCAGAACTAGCACCCAATCAGTCTACTCCCGATCTTTGCTAAACTCTTTGAATCCTTAATCAATATAGCGATAGTCGTGCACCGAGTTACTGCTAAATTCTTTGTGACTATATGGATTTAGACAAGCACGATATACTGTGGATATCCTAACGGTCATCTTTGATTGAATATATCATACACTGGACAAGGAAGGTGAAGCTAGGGCGGTAGCGCTTGATATATCTAAAGCCTTTGACAAGGTCTGGCACAAAAAAATTCCCTTTAAAAATTCACTAATACGGTATTACTAGACAAATATTTAATATAATTAGATCCTTCCTAACCAAAAGAAAGATTTAAGTTGTCCTCGATAGCCGTTCATCTAAGCAACATGACATAAATGCTGGTGCACCCCAGGGATCGATCTTTGGATCTTTACTGTTCCTTATTTTTATAAACGATCTTCCTGGTGACATTGTGTCTGAGATAGGTATATTTGCTGATGACACCACGCTCCACTCTTGTCATATGGGTAAAAAAGATGCGTTCCATATCCGAGGCAATGGCTGAATACTTAGAAAGTGACCTCCAGGCTGTAGTGGAATGGGGTCATAAATGGATGGTAACGTTTCATGCTGCAAAGACAATTCTCCTTTCCTTCAATAACTATGAGAAACCTCTTCAACCACCGATTAAAATGGCAAATAACACCCTACCTGAGAGTTCAACATTCAGACTTCTCATCCTAACATTCACAGGTAATATGACTTGGAACAAATACATTGAAGACATTGCCAAGGCTGCTGCAAAGAAAGTTGGCTCCCTCTACCGTGCTAGTAAACTTCTCACACCTGACATTATCCTATATCTCTACAAAGCCACTATCTGCCCTTGCATGGCATATTGTTGTCACATCTGGGCTGGTGCATCATCCACTTGTCTCTCTTTCTTAGACAAGGTCCAAAAAAGAGTTGCCAACTTAATCAGTCCCTCACTATCCACCAAGCTCCAACCCCTGTCACATCGCCGCAATGTTGCATCATTGTGCCTGTTTTACAAGTACTTCAATGGATTGGGGTTTGATGAATTTGCTGCTCTAGTGCCCCTCGACATAAATACACTAGACCAACCCGACAATCAGCTAAATCCAATCCACTCACTGTAGAAGTCCCCAGATGCCAGAGAGCCTTATACTCCAGCAGCTTCTTTCCTTGTGCTGCCGGCCTCTGGAACTCCCTCCCTGCTCCATGTTTCCCCGACTGTACCGACATGCAGAAATGTAAAACTAATGTAAACAGACATCTCGCTGCACAGCTCACAACTCAAGATGATCCCCAAAACTTACACGCTAATTCTCAGTAGCCCATTTATGTCTACAGTGGTGACCTGCCTTGTTACGGGTGAACTATGTTAAAAAATAACATTGAGGACTGAGTTAAGCATGATAGAAAAGGTTCATCATAGATCGATGAGTAAGGTTGATCATAGTATAGCCTAGACAGTAGTATCCATAGTAATAGCGACAATAATGCTTCTTTTGGCAGTGTGTCCTGAAAAGGATCAGGCAGATATTAGCTAAACCTAGAACTTTTGCAGATGTTTTCCTGACTGAGAAGGGAGATCCAACAAGTGACCTGCAAAGAGGTAAGACTGACCAGAGAGAACTGGTATCCCGGCATGGGATGCTGATGGAACTTTTAGGCACAAGCGAGGTGAAAAGTCTGCCTTAGAAGAAGAGACTCAGCATAGTCACAAAAGTGGTGAGGTCCCCTGTAGATAAAGGACTGATCAAGGACAGATTGTAGGACACAAAGTGAACAGTCAGAATATAGTAGAAGTGATTTTGTGGAGCATTGCATTCCCCTTGTTACTATTCCTCTGACAAATCCAAAAGAAAGCGAGAGATGGTAACCACATAGAATCGAAGGAAAAGCTATATTGATTGCTTTTGAATGTTAACTAGTTTGTTTTTCATTTTTTTCTGTGCTTCTAGCCAATGGGTTCCATGGTGCCAAATAAGTATTTCACATAGTAAAATGTATGGCAAGACGAATAAATTGAAGTGAATAAATATACTAATGTATTTTGGACAAGACGATCCATAATACAGGCCTGACAAACACGCGCCTGGGATCAATGACTGAGGGCGGACATGTGAAAACAAAAATGACTACTAAATTATGTGATAGACAAGCGTATGGTTGCAAGGAAACACGGACAACTTGAATAGGATTAATCAAATATATTTATTTACCCCAAAGCAAAGATCGTTCTTTTTATTCTTAATTCCTTGATGACGACGGCGACGGTTAAGTTGTTTATCTTAATTCTTGATGACGGCGGCGACGGCGACGGTTAAGTTGTTTATCTTAATTCTTGATGACGGCGGCGACGGTTAAGTTGTTATCTTAATTCTTGATGACGGCGGCGACGGCGACGGCGACAGCGACGGAGTGACCTTTTTTCTACGTGTTCACTCGTTGGTCGCTAGCTGGGGAAAAGATGGCGGCTACCTCCCACTAGCGCCAAGCCCCTTTTCTTGTTTTCCTTTTTGTAGCTCTCCGGAAACGGTGAACGCTCAGCATGTCGCTGTCCAACATTAGTTCCGGATAGAGTGAGATCTGTTATATAACAAATGCCCCCTCAGATCTCAATCAGGTTTGTGAACTAGTCCGTGGGATATCCTCAGTTCATGACAAAGTCCTTGAAGCGTGCAGGTAGTCGTCCTCTCGTCATTCTCGCTGGTAGCGGAGTACTGTCTGTATTGCCCTCTTGTAATGTTGTAGGGTGTATGTCGTGAGTTGGATCTGGGTCCCTGGGTGACTGCGGTTCGACGTGATTTTTGTGGTTGGTACATGGTGAGAGGGGTAAGGGTGTGTTGCATAGGTGTGGTGGTCGAGGGGCCAGTTGTCTGATATGTGCGCGGTGGATCCAGGCTGTATCACCCTTTTCATCTTGCACCTGGCACATCACATCATTTGACTTTGTGACCGTGAAATTCCCCACCCAAGGTAGATGAGATGCTCGGGCCGGTCCTGATTGTGGCCGATGAAGTAAGACCCTGTCACCCACTTGTATTGAGTCTTTGCAAGTAGGATTATGCGCATTCCTCTCAAGTTTGTGGTCAGCCTCGTCGTTGGCCAGAGTGACATGGTGGTGAACCTGCCTCAGCAGGGCATTGATCTCCATGCCATATGCCCCCGGATCGTCGCTTCTGATTTGTTTATTGTGAAGCATAGGCAAACCAATGTTGGGATGACGACCAGTGATTGCGTAATGGGGGGAGACACCGGTAGCGCTATTGACCGTGGCGTTCATGAACGAGACCACAGATCCCAGGACGTCAGTCCACTCGCAATTTCTGTCCTCGCATAGCATATATAGCGCGTTTTTCATCGTTCGATGTTGTCGCTCGATGTTGCCTGAGCTCTGTGGTCTCCACGGACAGTAGAGTTCCTGCGTGATAGCCAACTGGTCGCAGAATCGTCTGTACACTTCTCCCGTGAAGTGTGTGCCACGGTCAGATGAAACAATCCGTGGAATCTCCCTGTGTCGAAGGAAGAATTTATACAACCCACGGGCTGCGTCAATGGCACGGTCCCTTGCGCATGGTATGGCCGTGAAGTACCGACTAAAGCTGTCCAAAATTGTCAGGATGTAACGTTTTCCTTTCGAGTTTGGCATTGTCACAAAGTCTATGAAGACCAACTCAAATGGTTTCTTTCCGCGTTTGCAGTGACCCATGGGCCAGTGGGTGCGTTTGCCATAGTTCCCTTTGCATTTTGCGCATGTTACGCAAGAGTCAACGTAGGCCTTGATGTCGCGGTTCTTGAACTCCCACCAATAACTGGACCTGACTTCTTGCATGCGCGTGATGCCCGAGTGATTGGTGCCTTCATGTGCTTGCGAGAGGTATCTGGCACGAAGTTTATACGGCACAACCAGTTTGGGGGAGTTGTTGCTGTCCCGAATCATAAAAACGGAGGTGCCTGGCTCCAGAAAAAATTGTTGGAAGTGTCTATTGAAGAGCGTAGCACGGTGATCGTCGGGATCAATATGTGGTTTATCCGGTGAGAGTGACTGGACGCCACTGATGATCTTCGCTAATGTTTCATCCTTCTGTTGTTCTTCTGCAATGCCCAAGTGATTGCAGATTCTCTCTGTAGGGATGGAGGATGACGAATGATATGCAAAGAACGCATTGCTGATGTGTTATTGTGCACGGGTGCCTTGTGGTGAGTGAGTCTTAGGAATCAACCGTAAACCGTTAAGTTCGCTGAGGCACCAAGACGGTATATACATGCGTAAAACTGACCCACTTAGCTCGAAAGTCTGGCCTGCTGGGGTCGGGTCATACGGAGTTTTGGCCTTCTTCTGCCCGCAACCCCTACTGAGCATGTCAGCCCAAATGTTCGATTCGCCCTCGATGTATTCGAGAACAAAATCGTAGCACGAAATTTCTTCTTGCCATCTCCGTATTTTGGCATTATTAAATACCCGCTGATCCAGATACGTCAATGACCTGTGGTCGGTGAAAAGAACAAAGGGGCGGTTTCGGAGAAAATAATCAAACTTAATTATCGCCCACTTGATAGCGTAGGCCTCCCGTTCCGTCGTGGACCAGTTCTGTTCCATGGGGTTGAATGCATGTGAAGCAACAGCTATGATATTCTTCTTCCCGTTGTCAGCTTCTTGCATTAGGATCGCACCACATGCGACATCGCTAGCGTCGGTGGTGAGTGTGAACAGCTTTGAAAAATCCGGGAATGAAATGATTGGTGGAGAGGCAAGCCGTTCTTTGATTCTTCTGAAGGCTTTGTCGGCACTCTCAGTCCAGAGAAAAGGTTTATTGGCCCTGTTGAGCTCATGAATGGGAGACATGAGTTTTGAAAATGTGTCCAATCGGATTTGTTCCTGCAAGCGCGTTTCAAGGAATTGCCTAATCCATACCAACCGCCCGATAAGGCTTTGTAGTTCCTTTTTCGAAGTTGGGGGCTTCATTTCTCGGATAGCCCGAACGTATTCAGGATCAGGCTTGAAACCGTCACTGGTTATAATGCGTCCGAGGAATTTTGCCTCAGGTGCAAGAAATGAGCATTTTTCCGGGTTTAGCTTGAGACCAAAATTCTGGAGGGCGGTAAAAAGCTGTTCCAGAGCGAATATGTATTCATTGAATGTTCTTGCATGTACCAAGTTGTCGTCGATGTACGACGAGATGTTATCGCGTGAACTGACTGTGGCTAAAGCTTCCGCTACGCAACGTGAAAAGGTAAGAGGTAAGACCGAAGGCCAGGCGAGTGTACTGGTAGCACTGGTCCTTCCATGTAAACGCGGTTTTGTGACGGTCCTGCTAATCGATTTCGATTTGCCAGTAGCCGCTGTGAAGATCCAGAGAAGCAAAGTAGGTGTTGCCCCTGCCGATCTTGTTAAATAGATGGTCTATCCTCGGTATTGGGTAAGGGTCCAGATCGACTAAGACCTTGTTCAGTGTTCTCTAGAAATTAGCCACTATGCGAACTGAACCGTTTTTCTTGCGCACAGCGAACACTGGGCTGTTAAAGCCCCTGGGGTCACTGCATTTTTCGACAACACCTTCATTCGCCATGCGTCTGATTTCGTTATCGACATCGGCTTCCAAGGCCTGGGCGATCGGGTGTTGCTTCTGACTGCGGGATTGGCCGTTGGTCGGTATCCGGATGGGTCGGATGAACGTCCCTGGTTTGTTGTCATTCGAGCCGATGATGTCAGCGAATTTGATAAGAAGGTTCGCCGTATCCTCCAATTCGTCCCGGTTTGGGTGATTCGGCAGCGATAGCCCAGTGTTCTGCTTCAGCCAAGTTAATTTATCTTCCAGTGTCTGGGCGTTGGGTTGAGGTTCCGACTTGAGACTCTGGAATACAGCAGTTTGGGGTTCACATGCAGGAACGTGGGTCGACGATGTCGGCGGCGCGATGGTCGCGGCGTGTGATAAGGAACCTGAGGGAAATGTGCGCCTGAATTTTACCGTGGAATTTTGGTTGTCAATTATATATGAGCTGAGCGTGCTGTGACGCAGGATATTCTGGCCGATCAGGATTGGTGTGTTTTGGGTTGTAACAAGCACGTTCACTTTTTTGAACGTGGGGGAATTGTGGTTGCCAATTGTGACGTCACATGTCAGTTCACCCAGGGCGGCTATGCTCCCATTGATACCCTTCACCCGAATATCAGTGCGGGTCATATATTTTTCAGCTTCCTTGGGAAGCTGGGACAGCGGTATGATGCACGTGGAGCATCCTGAGTCTAACATCGCGATGCCGGAGAAGTACACACCGTCAATATTGAATGAGGATTGGACGAGCGGTGAATGGTGGTTAGGTCCTTGAAAATTGAAGACGTGATGGCTGATGTGAGGGTCGGGCGAACGAAGCATCACATCTCGTCCTGCCCGAACGGAAAATCCTGTGTTATGAATGTCTGGTCATCATCCATTGCAGCGATATGAACCTGTGCTTGGGTGCGAGGCGGGTGGCGGAATGGGCAATTGTGCCCGCGAAAGCAGGGTCGACCCCCGAGGTAATTCCGGCATAACGGGGTCTGTGAATTGTGCTGGCGACCTTTGCGACCTCGCGGACGGTCTTGCTTCGGATGTTGGTTGACGGGGCCTCTCTGGTGTGGCTGCCTACTGAGTTGGGGTGACAGGGTCGTTCTGAGTGACGCCTCATCCTGGTAAGACTGCTGTGATTTCTGTGTATAGTAGGCTTCTTGTGGCGAGGAGACGTCAGATTTTACACCACGATCGATGTATCGCTGGGCCTCGCAAGCTATGCCGATCGCATTGTAATGATTGTCCATCATCTTTACTAGGTGAGTGTAAATATTTGGAGTCCAGGTTTTCACCTTTTCGCTCATCAGCATCGCGCCTATTATGGAAACCAGACCGTCCACTGTCAGGTCTGTCTTTTTATCCTTTTTGAATTTCGTTTTAATGTGGACGGCAGCATCTCTCAAAGTGTTCTCCAGGCGAGATGCGAAGTCTGGTAATTTTTCTCCGTCTATTCGCTCCAAGTCCCAGGCTCGGCTAAGGTGCTGGAAGCTCGTCATCTGGCTGCCGTGGGCCGCTTGCAAGTACTCCTTTAATTCCTCAAAAGTGGACGAGTCTGACTTTGAATCCACCATCTGCTGAAAGATACCCTGGTCAAGTAAATCTTTCGCGGATTTGACGAACTCGCCTTCTAGGCTGGGATATCTCTCCAATTCCGGTGCGACGTGGATGGTATAAGCTTTGTTCAGCGCCGTGATGAATTGGTTCACGTCATTTCCCGGGCGGAATAATTTCTGCTGTTTGAGAACGTCCTGGATAGCCTGTTGACGTATAACTACGCTATACTCGTTCTCCTTCTGATTCGTACGGGTTGCTGTCGAAGGAGTCAGCCTTAAAGCCGCCAGCATGTTGTCTAAGTCGGTTTGAACCTCTTGAATTACACGTTCGGATGGCTGTTCCGCCCCTGTCTTCAAATTGAACAATAGTGTTCTCTGCTCTCTAATGAGGGTGAAAAGTTCGTCCCGTGTGAAGTTCGTGTAGTTCTCCGTATTTAACTTGCTGTACGCTTCTGACACCAGTGTGATAGACAAGCGTATGGTTGCAAGGAAACACGGACAACTTGAATAGGATTAATCAAATATATTTATTTACCCCAAAGCAAAGATCGTTCTTTTTATTCTTAATTCCTTGATGACGACGGCGACGGCGACGGTTAAGTTGTTTATCTTAATTCTTGATGACGGCGGCGACGGCGACGGTTAAGTTGTTTATCTTAATTCTTGATGACGGCAGCGACGGCGACGGAGTGACCTTTTTTCTACGTGTTAACTCGTTGGTCGCTAGCTGGGGAAAAGATGGCGGCTACCTCCAACTAGCGCCAAGCCCCTTTTCTTGTTTTCCTTTTTGTAGCTCTCCGGAAACGGTGAACGCTCAGCATGTCGCTGTCCAACATTAGTTCCGGATAGAGTGAGATCTGTTATATAACAATTATAATTACAAGTAAAAGTTTTAGTAAGAATTTTCTTATCAATGTCTAGTAATTAGCAACTATACATATTATTAGGAAGCAGCTTACAATAATTGATTTTTATCCATCAAATCAAATGTAAAAAGTATAAAAATATAAAAGAACTAAATTCACAAAAAATAACTTTATTGACCATGAATTAGACACATTTTTGATATTTCGAAAATCATAAGTCAATTTATTTATATTGACTACTTGATTACAGAAAATGAATTATTTTTTGGATCGATTTTTTTATAACTGAAACATATAGGTATGTGCAAAAATGGTCGTCGCTTGTACTGACTATACTTCTTAAGTGTATTTTCGGCACTTCTGTAGTATATATGAAGCAGCAGATTTTCTGTCCTTCTACTGAAAATAAAGGGAGGTAATTCAACCGGAAGTGATTTTTTTACAACATAAAAAAAAATGCAAGACTGATTTGTTTTTGGGTAACAATTAACAATTTCTTTTTTTTATTATATGAAGTAAAATAATTTTAAATAAAAAACCCTAAACCCTAACCCTAACCCTAAGAAATCAGGCGGTGTGCCTGTAAAAAATCTATTGTTTTTTGCGGCTGGTTCATTAAATTACCAATGTCTCGAAGATTAATCTCATTTAACTCCATTTTCTAAATACTAAATTCAACTTCCGGTGAATTCTGAATGAATGGTACTTGGAGAAAAAAAAACGGAACTCTTCAATTTCGATTTCTTAATCGGCAGCTGCTTCATATATACTACAGAAGTGCCGTCTTTTCTTTATTTTTACAGTAGTTCTCGTTTAACTATTGATTATTTTTGAAAGATAAAAGTATTAAGTTAATATCTGAAAGCAAACCAATGTATATTTAGGCTAAAAAAGAGAGAAACATCAGTTAAAACTGAAGATTCAATAAAACATGTTTAAAATTTGCTGGGAAGGTAAATATCAATTTTCTGTTTCAAAAATTATTATTAAATTAAAGTCTTAAGTAAGTGAATTACAAAAGAATGTATCTTTTTTTTTTTACTAAAAATTGCTTCATTATCAAAAAATAAAAAAAGTGAAAGTTCGGTTCAGCTGTGTTGTAATTGTAAACAGAAAATATGGCTACAAAATCTCAAAGTATGGAAGACTCAAACTGCAGTAATATTTATTTTTTAAATTTATGTTACGAATTGCGTCAATTTTATTAATTATTGTTACATGATGATTGAAAAAAGAATTTCTAACCTAATAAGTTCCGCACTGTCTGCCAAGCTCCAGCCCTGTCACATCGATGCAGAGTTGTATCCTCGTGCTTGTTTTACAAGTACTTCCACAGAATGTGCTCAGATGAGATCACTGCCTTTGTACCACCTCAACTTAAATACGACCGATCCACCCGACTAGCAACAATATCCCCGCTTTCACTGTAGAGGTCCCTAGGGGCTGGAAGATGTTCTACTCTGAAAATGTCTTTCCTCAAACCGCTTTCCTTTGGAATTCCCCCCTTCTCCCTGTTTTTTTTTCCGACTGTACCAACATACATAATTGTTTTAAACTTTTAAAATAATATTTATCAATAAATACAAGATCAAAACAAATGAAAACTTACGTTTTATCTTTTCAAATAACTGACGATGAATTGTGAAATTAACGAAAGTGTTGAATCTCTGAAAATAAAATTTCGAAAACGGTGTGGGAGGAGGGGGTGGTGGTTGGTGAGCTAATCCCGCCTCTTTCTTACAGAACAAGGCTACCATACCTCTCCTAGTCAATCGTTAGTAGAAATTATTCATTTTTTTTAATTCTTGTTTTCGTTATGATCCTGATTCTCAATTTTGTTCATTTTTTTGTTTATTTTCAAGATTATAAAATAAACAAAATCTTACGCTGATACGGGATACATAGCGACAACAAAACGGCGAATCTTTGAACAAGTTTTTTAAAATAATTACAGACCCTGAGCAAGCACTGTAACTTTCGGCCAATGACTGACAAATAAATTCGAGACGAGCACATTGTAAGTGCTTTTATCAACGAACACGTAACGCGAAAACAAATGGCTTAACCACAGAACAGTTTACGAACAGGTTTGTACGTTTGAAATTGTTTTATTTACAGTCAGATATGGTCGGTGCTGCTTTGAAAAACAAACAACTCTTGTTGTTCGCCCCCTCTTGTGTGCATACTTCTCCGGATTCCTCCTCTGTGACTTCTTTATCTAACCAGAAAATTCCGCGCACTGCAAATCCTCCAGAGTTTCTTATCATTGTTGTTTCCGCAGGTCGTAAATACCACTTTTGTAGGTTAAGTTTACACCAGGGGCGGGCAACCTCCGGCCTACGAAGGCTTAGCGTCTGGCCAGCCACCCTGCTACGCTTATTATTGCAATCCTGCCCACAGACCTTCCAGTAAAACTCATATTATTTTGTGACATACACGTAAAAGTATGTTTCAATTAAGATTTACAATGGCATAAAATGTATAAATATCAGTGAGCGATGATGCATGTATATTTCATTTTTCTTTAACTATTAATTTCAAATCCTTGGCATGCGATAAAAATAACAAAAGAGAAAGAGAGAGGCAAAGAGGAAACGAGAGACGAGGAAAGGGCATGAAACAGAGAACTTATGTGAGGTGTGTCAAAACGAATGCTGGATCAACTTGCTACTTCCCCGTTTCTTTTTTTATGATTCCAAAATGGCTCTTCGTCGGCACCTTTTATAACATCACATACAGAAGTCTCTTGAGAAAAAAAAAATCAGATTTGTAGAGAGTTCAATGCAATTTTTGGACAATTTATTCATGTAAACAAAATATAGTAATTCTGAGATTTCGTTTTTCACTCCGGCCCGCGATCTCCTTCCAAAACTCTCATCTGCCCCTCACTCTGTTTTTTTTGTCCGACCAGAGATGCTATACAAGTATAGGGAAGTTGGGATATTTTTCTGCGGTGTGTAGGTCCACATCTTCTATGAATAATTTTTCTAATAGTTTTACTGTCTTATTTATGATAGCTCTTATAACAGATGCGTCTCCAGATTCCCTCTCGAAAAGTATAATGCGAATTAAAATGAATGGCGTTTTTATTGATGCATTAATTGACACCAGCAGCTCTGGTAATTATATATATTCTAACATCGTAACAGCTAATGACTGGGAAAATTTTTACGGTTCTACTCATGTGTCTATGTTCTTGGACTTTTGGCTAAGATCAAAGTGTAGTATCTGTTCCGATGGATACTGCACCCCATAGACTGGTATTGTCTTGGCCTTCAGGGCTTGATTTACGCCGGTCTATGGGTCTGTCCTGTGCACTTCTAGGAGGTCCACCCTCCCAGGCTTTGCCTCCCCTCTTTGGGGAGGAGTCAGTTTATTGCTTACTGCCTGAAGCGTCCCTACCAGGGAATGCCGACGGGGCTGCCCAGCCAATTTTTAATGGCCAGAATGCTCACCTCTCGGGCGTTGGCTTTTCAAACCCCACTTTTCTCGACCCGACCTTGGGTCACATCTTACTTGTGGGAGTAAGATAAAAACTGGCCTTGTGCCTAACTCCTGGAGAGGAGTAAATCAATACTCATGTGTCTATGGCGAATGCTTCTTTAATATGATAAGTGATTGGATACTGTCTGGTCAGCTTACTTTAAAAAATATTTCATATAAAATTATCAAACTTTTGATAATGAAAAACCTTTGTATTGACGTGATATTGGGACACGGTTTTCTTCAGCACCATTCTTGTATTGAGATTCGTTTTGAGAGGACCCAAACCAGCTCTAAGCATTTGTGGCAGTCAATGTTCAATACCATCACTCTTCAATCATTTAACTCAAGATTGCAAACCTATAGCGATGAAATCCAGACGCTGCTCACTTGAGGATAAACAGTTCATAAAACCCGAGATTAAGAAAATGTTTGGTGAAGGAATTATTAAAATGAGTGAGTCTCTGTGGACGGCCCAAGTTGTAATAACATCTTCCGAGAACCACAAAAAGAGGCTGGTAATTAATTACTCTTCTCAAACCATAAATAGGTTTACCCTACTAGATGCTTACCCACTACCACAGATAGATGAAAATATAAGTGAAATTGCAAAATATAAATTGTACAGAACACTAGACCTCAAAAGCGCCTATTACCAAGTGGCTATCAAACCTATCGACCCTACACAGCCTTTGAGGCAAATGACCGCCTCTACCAGTTTAAAAGGAAGCCATTTGGAATAACGTATAGTGTTGCCAGTTTTTAGCGAATTATGGACAAATTAATTAGCGATAAAAAATTGAAGGGCATCTTTGCCTACATTCATAATGTAACAACAGCAACACTCAGCAATTCCAAAAAGATAGGCGTATGCTATAGTTTATGCACTCTGAAAGTTGAAGTACTATTTTATTGGACGAAATGTTAGACTAATTACTGATCAAAAATATATCGCATTTATGTTCATCACTAGGATAACAAGCAAAATGATAAAATAGCGAAGTGGAAAATAGAACTCTCCTGTTTTTCTTTTGATGCAATCTACCGACCTGGTAAAGAGAATGCTGCAGTTGACACACAATCGAGAGTGTGTAGCTCGATACCAAACACGGATGCGCTTCGTACATTACACAATGAACTGTGCCACACAGGCATAACAAGAATGGCACACGTGGTACGAACCAGAAATCTGCCATATTCGTCGGATAAAGATAATGATAAAATCATGTAGAATATGTGCAGAACATGAATCACAGTTCTTCAGACCTAAAATCGGGATTCTAATAAAAGCGACTCAACTGTTTGAGAGAAAAAAACATCGATTTTAAGGGTACCCTACCATTAAAAATTTGAAATCGTTATATCATGTTATGTCATCGACAAATAATCACGATTCCCATTTGCAGTTCCTCCCTCGGACATATTAGCAAACTCGGTGATACAGTGCTTATGCTCTTTATTTGCAATTTTTAGGGTTCCAGTCTACATCCATTATGACCGTGGATCCTATTTTATGTCTGAACAATGGGATAATTTCTTCATGAACGAGTGACCACAAGCTGGACGACGCCGTACTACCCTCAGGGTAATGCTCAATGTGAGCGTCATAATATCATGATATAGAAAAGCGTACAATTAGCTTCCGTGAACAGCAAATGTCCAATTACCCACTGGGAAGATCTCCTCCCTTAATCTCTGTACGCTTCTGTGTACAACCACAAATGCATCACCTCACGAGAGGTTTCTTTTATTTCAACGAAGAAGCTCGGCGGAAACATTGCTTTTTTCAAGGCTCTCGATATCTGGAACAATTCTCCTGGGATGTTTCGGCCGTCATAGTAACAGTGACCCATTAACAAACCAAATGGAACTGATCGAGGCGAATCCGCATATTCCTTGATATGATATTCTGATGGAAAAAATCAAATGTTTTCATTTAAAAAGAGGCCGGAAACGGATGCAGATGCATGCCGGGAGTAATAGGGAAAAGGGAGGGGGGTTATAGTCCAACATACATGGGTGGGGAGCATAATGTAACAACAACCATCGGATACGGAGTCCATAGAAACCCAGAATGCTCAGAACGAGCCAGAAGTCGACGATCGCCCACTTGCTTCGAAACGAGCTGATCCCCAAACCGATTTAGAACCCTTTTTTTCAGAATCTCAACAACCTGCACACAGTAGGAGATGTTTAAACCCACTCAAGACGGAGAGAGAAAATAGATCCCAGCGTATCATCAGATTCTGAAAACCCAGAGACCTGATTTTACTCCAAAAACCAGACCAATAAGTCGTCCCAACAGAACCAGCAAAAGCCAGGTCGATGGAGCGACTTCGTCCCCATTATGATTAAAATAAAATGGAGACGAATGTAAAAAGTAATTGAGAGTAGCTTCTCTTATTTTGATTATCTTCCATTTGAAGAACTCTTCTGTTTAAACTAATGTTATGAATGTAGAACTAACAATGTATCGTATCGACACTGTATGCTTAATAAAGCTTTCCTAAGTCTACTGATGTTCCTGTTTCTTATTACACAGCGTCCATCCCATTTTAAATGTTAATAAAACAGTTTGAATTACTTTCCGGTACCTACTTTTACTATTTGTCCTTTTTGTGTCTGTGTAGTATTTATTTTTATGATCAAATATTCTGTTGAATTTATCCTTTTCTTTTTTACCCAAAAATCGAATTTTGTTGGCAACCACAAAATTGCGTCAATGGGTCTAAAGAAACATTTCCACTAAAGTAGTTTACCAAACCTGGAAAGGTCTATGCGAAATATAGCGGGATTAGTTGTTAGATTGTTATGTTTAACATTATAATAAGTTTAGATTACACACTGTACTAGTCTCACAAACGTTACTAACACAAACACGTGGCAAAAAAATATACAGTTTTGTAGTAGTTTGTTCATCCTGACATATTAATTCTCTACAGGAGTAATTTTTATGGGTAATTGTTACTGGCTATGAACGTCAACACTGCGTTCAGTACTGACTACACCCCACAATAAGCCCAGCATTCTGTCACATACCGCCCTTGTGGCAAGAAAGCTTAATAACAAATCAAGGGAGGTGCGAGAGGGCTCTATCCCTTAATAGACTTTACGAATGGCCTATGCTGTAAATCTCACTTCTTTGATCAATCATAACTCAAAAACCAATAAACCAAATTAGTTAAAACTTTACAAATTTTTTTTTGATATGTTCTATAAGTGTGTAGAATTTCAGCATCATTAGTCAAGGCAACCCAGAGATCCAGAAAAGTCAGGCATGATTTTTTGTTATCCGTGTGTACATACGTACGTATTTGCCACCATGTATCTCATCAACTTTTTGATAGATTCAGCTGATTTTTGGCAGAGATAGAAGTTCTAGGGTCTAGTTGATGGCATTTTAATTTCAGTTTACCATATACCTTAGTTTTCCAGAAAATTCCAAAAAACCTTAAAAATGGCCATTGTATTGAGGCATAGCCTTTACAAAAGTAGTGACATTCCATGATAAATGCCAGTATACTGAAATCATATGCCCTTAATAGGGTTAAGATGATAATTCATATACACTAAATCTACACTAAATGTACAAAAGCAAGGACATTCTCAAATTTTTACACTTTTATTGTCATTAAGGGTATGCGAGCACAACAGGGCTATGTATTTTACTAGTAGGAATTTTTCTTCAGTGCACCTCACACACTTAATCCACTCATGCATAGAGATTTATACTGTAGTGATGTGATAATGAAATGGTTTGGTTGATATGTAGTCATACCCTTAATTAATGACAATAAAAGTGTAAAAATTTGGGAATTTCCTTGCTTTTGAACATTTAGTGTATTCGCAGGTGTCTCGACTATACAGCAATGTTAATCTAGGCGTGGGAACACAATGACCTTTTCCCATACTTAGTCACCTTTCTTGGCGACTTTGGTCAACGTTAGTAACTTGTATGGTGATCGTAGTACCCTGATTGCATTGTTTATACTTTTCACCATGTTTTGCGAACATGGGCTTCAGCAAGTTGCTATTCCTTGACAGAATTGCACGTATGTGGTGATTCAACTGTAACTAAGAGGGGATGTTGTGTAGGCGTATTTCGTAAGTACAACAGTGAAAGGAACTGGTCTATGACAGTGTTTTTGATCTTCCGCAGGAGAAGTTTTGCATTTTTCACCGCAGATTCCGCGTTTTTGTTAGCTTATTTATTTACTGCTTTCCATTCAAAGTCCCATTTTCTAAAAAAAATATCTGAAAGCTGATGAAGTAAACAGTTGTGAAGCATCGCAAATTACTATGATTATGATTATTGTGCCTACAACTTGCGGATAACAATAGAGGTTGTTGTGTCTTCTAGTTGATCTATTTCCCAAATAATAAATAATTGACAGTTATGAGGGATTCAGACAAATCGATGCCAACTTTTTGCCAGGGTTGATCAGTTATGCTAGGGAAAACAGGAATCCCTTTTTAAAGTCAGAGTGTCTGGTTCGTTTGATGCAACACCGTTTGATACTGTTGATTATGGTCTGCAAGTTTAGTAATAATACTATAGTTTACATTCCACATTAGTTTCTACAGATTAAAACTGGTTGATGGCATAATATCTCTACAAATTATTTTGCCATCTTTTTAACTTCAAAATTATAGAAATATCAAAAATATAAAAACAAATGTTAACAAGGTCAATAGAAAATTGCAATTTTATTACGTTTGGACATCAATAACAGTGATACCATTGCATATACGCATGAAAGAGCACATAACCACTAAGGTGTAATCATTCCAGAAGCACATATCGCAACACTACTACCCAAAATACGAATAGAAATACTAGCTACTTATAAAGACTTAGACAACCGTAAAATTAATGAATCCCTATTGATAAGAAATCAAAACCCCACACTAAATAACAGAGCAGAACTCAAGTGTACCTTTTGGTATAATTACATACGACCAATAGAAAATTACACATAAAATAACTAATGAATAATTAACAATATTAAACAAAAACTAATAATAAAATATAGACGTGCAGGTATGCTTTAATATGAGGATACACGTTGGTTGTAGATGTGCAGACCCGCTTGCATCTGACGTTTGTGCAGGACTTTACACAATGTAGAACCGGGACCCGTCTATGTCGATAAGTAAAGTTTAAATAACAATAATAGAAAATATTAACAACCCATACAAGAACTAATTATGGCTGAACACATTTTATGATTTTATCTAAATCGCTATGAATTTAATATTGAGTGCCTTTTCATAGCCGACCGTTTTCGGGGGTGAGTATCATGCCTACATGTTTTAAAAGGGGAAAACTATAAATAAATAAAATACATTTGAATATAAACACGTAATAATAATAATATAATTATAACTGGTAAAATATTATAGCAATAATTTAATGTCAAACACAAAATATCAGCTCACACTTACACAATAATAAAATGTTTAATTTCTGCATGACTGTCGCAATAGGCATCCAATAATTTCCCAACTTCCAGGCGAAAACACACTATAATTCCGTGGTTATTTTTTTTAATCATTTTCCTTTCTGAAAAGGAGGTTTGCTTAAAGAATATAACACAACTCATACTATCCTGGTTCAGCATATTACATTAGTAAATAAATATTTAATTGAAAATTATTGAATTTTTTCAATATTGCCATTTGTTCTGTTTATCTTTTCTCGTATATAACGGTATTTTCTAATAGATTGCATTGTCACCGCATCCAAAATTCACATTCTCACATATTATAATCTGTTGAAGATAAGTAATATTTCACAATCTGATAAGTTCATTTTTAAGTAAACTATTTGTCTTTTCAAAAAATGGGGGGGGGAGATAAAAAATAATTCAGGAAAATAATTGAAATGATGTGTTGACAATTAGAAGTCTGGTGAAACACCTACTGTAGTGGCAATGTAGTGCAATTAGTTGCTTAAACCAAAAATTAGGGACGTTGTCAATGCCAGGTTTCACGTAGTTTGCATATCGTGCCAGTATGTTTTAGATATCTTATCTAGTGTTATTAGTGGCTCTGGCATTTCGGCTTTAATTTCATTCACCCTTTGCGTTTCTTCAATCTTGGTTGTATGTGACCTCGTTGTAATATAGGTGTGTACAATACTTCCATAGAGATTGTGCTGCGTAAAGAATAATCTTGGATTCGTTTGGAAATTTTTTATCTTTCATAGAGCTCGTCCCTTCCGTCTACGACTTAATCCTCTTTGCAAGTGCTAGAATATTGAAAGTATTAATTGGTCCTTCAATGCTGGCGTGGTATTTTATTAGAGTTTTATTAGATGTTTTTGCTTTTTGTTTTAATTTTCTTATCTTTTTATTTTTGCCTGGGTTGGAACATACTACCGGATGGCAGACAGTATTCTTCTATTTCAGACACAAACTGTGTGTTTCCATGTGTCTTTTAAAACTTGAACTGTATGAAAATGTTGAAGCACACACGTTACATGAATAAGGTTTTTCACCAGTGTGTGTTAACATATGGATATTCAAATTTGATTTCTGGGAAAACTTTGAGCCACAAACATCACATGAATAAGGTTTTACACCAGTGTGTTTGAACATATGACCGTTTAAGCTTATTTTGTGGGAAAATGTTGCATCACACATATCACATGAATAAGGTTTCTCACCAGTGTGTATTAACATATGACTTTTTAAATTTGATTTCCGGTAAAATGCTGAACCACACACATCACATGAATGAGGTTTTTCATTAGTGTGTTTGAACATATGACTTTTAAAACTTATTTTATGAGAAAATGTTGAACCACACACTTCACATGAATAAGGTTTTTCACCAGTATGTTTAAACATATGACTTTTTAAAGTTATTTTGTGGGTAAATGTTGAACCACACATGTCACATGAATGAGGTTTTTCACCAGTGTGTGTTAACATATGACTTTTTAAATTTGATTTGTGGGAAAATGCTGAACCACACACTTCACATGAATAAGGTTTTTCGCCAATGTGTGTTAACATATGCCCTTTTAAATTTGATTTGTTGGAAAATGCTGAACGACACATTTCACATGAATAAGGTTTTTCACCAGTGTGTTTGAACATATGAGATTTTAATTGTGATTTCTGGGAAAATGCTGAACCACACACTTGACATGAATAAGGTTTTTCATCAACGTGTGTGAACATATGCTTTTTTAAATTTGATTTCTGAGAAAATGCTGAACCACACACTTTACATGGATAAGGTTTATCACCAGTGTGTGTGAACATATGAGTTTTTAAATTTGATTTATGTGAAAATGCTGAACCACATGCCTCACATGAATAAGGTTTTTCACGGGTGTGTGTGAACATGTGACTCTTTAAACTTGATTTGTGAGGAAATGTTGAACCACAGACTTCACAGCAATGTGATTTCTCCCCTGAGTGTGTTTTCATGTTTCTGTCTGAATGTACTTTGCAAGAAATGTCAGCATCACTCACCTCAAATGTATATCATTTTTTTCAATGCTGTGTCTTATGTACTTTTGTAGTTGAGGGTTTTCACCTACATGTGGTAACATATGACGTTTTAATGATAATTATTTTTAAAATGAAGCACACAATTCACATATATATGGTTTATCAGCTGAGTGTATTTTGATGTGTCTGATTCAATGTGGTTTGCAACAAAAGGTGGAATTGCATACTATGTATTTATAGAGTTTTCACTTTTTCCATTAACATACGGATATGGCGTTCTTTCAAATGCGAAATAATCGGCTGCTTTTTAGAATCTTTAACTATAACCCAGAAATTATAAATTAAGTCTTTTGTAAATTACTCATTTTGTTAAATCCAAACTCAAATTTATTTATTATTTTCTATATTTAACGCTTCTTAGAAAGCTAGAAACCACATGAGATATTACGTTTCAATTTGATTTTGTAACAAGAATTTTCTTGAAATAAGTTGTGTCTTTCCTAAATGAAACAATGATCAAAATAAGAGAAAATCCAGTGTTTAATATTGAATTAGTGAAACCACTGTTCCTGTACAATATTTCCTCATATATATATATATAACTTTCTCCAGTCACAACCTGAAAATAAAAATCATGTGTTAATTCATAAGTGTAACTTGTAACATAAATCACACGTCCTAAGTAGTTACATGCATTAAACTGAAAGAAAAATAGTTTCTATATCTTTAGTTAATTTCATAGTTCTTTTGGTATGTGAAGTTATCAGTAAGTAATCTGTAGTAATAACGAAGGTTGCAAATCACTCTGTTAACTTTCAAAGCAGCTCTCACCGTTCGTTACGTGCACTTGCTTCACAAAATCAGTTCCTCTCAGACGGTACGAGACCCGCTTTTATAATATCGAGTCACACCTAATTTTCATACGTACAACGAGACTTTGCGAGATTTTGCGTGAACTGTATGTAATAAACATTCAGGGACGCCATGTTGGATTTCATTCTTTCACCCGCAGCGCACAGGACAGGCAAACTCGAGGACGTTTCGCAAGTAAGCCCTCTTCATGTTCATGTTCCCTACATAATCAACAAATGGTACAAACACAAACTGGAATCAGTATTGGCAAAGCATGCAATAATTACTTTCAAGAAAGATTAATCTAAAGTTAGGGTTATGGTTTCTTTATAAGAAAGATTAATCAAAGGTCAGGCAGTAAAATTGAAAGACTATTTTAAATTTATTTTAAAGGTCTCATTGAACTTCTAGATACATAGTTTCAATAATTTTATTTGTATTCATCCAGTCACAATAAACTAATTAAATGATTTAAAAACATAGATATTATTACCCCATAGGGGCAGCCATCTAACTTTATCAAGCAAATTTATGGAGAAATCCGAACAATATTGCTAAAATAGTTAATAGTTACTTAATAAAATTAATAAAAAGTATTATAGATATATAAATAATAATTATATAAGATATACAGATTAGAGTTAAATTTAAAATTGCAACCAATGATCGTCCTATAATCCATAATAAACATATATTTCTTACATACAAACTATTGCAACCAATGATCGTCCTATAATCTATAATAAACATATATTTCTTACATACAAACTATTGCAACCAATGATCGTCCTATAATCTATAATAAACATATATTTCTTACATACAACTATTGCAACCAATGATCGTCCTATAATCCATAATAAACATATATTTTTACATACAAACTATTGCAACCAATGATTGTCCTATAATCCATAATAAACATATATTTCTTACATACAAACTATTGCAACCAATGATTGTCCTATAATCCATTATAAACATATATTTCTTACATACAAACTATTGCAACCAATGATCGTCCTATAATCTATAATAAACATATATTTCTTACATACAAACTATTGCAACCAATGATCGTCCTATAATCCATAATAAACATATATTTTTACATACAAACTATTGCAACCAATGATTGTCCTATAATCCATAATAAACATATATTTTTACATACAAACTATTGCAACCAATGATTGTCCTATAATCCATTATAAACATATATTTCTTACATACAAACTATTGCAACCAATGATCGTCCTATAATCCATAATAAACATATATTTTTACATACAAACTATTGCAACCAATGATCGTCCTATAATCCATAATAAACATATATTTTTACATACAAACTATTGCAACCAATGATTGTCCTATAATCCATAATAAACATATATTTCTTACATACAAACTATTGCAACCAATGATTGTCCTATAATCCATTATAAACATATATTTCTTACATACAAACTATTGCCAGCAATGATCGTCCTATAATCCATTATAAACATATATTTCTTACATACAAACTATTGCAAGCAATGATTGTCCTATAATCCATAATAAACATATATTTCTTACATACAAACTATTGCAAGCAATGATTGTCCTATAATCCATAATAAACATATATTTCTTACATACAAACTATTGCAACCAATGATCGTCCTATAATCCATAATAAACATATATTTCTTACATACAAACTATTGCAACCAATGATTGTCCTATAATCCATTATAAACATATATTTCTTACATACAACTTATTGCCAGCAATGATCGTCCTATAATCCATTATAAACATATATTTCTTACATACAAACTATTGCAAGCAATGATTGTCCTATAATCCATAATAAACATATATTTCTTACATACAAACTATTGCAAGCAATGATCGTCCTATAATCCATAATAAACATATATTTTTACATACAAACTATTGCCAGCAATGATCGTCCTATAATCCATAATAAACATATATTTTTACATACAAACTATTGCCAGCAATGATCGTCCTATAATCCATAATAAACATATATTTCTTACATACAAACTATTGCCAGCAATGATCGTCCTATAATCCATTATAAACATATATTTTTACATACAAACTATTGCAACCAATAATCGTCCTATAATCCATAATAAACATATATTTTTACATACAAACTATTGCAACCAATGATCGTCCTATAATCCATAATTAACATATATTTTTACATACAAACTATTGCCAGCAATGATCGTCCTATAATCCATAATAAAAATATATTCTTACATACAAACTATTGCAACCAATGATCGTCCTATAATCCATAATTAACATATATTTCTTACATACAAACTATTGCAAGCAATGATCGTCCTATAATCCATAATAAACATATATTTCTTACATACAAACTATTGCCAGCAATGATCGTCCTATAATCCATAATAAACATATATTTTTACATACAAACTATTGCAACCAATGATCGTCCTATAATCCATAATAAACATATATTTTTACATACAAACTATTGCTACCAATGATCGTCCTATAATCCATAATAAACATATATTTTTACATACAAACTATTGCAACCAATGATCGTCCTATAATCCATAATAAACATATATTTTTACATACAAACTATTGCAACCAATGATCGTCCTATAATCCATAATAAACATATATTTCTTACATACAAACTATTGCAACCAATGATCGTCCTATAATCCATAATAAACATATATTTTTACATACAAACTATTGCAACCAATGATCGTCCTATAATCCATAATAAACATATATTTTTACATACTAACTATTGCAACCAATGATCGTCCTATAATCCATAATAAACATATATTTCTTACATACAAACTATTGCAACCAATGATCGTCCTATAATCCATAATAAACATATATTTCTTACATACAAACTATTGCCAGCAATGATCGTCTTATAATCCATTATAAACATATATTTCTTACATACAAACTATTGCAAGCAATGATTGTCCTATAATCCATAATAAACATATATTTCTTACATACAAACTATTGCAACCAATGATCGTCCTATAATCCATAATAAACATATATTTCTTACATACAAACTATCGCAACCAATGATCGTCCTATAATCCTACATTTTAACAGTGAATCTCTCTATCATATATATATATATATATATATATATATATATATATGTTGCATAGTCCTTTAATATCTCGTACCTTTTCTTCTACGTCGTAGAAAGTTTGTCGTCTCGATGTTGTCTAATGGTTGAGTTATTTCTTCCCTTCTATACTGCTGTGAACATCGCCGTCAGCTGTATCTACAGCAAAAACCTTCTTAACACGATTCAGGAGGCAAACAATCTTTTAAATTTTGATTAGTTTTATTCAGGCGTCAGTTTTCTGTCGCTCTTGGAGATGTTTTATAAATGTAGAAGGAGAGATCAAATTACTACTTAATCATAGTTAATTCCTAGCTTAAGTCCTTAGCCATTCGAGGAGGGGGGAAGAAGGAATTCATGCCTGTATTCTATTAGGGAAATAAATTTCCCTTTTCATTTAGGATTACATAGAGAAAATACGTCTGTTCAGCTTGCTTCAAAAAACCAGACTGACAAAACTCCGTTTCCCACACAGAAGCCTGTGACATCACAGAACCTCTATGTGCAGGTTCACCTTGACCCTTTACCTAAGGTCTCATCAACGTGGTGGCCCTGTCAACGCTTGTGAGCTTCGACTGTGAGAACAGCCTTATTTTGCACTTGGTTGTACGGGTTCACCCACACTAAATCGTGCAAGCCAAACCAAACCAAACGATCCCCCACACATACGTCCACTTCAACATGCGTTCGGCCTCACAGGGATATTATCCAACATATATATATGTAATAAGTTTACGATCCCTAATTTTGTCATCCTCATTCTCGTCTAAAAGCAGGAACAATAAGACTAGATCAGCTGTTAGTTGGCTTTGATCTCATACAAAGCTGATATAATATACTGCACTACTGTCACAAAAACGTTTAGCATATGCAGTTTATTAAACATCAAATGGTCTATTAGAAATATTGCAGGATTTCCATAAAGATAAATGGAGCCATTCCTTCCAGACTGAGGTATGAAAAAAGCAACATACTTTTTTGTAGCAAAAAAAAACTGAGTCTCTTTTTAGTCCAAAATTAAAATATTCTATTTATTTATTTTTTGATCAAACAGAAAATGCGTAGGAACTGTTGTTTATTAAGTCGAAGAAATTTTACTTTAATCTCATGATACTTTTCATGTACTCAAATTGAATGAAAAAATCAAATAATTGAATTTAAAAAAATCTAATCTTTGAAAATAATTCTTGCAAATAAAACCATTTTCTTTTTAATAAAATAATCTGCAAAGACAAATTTAGTAATGTGCATATGCGTTATATTGTCTTGTTTATAATTCAACCGTGTAAAAAAGCGATGTTAAAGCAAAATGTGTCTTTTTGGTTGTTGCCAATTCTAGGGTGCCGCAAATCCATTTGATCCTTGATTTGAAAACTAAAAAGATGTTTGGGGAGAAAAAAATAGAAAAGCTAGCCAGCGATTAAAACGGTGAATTACAGTTTTATTCAAAAGATTATAATTTTATTTCAAAACAGGAAATAAAATTTAAGAGCAATAATCAATTTCATCCAAAATTTGGGTAAAAAACAAATGAAATGGGGGAGGAAACCGAATGGTCCCTTTAGTAGAATTAAACCAAATTAATGTTAATTCTTGTTTTAGTCAGCCAAATTATTGACATTAAAAATGAGATTCAGTATGTGTAGGCCAAAATATTCCCAAACAACATAAAACCATTTCACTAATAAAAAATCGATTTAAAGCATTCATTTATAACAGGTTCAATCGTATTGAAGAGAAGTTAATGGAATGTTTTTTTAACAAACATGGCGGTACACAGAAAAGTTGAAGTAACCGAAAATAGAAATCATTACATATGTCTCGCTTTTCAACTCAATCTAACTTCAGAAATGTAAATTATTTTTTTTAATACACAAATACCTATTTTATTCGGAAACGAACATTTAAAATAAGAATAATTGCTTTACTTTTCTGGCATTTTGTGGTTGGGTGGAGCGCAAAGCGAGATAACTCCCATCTTCTGCCTGATTACTTCAACTTTTTTTAAGTACCGCCATGTTTTGGCTATAAAATAATGTTTTTAATCCATTTTATTACATTATAAAAACATAGTTTTAGATAACAATGTCCAAAACGGCAAACACCAAAATATTTGCCATTCACCAAAACAAAATCACTCAATGAATTGCCTACCTTAAACCCACATGTACAATATACAATATGAAATGAAGAGTTGGCGTACAAGAAGAATCTTGTATACTGTATATAAGATTTTTCTATATGATATACAAAATAAAATAAATATGAAATAAAATGAATAATATATGCAATGTAAAAACAGGAAGTGTGTGTATTAGAACCCACGTATTCTAAATGGGTCACGTAAAAGGGACTTCTCGAATGTACTTTAACGAAGTTATAAGAGAGAATTAAACAGAATTGAAAAAATATATATAGTTATATAGTTAGTATCGCCATGTTTGCTAAAATAACGACCGGCTGACTGGCTAGTGGGTCGTGTTTTATTTACTCCTCCCCAGGAGTTAGGCACAAGGCCAGTTTTATCTTACTCCCACAAGTAAGATGTGACCCAAGATCGGGTCGAGAAAGTGGGGTTTAAAAAGCCAGCGCTCGAGAGGTGAGCACTCTGGCCATTTAAAAATTGCCTGGGCAGCCCCGTCGGCATTCCCCGGTAGGGGCGCCTCAGACAGTAAGCAATAAACTTACTCCTCCCCAAAGAGGGGAGGCAAAACCTGGGAGGGTGGACCTCCTAGAACTGCACAGGACAGGCGTGCAGTATCCATCGGAACAGATACTACACTTTGATCTTAGCCAAAAGGCCAAGCGGCTAGTGGGTCGTGTTTGTTTTCATTTTAAGCAATAGACATTTGAATTTTGCGATACGCCTGACCGCGCATAAGTGAACTCCAGAATGTTTACAAAAAAAGGCTAAACGGAATTTTCGATGGCAAAAACACGCCAAATTCGTGAAATTTGGCCATAAAAACGCCAATTTAGCCGGTCGTTATTCTGCGTTTTTACCGCTAAAAGTTATCACTGAATTCCTGTTTTTAATCGAATTTTTATTACTAAAACATAAGCAACAATAAATTAGCTATTGTTGTTCTCGTTCAGCTTAAAATAAAATAAAAAATTAGAAAAACTTAGCGGGAAAGAAAAAAAATATATATATATAAATAGTCTTTAGAGCAACGGAACAGTTTAATAAATAAATTAAACGTAAACTGATCACCCATTTTATGACCAGATAGCGTTTGAAAAAAATGTAACCAATTTCTGGTTTTAGTGAAATCTAAGTTATTATTTTTGTTTATAACTTTATTGCCAACTGGTTTCGAGGTTATTGCCATAGGCTTAAGTAGGTACGGGAAAAATCAATGGCCGATTCCCAAAATATAGAAACATTTTAACTTCCTCCCCCTTCACTTTAAAATTCACCAACATTCAAGAAATCAACCAATTTTTATGTAAGTTTCAGTATTTATGACTCAACAATCACGGAATATAATTAAACCATTATTTTTCTTAAAGTCTTAGTGAAAATGTATTATTTGTTGAAAACAATTTACACCTTTACTAAAGTTATATTTTTTATGTATTAATAAAAAAAAGCATGAATTAAAAAAAATAAAAATAAAAATAAAGCACTGTAGATGTTAAAAATTTAACTTAAAAAAAAAAATATTTCATATATGATACGAAAAGGTCTCCTAAATTCCGTGTTAATAAAATCAAAAGAAAAATTAATTTCTTGAATTAGCGATGTCATCATTGAATAAAGCATTATTTAATCAATATGTTCACCAAAAAATAATATAATTGCAAAAACTATTTAATGTGATTTAAATGATTATGGTTTCTGGGAAAATTAGAAATGCGATATAATTATATTTTTCTTTCGCACATTAACGTGTCATCAGCTGCATAAGAATTTTTTTTGTTGAAAATAAACAAAAAATTGAAAAAAATGAGGATCAGGTTCATTACGAAAAAAAATAATTTTTTAAATTGGATAATTTCTACTAACGATTAACATGGATTGTTATGGTGGCCCTGTTTTGTAATAAATTAGCCTTCCAACCACCACTCACTTTTACATCGCCATCACAATTTTACTTTTTAGAGATTCAACAATTTCGTTAATTTCACAATTCATCGTCAATTATTTGGAAATTTTATATTTGTTTTGTCTTTTTTTCATTAATAAATATTTAAAAAATTAAAAACAATTATTTATTAATACATAAAGAGAATTCAAACATGACATTTTCTTTCAAAATTTAATTCTATTTATTTATTAATAAATAATTGTTTTAACTTTTTCCAATGAATAAATTGTCAGTGTGGTCATTGACTTTAATTTAGTTTTTCACACTTAAAATTAAAAAAAATACACTTTATTTTAAAAAAGAATTAATGTAATAAATCGAATAACTAAAGTTTTTAATCATCATGTAAAAAAATAAAAAAGAATAAAAAAATTAATGGATAATAATTTTTCAACTTCTATAAACTATTACAAAAATTTTTTATATATAAAGTTAAAACTTATAAACAGAAATATTATGACATTTTTGTCTTCCATATATTCTACAGCGATAGTCAATCGGTAAACAAAGTCGTTTCCCGGTTGTCTGAATGTCGGATTTTACTAAACTATGAATTTTGGGGGGATAATTTAGCTAATTTTTACTAAAACGTACGAAATTTTTGTTTTAATTCAGTGTCTTATGACTTTAATTTAATAATTATCTTTGAAATAGTTCCCCAAAACTTATATTTATCTTTCAAGGGATTTTTACAAGTAATTTCTTCAAAGTTCAAAATTCATTGAATTTTGGGGGTTTTCAGCCGTCGTGATTACATTTTTCATTATAATTTATTTTTCACACGTAAAT
>OY744525.1:124233097-124380597 GCA_963556195.1 Sepiola atlantica | reverse complement strand
CATAGTGATTATTAACAGAAACGTTATAATTAAGGATTTTTTAAAGCCATTTTTAAAATTTAATTTTTTTTTTAAATTTGCAGAAATACTTATTTGATAGTAATTATTAAAGAAAACATTAACATAATTTTTGAAAGGGAATTTGGACTTCAAAAATTGTATTGGCCTCTTTTAAATTTTGGCTTTTTTTCCGACAATTTTACATAAAAATATATTTGGTACTGTAATATGGGTTGACTTTTGTCCACTTTTGAAATATATTTGTAAAATTCAAGTAAAGATATGATAAGTTTTCATTATTTTTGTGTTGTATTCTAGGGGGAACATGGTTAACTATCAGTTTAGGTGGAATTTGGAATCAGATTATTGCAATATGAGGAAAGAGAAGCCATAATTAGGGGTGGCCAAAGTGACCCTGCCATGGTGTGACTTTGGCCACACTATACCAGCTCTATTCTTACTAAAGTAATACTTGCATTGGGATGTCTATGGCAACACAGAATAGAATAATTTGAACTTTGCTTCACTAGAAACTTTATTTTACTTTAACTCAATATAAGAACATATCTATGGACATAAACTATGAAGAAAGCTCACATATTTATCATAGTCTACATGTATAACTCAACCCAGATTGACATTTTTTTATAATATTTCTAAACATTTTTCAGGTTTTTTAAACATTGTTCACCCCAAACAAGGCAGGCCGCCACTGTAGACGTAAGGAGCTACTGATAAAAAAGGGTGAAGGTTTTTTTGGGGGTCAACCTAATTTGGGAGCTGCACAGTGAGATGTCTGTTTACATTAATTTTAAATTTCTGTATGTCAGTAACGTCAGGAAAGCAGGGGGCAGGGAGGGAGTTCCAGAGTCCCTGCAGCACGAGGAAAGAAGCTTTTGGAGTAGAAAGCTCTTCGGCATCTGGGGACCTCCACAGTGAATGGATGGGATTTGGCAGATTGTCGGGTTGGTCTAGTGAATCTATGCCGTGGGGGCACCAGAGCAACAAGCTCATCAGAGCATAATCCAGTGAAGTACTTGTAAAACAGGCACAATGATGCAACATTGCGGCGATGGGACAGGGGCTGGAGCTTGGTGGATAGTGAAGGACCTATTAAGTTGGCAACTCTTTTTTGGACCCTGTCTAAGAGGGAGAGACTAGCGGATGATGCACCAGCCCAGATGTGGCAACAATACTGCATGCATGGGCGGATGGTAGCTTTGTAGATAATGTCAGGTGTGAGAGGTTTACTGGCACGGTAGAGGGAGCCCACCTTCTTTGCAGCAGCCCTGGATTCTGCCATGGCAAAGAGAACTACTCTAAACGGCATCTTTCACGATGTGGCAGCCGTACTCCATCCTGGGACATATCGGAGTCAGTAAAATTAAATCCGACCCGGTCCAATTATGTTCTGCAAGTAATTAAATAGAATTCTATTTTATTGTTATAAAGCACATTGTTCCATTATTAAATGTACATATTCTGTGCAAAAATTCTATGAACTACTGGTAAGATTCTTCTAGTATTGGTCTCAGCTTTGTCGATACAGCCAACTTGATTGCCTCCACGCCTTCAAAACGAGTCAACTTTTGATCGAAGCAAGATCAGTTGAATACTTAAGTGGTGTCCATATGTAAATACTGAAGGCTGTTTTGTGAGCAGGTACATTGTTGTTGTAAATTAAAGGCGTCAGCAAAAGCAGTTTAAAAAAGCAATCGTTTTAGAAACTTATGATTAGTTATATATTTTGAATATATCATGTTATGTGGTATTTACGTAACAACTCTTCATTTAGCAGTTTCGTTCAGCTAATCAGAGAAAGCCAGTGTTTAGTATAAAAAGCTGAACACAATGTCTTTCTCCATCTTTCTTGTTCTCTTTCCAGAGAGAACACAGGTGCGTACGTTACAATCCAGCCAGGACCAATTTGGGGCCCTGAAAGGCTCTCAAAGATATTCAACCAAACTCTCTTTGTTCCAGTATCTGTCGTCCCTACTCGCCGCATATGTGTACGTCTTCACTTATTAGACGAACAAGACTTATGAACTTTTTGACACTACGTCCGACGAAGCATATATACTTTGCTTAACGAACGTACAAGTACATCTCATACACGCATACATTATTTCACTAACAAGACAGGGGCGCACACATATCTTCATGCGTAAACATACACGGTTCTAGCAGAAACCAACATGTTTACTCAATTTTTCCTCACACGAAAAACAAAATTCCTTGGACAGTTTGAACTCTCATTTGGCACAAACTTTATCTTTCATTGTCTTAACAAGTTGTTGAATAAACTTAATTAATTTTATATGGATAGACTTTCTCATTCTTTCTTTTGAAAATGTGCGATACTATAGACTGCCAACTCCCCCACAGCTAGCACTACCGGAAGACATTAGCTAGGAAAATGAACCATAATAAAAAATTAAAAAAAAACACTGGCTGATCCACTGAACCCCACGAACCAATGACGCTATGACAATTATTTGTTAATATTCTGGGTGACCAGATAACAATGTAGAAGGCAGGCTGAAGAAAAGGCTGATGTGGCCAGTTTCCGGGGGTATTAATTTACTCCTCTCCAAGAGTTAGGCACAAGGCCAGTTTTTATCCTACTCCCACAAGTAAGATGCGACCCAAGGGCGGGTCGGGAAAGTGGGGCTTGAAAAGCCAGCACCCGAGAGGTGAGCACTCTGGCCATTTAAAAATTGCCTGGGCAGGCCTGTCGGCATTCCCCTGTAGGGGCGCTTCAGACAGTAAGCAATAAACTTACTCCTCCCCAAAGAGGGGAGGCAAAGCCTGGCAGGGTGGACCTCCTAGAACTGCACAGGACAGACCCATTGACCGGCGTAAGTCAAGCCCCGAAGGCCAAGACAATACCAGTATGGGGTGCAGTATCTATCGGAACAGATACTACACTTTGATCTTTACCAACAGGCCAAGAACAAAGAGCCAGTTTCCGGTGGTAGGCTGAGAGGAAATCGGACGTATCTAATTTCGAGTTGAACGTAAATAGATTCAGGGGGCGCTGGTTGTCGAGAGGCAGATTGTCGAGAGAAGCTGACAGTGAACAACAGAAGAAGGAATTCGGCGTTGGTATCAGTGAAGGAGATTAAGTTTATAAATAAAGCCGAATTTTGCCTTAAAAAATGTTGTTTTATTAGTTAAACTTGCGATTTATTAGTGATGTGGTAATTGGTTGAAATAACTGCTGATTTGAGCTTCTGTCAACTCAAGAGTCGATACCTAAAACAACATTCCCTGATGCTGCTACTTCGAACATAATAAATGTGGTGAAAAATATATTAGCACATTTCAATGCACTCGACACCATTTCCGATATAAATAAAACATTCATTTCATGTGGAATGTTATTTTCAAATAATTAACTTGGAAACTTGTGAAAAAAATCAATATTATTTGTTTCAATTGGTTATTTTATTAACAAAAAAAAAAGGTGGACAATTTGTATTTTGAATAAAGAAAAACATTATTTGAAAATAACATTGTACATTTAAATTTTTAAAGATTTTAAAAATATTTTCACAAAATAAAACTTAAGTAAAATAAAATATAAAATCTTATGCGAGTGGAAATTTCAAGATTGTTAACTTTTTGACATTATTGTTGATAAGGACCATCAGCTAAATCACCACCTATCCCCCCTCTCCCCACTCCCCCCCCCCTAAAAAAAATTGAGATTATATTTCTTTTTATTTATTATTGAGGTCGGAGACGCTTATTCTGAAAAACGTGGGTAAAAAAACCCAATTATTTTAGAACTTAAATTGAGGGATAAGTTTCACATAGTAAGTTTCGGAAATTTATTTCTATATTGGCCATGAGGGGTGTCGGGCTGGGGGAGGTCAACATGTTGCCACTGTACCCATGTAAGTCAAAGTTAGCAGTCAGGTTGCGGGTCAGTTCTCCCTGTCTTTATTTTCAACATCATCATCGTTGTGATGAAGCCTAGAGGTGACGGCATGGCAACAGTCCCTAGCAGGAGGAGGGAGGTCGAGTGGGGACAGGATGGAGGAAGAATAACTCACCCAAAGGTACCGATGTGATCTCGGTCTGGATTGTTCGCTATTCGATCAAACTCTTCTATTGCCGCCCTTTTTCGAAATTCATCACCGGAATCACATCCTGAATCACCAAAATAATCACTTTCTTTCTGGACAGATAACGTTTGAATGACATGTAACCGTTCTAGTAAAATCTTAGATTAAAAATATTTTTGGTGGAGGGTGTGAAGCACATGAACTGAAGGTTAGTGATATTATTAAGGGAGGTTTTTTTTGGGGGGGGGAGGGGGGCTGTATACACATGGACTAAGGGTTAGTAGTAGGGTTAATGAGTTCTTTTTACCCCCCCCCCCCAAAAAAAAACAAACACAATGAATCTCTCTTAGCTAAACAATCTGGTTATTTGCTCTTAAAACGCTATCCGGATAGACGATCGACCGAAAATGGGTGATAGTTTTATGTTAAATTTACATGCAAAACTGACCCCTACTCTAAATTCTGAAATAATTTTTTTCTTTCCCAAGACGTAATCGCCTAAAAAAGGAGGATCTCATTTTAGGGTAGTGGGATTTAGCTGAGGGTACTTATCTACAAATGTATTAACAATTATTCAAATATAACATTTTCAAATATTCTTTAAAGACTTCTAGTACGCTTTAAAAAATAAGGCACTTCTGCAGTCTTTATGAAGCAGCAGATTTTCTGTCCTTCTACTGAAAAGGGAAATAATTCAACCGGAAGTGACTTATTTACAACCTAAAAAAAAATGCAAGACTGGTTTGTTTTTGAGTAACAATTAACAATTTTTTTTTTTTATTATATGAAGTAAAAAGATTTTAAATAAAAAACCTTAACCCTAACCCTAACCCTAACATTAAGAAATCAGGCGGTGTGCCTGTAAAAAATCTATTGTTTTTTGCGGCTGGTTCCTCCGTGAGCATTTCCAAATAAATCCATCACTTCCATTGTGGCTTGCCATCTGCATCTGTCTTTGACATGACGGGCACGTCCGACTGCAAGAAATCAGGCGATGTGCCTGTAAAAAATCTATTGTTGTTTGCGTCTGGTTCATTAAATTACCAATGTTGCGAAGATTCAACTCATTTAACTCCATTTTCTAAAAACTAAATTCTACTTCAACTCCCGGTAAATTCAACTTCCGGTGAATTCTGAATGAATTGTACTTGGCGAAAAAAAACGGAACTCTTCAATTTCGATTTCTTAATCGGCAGCTGCTTCATAAAGACTGCAGAAGTGCCAAAAATAATATGTAAACTGTAAAATATTATTATTTGTGTTCCTAAATTATCTAAAAATATTTACCCCCCCCCCCCAAAAAAAAAGCATATATAATAAGCCCACACTTTCGATTTCATAAGGATTGTTTAACTTCATCAACAATACGAAACTAATAAAAAAAAAAGACGCAAATATTTGGGAGTTAACATCTTCAGTATAGCGAAGAGTTAACAATTGAATATGTTAACTTTTCTTTATATAGCTTAATAAAGAAAATTTTTAATCTGGTTTTTGTTAAACTTTTTTTTTCCAAAATGTTGGCTTGCATTTACAATTTGGCCTTTTTTTTTGGGGGGGGGGGGGGCTTTTTTTCCTGAAAAATTTGGCTTCAAACATCTATCAGTCTGGCAATCATCGTTATATCAATGATTTATTTTCTACAAAACGAACAACATATAAGTTTCTTTCTTCCTAGTAATTAGTTTTGATGATTCGTTAAATCAAATTTTTATCGATTCTATTTTAATTTATGCCATTGGATTTAAAAAAAAAAATAATATTAATTTTTATTTGGCAAAAAAAGTTAGTAATTTAAAAATGTAATGTCCCTATTTACACGAGGTCAGACAAAGAGTTTTATTTGACGGGTGAGGGTCGATAAAATTGAATGTAATGTCTAATCAATACAATCGACATTTTGTATTTATACGATCGACAATCGTCAAATTATTTATTTTTTTGTACATTTAAATAATTGTAATTTATTTTTGTTTTTGTGTTTCTTCTAATGATTTGGGTTAACATTTCTGGTTCAATACAATCATTTTATATTTTTATGATTGACAATAGTCAAAATTATTTTTTAAGAATAATTTATGTACGGACATATTTTGTATATTTTGTAATGGTAAAGATTAGGTACTGAAATTCAGTTCCGGTTGCTGCCTCGCAGACGGAAGGACGGTGATAATGGAAAAAAAAGTGACGTCTGATTATCTTCCTCTCAGATAACGTAAAGTCATTGTGAAACTCGTTTACTATTTTTAATATTATTCAATTTAGTAAACAAAGGATACCGAAAAAATTCAATTAAAAACGTTTGATTTTTTTCATGTGAATTATAATGGGGAACACTTTCTGCATTGACAACGACTTCCCGTCTGCGAAACAACAACCGGAACTGAATTTCAGTACCTAATCTCTACCATAACCGTACATTTTTGTACTTTTAAATAATTGTCTTGTAATTTATTTCTTAAATACAGTTTTGTGTGTTATTGTTGGCTCTCCAGAAGGGTTCGCGATCCCGCTGACTTCCGGGTTATCCTGCAGTAAATTTCAAGTACGGATGATCATAAATGATAAAAGAAACTTCTTTTTAAACAGAAAATTTAGAATTGTATTTTTAGTATAATAAAATAAGTTGTGAGCAAAACAAATTATCAAATATATGTTTGTTTATATTTGTATGAAAATATAACATCTTTAATTAATAAAAAAAAGTTTTTTTAATTGATATAAAGTTTTGAAATGTCTAGCGCTGACAACTTCAACAGCTACCTTCAAGAATTTCTTTGGCCGAATAAAACAAAATTATTTCGGCAATATTCTTAATTGTATACACTTTTATTATTCTTTTTAAATACTTTAAATTATGTTGCTGTTTCACAAAAGACAAAAGACATTTGCTTTAAAAATTACTATTAAAATACTAAGCTATTTTATTATATTTTCATCAAAAATCAAAACACATACATTATGTTGCTGTTTCACAGAATACAAAACATTTCAAAACTTTATTTATATCAATACAAAGAAGACACTTCAACATATTTGATTCATAAGAAATATTTTTTATTAAAGATTTGTGATATTTTCATTAAAACAAAAAAAACAAAATACATTTCAACATATTTCATTCATAAAAGCAGATTTATTAAAGATTTGTTATATTTTCATTAAAAAAAACTTATTTCATTATACTAAAATACAATTCTAAGTTTTCTGTTAAAAAAGTTTCTTTTATCATTGATGATCATTCGTACTTGAAATTTACTGCAGAATAACTCGGAAGTCAGCACTATCGCGAACCCTTCTACAGAGCCTTATTGTTTCATAATAATTGGAGTAAAAATCCTATTTTAGTCATTCAAATTACTGAAAGGGGAATGGGTGGTTTTGGGCATAAACAAATTATTCTTTCTTAAAACTATATTTTAGTTATATAAAAAAATCGATTACAAAAGTAATTCAGGGCCGACATACGCTAAATTGATGTTTACTTTTAGACAAATATAGCGGTACAAAGAAAAGTTAAAGTAACTGGAAATGGATGTTAGGGTATTTTCGTCCTCCCACCCTACCCCAACCACAAAATGCAATACGGCTAAAACTAAATAGATTACAAATACAGAATAATCGGCACATGTTCGTCTTTAACCACTGCCCGTTTTTCACAACTTTTTACTGACCATTTTTCTTTTCTTTTTTCGGTGTACACTTATCTATCAGGCTGCTAGAGAATTCCGGCGTTTTTGGAATTTTTTTTCAAATATTTTACATTTTAAGAGGGGGGATCAGTTTCCAATGTTAATTCCACGTAGACTGATCCCCCTCTTTTTGACCATCTCAATTTTTTTAAAAATCTTTTTCGGTGTACGATTACCTATCATGTCAATAGAGAATTCCGGGGGTTTTGGAAAGAAATTTTTTTAAATTGTGATTTTAAGACTAGGGATCAGTTTTCAATGTAAATTCAACGTGGACTGATCCCCCTCTTTTTAACCATCTTAAATTTTAAAAATTATTCTTCTGCTTACAGTTACCTATCATGTCACGAGAGAATTCCGGCGTTTTTGGAAATAAATTTCAAAAAATTGAGATTTTAAGACGGAGGATCAGTCTTGTTCGTCTTTTACCATAGTTCGTTTTTCACAACTTTTTACGTCTTAAAATTTTATTTTTTTGAAATTTCTTTCCAAAAACCCCGGAATTCTCTCGCGACATGATAGGTAATTGTAAGCAGAAGAATAAGTTTTAAAATTTGAGATGGTTAAAAAGAGGGGGATCAGTCCACGTTGAATTTACATTGAAAACTGATCCCCCGTCTAAAAATCACAATTAAAATTTTTTTTTTTCAAAACCCCCGGAATTCTCTATTGGCATGATAGGTAATCGTACACCGAAAAAGATTTTTTTAAAAATTGAGATGGTCAAAAAGAGGGGGATCAGTCTACGTTGAATTAACATTGGAAACTGATCCCCCCTCCTAAAATGTAAAATATTTGAAAGAAAATTCCAAAAACGCCGGAATTCTCTAGCAGCCTGATAGATAAGTGTACACCGAAAAAAGAAAAGAAAAATGGCCAGTAAAAAGTTGTGAAAAACGGACAGTGGTTAAAGACGAACATGTGCCGAATAATCATCTAAGAATTTAACGGAAATTATCGAGTTTTGCTGAAAAAATACAGAATTTGCCGATGAATACAACAATGAATTGTTGAGATAAGATTAATATTTAAAAAACACGATTCTTTCACTAGTATTTTTTAACTTTCGTAGATTTCTGATTTGTACCAGTTTTTTTAACTTTCGTAGATTTCTGATTTGTACCAGTTTTTTTAACTTTCGTAGATTTCTGATTTGTACCAGTTTTTTTAACTTTCGTAGATTTCTGATTTGTACCAGTTTTTTTAACTTTCGTAGATTTCTGATTTGTACCAGTTTTTTTAACTTTCGTAGATTTCTGATTTGTACCAGTTTTTTTAACTTTCGTAGATTTCTGATTTGTACCAGTTTTTTTAACTTTCGTAGATTTCTGATTTGTACCAGTTTTTTTAACTTTCGTAGATTTCTGATTTGTACCAGTTTTTTTATAAAAAAAAACGTCACTCACCTTCTTATTATTCTTGTTCTTATTCTTATTCTTCTTGTTCTTTTTTTTCTTATTATTATTCTTGTTCTTATTCTTATTCTTCTTGTTCTTTTTTTTCTTATTATTATTCTTGTTCTTATTCTTATTCTTCTTGTTCTTTTTTTTCTTATTATTATTCTTGTTCTTATTCTTATTCTTCTTGTTCTTTTTTTTCTTATTATTATTCTTGTTCTTATTCTTATTCTTCTTGTTCTTTTTTTTCTTATTATTCTTGTTCTTATTCTTATTCTTCTTGTTCTTTTTTTTCTTATTATTATTCTTGTTCTTATTCTTATTCTTCTTGTTCTTTTTTTTCTTATTATTATTCTTGTTCTTATTCTTATTCTTCTTGTTCTTTTTTTCTTATTCTTCTTCGTATTATTCCTGTTCTTATTCTATTTACTAAAACTCGCTTCTTACTTTGGCTTCTTCTTCTTCTTCTTCTTCTTCTTCTTCTAATATTTCATAAATATTCCTAACGCCATAAAAAATCTTCACCCAACTTCTATTTAGCAAAAATCGCTTTTTTCTTCTTCTTCTTCTTCTTCTTCTTCTTCTTCTTCTTCTTCTTCTTCTTCTTCTTCTTCTTCTTCTTCTTCTTCTTCTTCTTTTTCTTCTTCTTCTTCTTCTTCTTCTTTTTCTTCTTCTTCTTCTTCTTCTTCTTCTTGTTCTTCTTCTTGTTCTTCTTCTTGTTCTTCTTGTTCTTCTTGTTCTTCTTCTTGTTCTTCTTGTTCTTCTTCTTGTTCTTCTTGTTCTTGTTCTTCTTCTTGTTCTTCTTCTTCTTGTTCTTCTTATTGTTCTTCTTCTTCTTGTTCTTCTTCTTGTTCTTCTTCTTGTTCTTCTTGTTCTTCTTCTTGTTCTTCTTTTTCTTGTTCTTCTTGTTCTTCTTCTTGTTCTTCTTTTTCTTGTTCTTCTTGTTCTTCTTCTTGTTCTTCTTGTTCTTGTTCTTCTTGTTCTTGTTCTTGTTCTTCTTCTTCTTCTTCTTGTTCTTCTTCTTCTTGTTCTTCTTGTTCTTCTTATTGTTCTTCTTGTTCTTGTTCTTCTTGTTCTTCTTATTGTTCTTCTTTTTCTTGTTCTTCTTGTTCTTCTTCTTGTTCTTCTTCTTCTTGTTCTTCTTGTTCTTCTTCTTGTTCTTCTTCTTGTTCTTCTTCTTGTTGTTCTTCTTGTTCTTGTTCTTCTTCTTGTTCTTCTTCTTGTTATTGTTCTTCTTCTTCTTGTTCTTCTTCTTGTTCTTCTTCTTCTTGTTCTTCTTCTTGTTCTTCTTGTTCTTCTTCTTGTTCTTGTTCTTCTTCTTCTTCTTCTTCTTCTTCTTGTTCTTCTTCTCCTTCTTCTTCTTCTTCTTCTTCTTCTTCTTCTTCTTCTTCTCTCACAGTTTTTCCTGTTCATAGACAAAACAATTTCTGTTATATTCTTCAGACATTTTAACTCAATCAGTGAATTGTAAATTCTTTGTTTCTGGGTAAATTTCTCAAACTATACACTAGTATATTTAATCACTTCAATTTATTTGTAGCCCTTCCCCGGAACATTGCCATACCTTCTTCTATATTTAATACTTGTTATTTGGCACTCAAAGTGTAGTATCTGTTCCGATGGATACTGCACGCCTGTCCTGTGCAGTTCTAGGAGGTCCACCCTCCCAGGCTTTGCCTCCCCTCTTTGGGGAGGAGTAAGTTTATTGCTTACTGTCTGAGGCGCCCCTACCGGGGAATGCCGACGGGGCTGCCCAGGCAATTTTTAAATGGCCAGAGTGCTCACGTCTCGAGCGCTGGCTTTTCAAACCCCACTTTCTCGACCCGATCTTGGGTCACATCTTACTTGTGGGAGTAAGATAAAACTGGCCTTGTGCCTAACTCCTGGGGAGGAGTAAATAAAACCCATCCACCAGAAGCACAAACAGCAACCCTGAATAAAGTAGATAATAAAATGCATCATTCAAAAGCTATCAATGTAGCTTTTCCCTTAGTTTTTGGTGGTCAATGTCTCTCATTTTGTTTTGGGTTTGTCAGAGGGATCATGACAAACATCAACAGGGGGGGGGGGGCACACAACGCCCTTTTAAATTACATCTACCATATTCTCACCCTGCACCTTTGTGTCCAACAATCTGTCCTCGATCTACAGTGGGTTTCACCACTTTGGTGACTTTGCTGAGTCTCTTCCTCTCAGGTGGACGTTTCACCTTGCTCTCGCCTGAAACTTCCACCAGTATCCCATGCAGGGTTTCCAGTTCTCTCTCATCAGTCTCATATCTGCCTACTCCTTTTCAGTGTACACTGCCAAAAGAACCATTATTGTCACTATTACTACTGATACTGCTGACCACGCTATAATATGATCTACCTTACTCGCTGATCTAGTATTAGCCTTTTCAACCGCTTAAGGTTTACTTTCCCTTCTGGCTGTAAGAGCTCTGGCATCTTTTCTAATCTTCCACAGCTTGATACAACCCCTCACCAATCTTAGGAAAGATGCCTTCGACACATACCTCTCGTGAACCTCATACTAAGGGAGGAAGAGAAATTGTAGCCCCCAAAGGCTGCGCATCCTATTGGAAATTCTATTACTGACATCAACAGCATTATCGACCTGGTGGGTCCTCCCTCACTCGTGACAATTTTGTTGTCCTCCCAAATTTCACCTACGATGCTCATTGCCAATGGCAATACAACATTGTTGAGAACTATCACCTAATAATTTATCTGCATCCCAGTCTCGTACTTTTTGAACAGGTCAAGCACACATAACTCATGGTTACCTGCCTCATAGTGCAGCTGTCTAACTCTTCTTTGACTCATTCTTTATCAATAGCATGAACTGAATTGAGGCCTAATTAAGGCCTTAAGCTTATATTTGATCACTGCAACTAACTTCTGGTCAGTCTGAGGATAAGGAATGAGCAAATTGATAGCCTAATAGAGCTCACACCTTATGTCCCTATCTGCCTGAGAAAAAGACGTCACCGCCAACAGTTTGTTTTCTTCCAGTAATGTCAAGCACACCAAGACCTGCAGTACTTCCACAGTTTCTTGGTCGGGTCCACTGGCAATCTCAATTTATGAGGTAACCTGGTCTGTATCTTTAGCAAGACTTCTCTCAGTCGTTAAGGAGACACTATGGTCAGTGATAAGTGCCCTAATGACAACATATCCAATTGTTACTGACATGCTTTATCAGCTTTGTTAGGAACTGGCCAGTTTGACTTACCCATCGGATCACTGCCAGTAACGGAAATACTGTTGTACAAACCTCCCCATAACCTTGATAGTGTTATGTCCCTCCCTTTAAAGGGTGTGTACCTGGGAAATAAGCAAATTCAGACTTCCCCTATTCCAGGATAATTCCATTCTCATCAATCACGTGAACTAATGCCTCCTGTTTTCTCATAAGATCTGATAATTTTTCCTCGGATCTTTCTCATGTCTCCTTACACGGTTCTAAACAGTATACTAAGGGCCTTCCTAGTAATAGTTCTCTATTCTGCAACAGATACAGGCTTACCTCTCTCCATTCACCGACCAATGCTCGTGTTTCCTACTTCAATGAGTGCAACAATCAGAGGTATTTCCCCCTCTCCATATCTCCTGTCAACCTGTTGTCTGTCAGTCAACCTATTGTGATCCTCTCCCATGTATCTCCATAGAGGCTTCAACAGGATGACGTCTCGTCGAAACAGCAAATACTATGTCCGCAACTTCAAAGTATCATTAATGGTAAACGACACCACTGCCAGCACTTCAAGCAAATAGACATCCCAATTTTCTGGGCTCCCCCCAGCCAGTTTAGTACATCATCCAAAGTCCGGTAGAAGCGCTCCATCTTAGCATTACTTTGGGGATGATAAATGAAAGTGGTCATGTGTCATATGTTTAACCACTTCAATGTCTCTCATCAACTGCTTTACATCTTTTGGTCCATTGTCAGTAACCAGCTGTTCCGGTTCTATATATGTTGACAGAATTTCCCTGCAAATAACGTTTGACACGATCTGTGACTTTTTGTCTAGGTATGCACAGGTGTCTGGCTAATTCGTTAGCTAATCCTTAAAATCAGAATATACTGGTTTCCGTGAGTAATCATTCCACATGTTCTTGAAATATCAATGCTTCCATTCTGGAATTAATACCTAGGGATATCTTCCCCCCATCCACAAGCTGTTTTTTATCTTCGGCTTTAGGTCTACCGGATTATACCTGCTGCCATGCTACTGAACACCTTGCTATATAACAATGAGATTGTGTGTCTTACCGATACCAATGTGACCGGTTTTCTCATGATACTGCTCAAACAATTTGAGGCTCCCTCTCTTAGCATTGTCTGTGCGATATCACAGCACTTCCTTATGTATCATAAACTGGGAAGTACTGCCTGCCTCTACTTTAGTTCAAAGAGTGGTTATCTCACTATAACTCTGGCTCTTTCATATTGTATCTCTCAACTGAGGGCCCCTTATTTTCGATCATGAGTCTTGTTAGATCAAAATATGTAAACAATGACACTTGTTCAAAGAGCGGTGATCTCACTATTATCCTGATTCTTTCCTATTATATATCTGAACTTCGACTATAGGTCTGGTTTGATCAAGCTGTCGTGTGAGGGTCTCCGATGCCCTTTGGCACTTCTCTCATCTAAAACCTGCCATCCTTTTTCGTCTAGGCTATCAGTGGTCAAGCATCAAGTAAAAGCGGGAACGAATCATATATAGTAGCAGATTGCCCCTATGAATCCTCAGACCTGTGTCATCATTGTCGATTCTTGCATCGCCCAGATTACCTCTACCTTGTTCAGATCCTGATTAATTTATACCTTAGTGCACCGAGCCTTCATGAATTGTTCTCCCAACAGACTGCACTCGGAATTAAGAGAATCCTTATCAGTAACGGTTATCCGATAGATTCAATCTCGAACTGCATCATGAAAAACTTGTAGAATTAAAGTCTCCTTGACCTTTTGACCCAGCAAGATGTCCAGTTAGTCTCAAACTACCTAGTTGTATTAGTTGCGCAAACAAATCACCAAAATTGTAACCGGTTGCTTTTATTCGGTTGCTTAACGTTTAGTTTTGGGCACAAGATCTGATTGTCGGTCTTTTTTCAAAAGATAGTCTGCCTTATATGAAACAAACAGTAACATTATTTATGAATTTAAATGCCAGTGTGATGCTGGTTATATTGGGCTGGCGAAATTGCATTAAGAGACCTGAATAAGCCGCCATAGATAAATATATACACGATCAGGAGACGACTGTTGAGCCAGAGACAGTGACTCAGAAGCAAAACAACAAGCCTTTTTCAAGGCTAAAACCAAACTACTTGTAATAAACCTTTTGCACCATTGCTAGTGCCTGCTTTAGCCTGTCTTCTTTTCCTGACTACAGTAGGTTTTAAATGATGAGGCACAAAATATAAAATCTGATGTTGATCTGTGAACTCTGGCTTAAAATGAACAGCTTGAATACCAAGAAAATGACCACAAATTATATAAATAGAATTTTGAAATCAATGATAAAAAAATATTTTCTCGTTGATGCATTTAACTACTTAGGACATGTCATTACATTTATACTCATGAAGCAATATAATTGATACATGATATTTTTTATTTACAGGTTTAAACAGCAGATACCTAATGGACTACTTTTGATTGATATATATATATATATATATATATATATATATATATATATATATATATGAGGATATATTGTGTGCCCACCAATTTATCATTAAATTAATGTTCTTAACTTATTTACTAACTCAACGTTTGAGAGATAAATAAGAATTTTAATTGAATATTCGAATATCTATGTATCTCATAGAGACCAAGTGTTAGAACCATAAAGGGGCTCCTTTTTTCTGAGTACTTCAACTGAAGTAAAATGAAACAAATAAGTGAGAAACCATATACATGCGATGTATGTGGTTCCACCTTTTCACATAATTATGATTTAAAAAGTCATATGCTCACACACACTTGTGTAAAACCTTATTCATGTGAAGTGTGTTGTTCAGCATTTACCCAAAAATCAAATTTAAATAGGCATGTGTTAATACACACTGGTGAAAAACCTTATTCATGTGAAGTGTGTGGTTCAGCGTTTTCCCGAAAATCATATTTAAAAATTCATATGTTTACACACACTGGTGAAAAACCTTATTCATGTGAAGTGTGCAGTTCAGCATTTTCCCAAAAATCAAGTTTAAAAAATCATATTTTAAAACACACTGGTGACAAACCTTATTCATGTAAAGTGTGTGGTTCAGCCTTTTCCAGAAAATCACATTTAAAAATTCATATGTTTACACACACTGGTGAAAAACCTTATTCATGTGAGGTTTGTGGTTCAGCATTTTCACACAAAACAATTCTAAACATACATATGTTCACACACACTGGTGAAAAACCTTATTCATGTGAGTCATGTGGTTTAGCATTTTCCAGAACATCCGACTTAAAAAGTCATAAGTTCACACACACTGGAGAAAAACCTTATTCATGTGAAATGTGCAGTTCAGCATTTTCCCACAAATCACATTTAAAAACTCATATGTTCACACACACTGGTGAAAAACCTTATTCATGTGAAGTGTGTGGTTCGGCATTTTCAAGAACATCAAATTTAAACAGGCATATGTTCACACACACTGGTGGAAAACGCAGCTGTCAAACCTGACATTGTCATATGGAACAAGAGAGACAGAGAGAGTGGCAACTTTGGTTGAGGTCAGTGTACTTAATGATAGGGGCCTAAACAGAGCTTAAAGGGAGAAAATAATAAAATATCAGGGTCTAATGTATGATATGAAAAGAAACTGGAATCTCAAAGAGATCTCCATGATTCCAGTTATCATAGGAGCCACTGGACTGATAAAGAATAACTTGAAAAAGTATTTAGCAAGTATACCTGGTGGACCAAGTGCCAGAGAATTCCAAACAACTGCACTAAAGGGAACAGCCAGAATACTGGAAAGAGCTCTCGGTTGGAGTTTGTAAATAGCGGGTGATCGTATGGCATTTGGAAGAATGCTCCGTCTCCAGCAAATGAATGAAAAGAAAAAGAAAAAAACAAGAGAGTAAAATAAGGAAATAAAGTTTTACCTTCAAGACGGGCATTTTTATCTTTTCATATTAACTGAACAAACATTAAAAAAAAATTGAATTAACTTGAATAGGAGAGTTTGAATTACCTACGATAAACTATCCTCGAGTGTCTTCGCTCTCTCTTTACAAGGTTTTGTCAAGAAAACCTGACATGAGGATACTTTACCCTACAAGGCAACCCTAACCAAATATTTGAAATAACATAGTATTCGAACCTTAAATAGCATACACTCGACACGGTTATACATGGGATCATATGAGGAATGGTGCACCTTCTAGTAATGTTACCTCAAGTAACAGCACTTAGCTAAATACTCCATCAGACTAGATTTAATCTTGTCCTGAAATGCGGTAAGAGTAAGAGACCAAAAGAAAGATATACTATAAGAAAGTTAACTGGAAAAGAACTGGAAGAGGAAAATTAATGGTCTAAACTTGTTTACTCACTCAACATGTGAGTGGAAAATTAATGGTCTAAACTTGTTTACTCACTCAATATGTGAGTGGAAAATTAATGGTCTATATGTGAGAGGTAATGGGGTACTTTGATAGAACACATGGATATCTATGTATCTTATGTAGATATCAGGTGTTATCCACAGGAAAAGGCTACTTGATAGACTGAGGACTTACACTAAAGTTAAATGAAAACAAAGAAGTCAATAACCTTTTTTATGTGAAGTGTGTAGTTAAGCATTTTACACCAAATTATATTTAAAAACTCATATGTTCAAACTCTCTGGTGAAAAACTCTTTACATGTTAAGTGCGTTGTTCTACATTTCCCCAAAAATCATATTACAGTATAATATGTTGACATACACGCTTGAGGACAGGGTAATTAGAGGGAAGCTGCAGAGAGAATATATGAAGCACCTAAAAAATTCTCCTATCGGAAATCTTACCCCAATATAAAATCACAGCCATCAATCAACTGTGAAGGACAAGCCAAAAAACCTAACACTGTCATCTGGGACAAACCCGAAAAGTCTGCTCATCATGTATGTAACCATTCCAAATGACTATGGCCTGAATAGAGCCGTGTATGAAAAACTTCTGAAATATAAAGACCTGAAAAATGTACTTGAAAACAATATGGTGCCTGATCGAAATAAACATTATGCTGGTTGTAGTAGGGTTGACTATCGTAATGAAAAAAATCTTTAAAAATACTTAGACACTATCCATGGAAGACAATGTTGCCGTGAAGAGCAAATAGCAGCCATTAAAGGGACATATTTCCTTGAACAAGATCTCGGGTAAGGGGTAATGAGATTGTCAATTGGATTATGAATAATACTATAAGATAATTGGAATAGGTAGAATTTGATTACTTAAGAGGACAACTCAAAACATGTCTATTGACTAAAGACGACCATTGTTGAATGTTCTCAGATGAGGAAATATGGCCACTGTTTGAACACTGAAATTTTTAGAAAGTTCTCAGTTTGAATTATTGGCTATTGCTTCCTATAATCGTTCATCATCATCATCATCATCATCATCATCATCATCATCATCATCATCATCATCAAAAACTTAAATTGAGCCTTGTTACGGCTATATTATTCTATCAATAAACACTTAATCAATGCTGAACCGTTCATGCTGGAATAGGTTTTTTCTCTAAATGATTCCTTTGTTATGTATAAGTATGAAATGTACAATATGTATTTTCAAGGTTTTCGATTAACAAATCTGCAATATTACATTTAATCATTAAGTTTTTGTGTAATCAAGTTTCTATTATTTTTTACTTTTATACTAAACAAGTATCTATTGGCATTGGTCTTGAAGGTTAATGAGATTGTCAATTGCTTTCAGATGAGGAAATATACTCATTTGCAGCTATATTATTCTATCAATATTGCTAGATTAAAACAGTGACTCAACACTGAACAGTTTATGCTGTAATAGTTGTTTCTCTAAATGATTATTGGAAGCTCAAGCGTTATTTCTTTTTGCGGTTTACAGTTGATCAGATCTGAAGTTGAGCCGTCTCACAGCTATATTATTCTATCAATAAACACTGAATCAATTCTGAACAGTTCATGCTGGAATAGTTGTTTCTCTAAATGATTATTGGAAGCTCAAGCGTTATTTCTTTTTGCGGTTTACAGTTTATCAGATCTGAAGTTGAGCCGTCTCACAGCTATATTATTCTATCAATAAACACTGAATCAATTCTGAACAGTTCATGCTGGAATAGTTGTTTCTCTAAATGATTATTGGAAGCTCAAGCGTTATTTCTTTTTGCGGTTTACAGTTTATCAGATCTGAAGTTGAGCCGTCTCACAGCTATATTATTCTATCAATAAACACTGAATCAATTCTGAACAGTTCATGCTGGAATAGTTTTTTCTCTAAATGATTATTGGAAGCTCAAGCGTTATTTCTTTTTGCGGTTTACAGTTTATCAGATCTGAAGTTGAGCCGTCTCACAGCTATATTATTCTATCAATAAACACTGAATCAATTCTGAACAGTTCATGCTGGAATAGTTTTGTCTCTAAATGATTATTGGAAGCTCAAGCGTTATTTCTTTTTGCGGTTTACAGTTTATCAGATCTGAAGTTGAGCCGTCTCACAGCTATATTATTCTATCAATAAACACTGAATCAATTCTGAACAGTTCATGCTGGAATAGTTTTTTCTCTAAATGATTATTGGAAGCTCAAGCGTTATTTCTTTTTGCGGTTTACAGTTGATCAGATCTGAAGTTGAGCCGTCTCACAGCTATATTATTCTATCAATAAACACTGAATCAATTCTGAACAGTTCATGCTGGAATAGTTTTTTCTCTAAATGATTATTCGAAGCTCAAGCGTTATTTCTTTTTGCGGTTTACAGTTGATCAGATCTGAAGTTGAGCCGTCTCACAGCTATATTATTCTATCAATAAACACTGAATCAATTCTGAACAGTTCATGCTGGAATAGTTGTTTCTCTAAATGATTATTGGAAGCTCAAGCGTTATTTCTTTTTGCGGTTTACAGTTTATCAGATCTGAAGTTGAGCCGTCTCACAGCTATATTATTCTATCAATAAACACCGAATCAATTCTGAACAGTTCATGCTGGAATAGTTTTGTCTCTAAATGATTATTGGAAGCTCAAGCGTTATTTCTTTTTGCGGTTTACAGTTTAGCAGATCTGAAGTTGAGCCGTCTCACAGCTATATTATTCTATCAATAAACACTGAATCAATTCTGAACAGTTCATGCTGGAATAGTTTTGTCTCTAAATGATTATTGGAAGCTCAAGCGTTATTTCTTTTTGCGGTTTACAGTTGATCAGATCTGAAGTTGAGCCGTCTCACAGCTATATTATTCTATCAATAAACACTGAATCAATTCTGAACAGTTCATGCTGGAATAGTTTTGTCTCTAAATGATTATTGGAAGCTCAAGCGTTATTTCTTTTTGCGGTTTACAGTTTATCAGATCTGAAGTTGAGCCGTCTCACAGCTATATTATTCTATCAATAAACACCGAATCAATTCTGAACAGTTCATGCTGGAATAGTTGTTTCTCTAAATGATTATTGGAAGCTCAAGCGTTATTTCTTTTTGCGGTTTAAAGTTGATCAGATCTGAAGTTGAGCCGTCTCACAGCTATATTATTCTATCAATAAACACCGAATCAATTCTGAACAGTTCATGCTGGAATAGTTTTTTCTCTAAATGATTATTGGAAGCTCAAGCGTTATTTCTTTTTGCGGTTTACAGTTTATCAGATCTGAAGTTGAGCCGTCTCACAGCTATATTATTCTATCAATAAACACTGAATCAATTCTGAACAGTTCATGCTGGAATAGTTTTTTCTCTAAATGATTATTGGAAGCTCAAGCGTTATTTCTTTTTGCGGTTTACAGTTTATCAGATCTGAAGTTGAGCCGTCTCACAGCTATATTATTCTATCAATAAACACTGAATCAATTCTGAACAGTTCATGCTGGAATAGTTTTTTCTCTAAATGATTATTCGAAGCTCAAGCGTTATTTCTTTTTGCGGTTTACAGTTTATCAGATCTGAAGTTGAGCCGTCTCACAGCTATATTATTCTATCAATAAACACCGAATCAATTCTGAACAGTTCATGCTGGAATAGTTTTGTCTCTAAATGATTATTGGAAGCTCAAGCGTGATTTCTTTTTGCGGTTTACAGTTTATCAGATCTGAAGTTGAGCCGTCTCACAGCTATATTATTCTATCAATAAACACTGAATCAATTCTGAACAGTTCATGCTGGAATAGTTGTTTCTCTAAATGATTATTGGAAGCTCAAGCGTTATTTCTTTTTGCGGTTTACAGTTTATCAGATCTGAAGTTGAGCCGTCTCACAGCTATATTATTCTATCAATAAACACTGAATCAATTCTGAACAGTTCATGCTGGAATAGTTTTGTCTCTAAATGATTATTGGAAGCTCAAGCGTTATTTCTTTTTGCGGTTTACAGTTTATCAGATCTGAAGTTGAGCCGTCTCACAGCTATATTATTCTATCAATAAACACTGAATCAATTCTGAACAGTTCATGCTGGAATAGTTTTGTCTCTAAATGATTTCTTTATCTTATTGGAAGCTCAAGTGTTATTTCTTTTTGCGGTTTACAGTTGATCAGTACCTTACCATCATAATTGCAAATACATACACATAAATGAGTTAAGCTATTATTTTCTAGGTTTTAGATTGACATTCCTGCTATAAAACATCTCTAACTGCATAATATACACGAACAAGAGATTACCTACGTTCATTTGTATGTGAATACAGTTTTCGCTGCGATCAGCCATATAACAAGTTAAGCAGACATTGAGGAAAATATTTCATTTTGCTTAATATTAATTAAATGCATAATGAAGAATCATATTATATATGAATACACATTTACTGATGAGCTGAATAGTTTGATACGATTTATTTACATGTAAAATTATATCAACTAATTTCGTGTTGCACAAATCAAAAAACATTTACTTTAAGTTTCCGATTTATTTTTTCTGAACTTTATTGTTCTAAGTACGTTTTGTTTGATTAGAACCAATTCATCTCACGACAACTATTTAATGTATTATTTTCAATAACAATATGCTTCGAATACAGATCCGTATTGCAAGTTATAATATTCGATTTTAATAGTTTTATCTATCTTTATTCAAAAGCGAAGAGAGTATTCCGCATATTATATACACTTTGTCTCGGGTGACTCTTTAAAGCCTTGTTTTAGTATTTTCTAAGTAATCGTAACACTCTCATTTGGGGATATTTTAAGCAATTATGAAAAACATCAGAGTTTGTTTCAGTTTTAGTAAATCCACAAATAAATTTTTACAGTGAAGCAGTAGGATTTTGCTGCTATTCCGGTTAGTTGAAAGAAATAAACCCTATTTATGCGTCAATAATTTTTATAGAAGTTACGTTTCAAATAAGATCGTGTTTCTTTCGGGTCTCGCTAAGACGAGAAATGAAAGCATAAAAATAAATAAATCACCAATTTTCCCCGATGCACTTACACAAATTTAAAGATTATATTTGAAATACATTTTGAAAAGTAATCATAATTTAATATACAATTTTATTAACTCTTTTTACAAATAAATTGATTAAAAATGCTTTTATTGTCTCTGTTTCTTTAAAATCACGTCGCCATAAAAAATTGAGTTATTGTTAAATAGGCCAATTTTTAACGTTGATAGTCTAATAATATGTGCATCTTCATAATCACACGAGGAAAATTATTAATTTTTCTAGTGGCTATTAACACAATAATAAACAGTGAAGTAAGACATAGAATTGGTATTTGACCTGCAATATTTCAATATTCGTTTTTAGTATTCAGTTTTTTAAAGTATTTTGTTAAATGTATGCACAAAACGCTACACCTGTCCATTTGATTGAGGGTGACATGGACTGTCCCCCATACATTTCTTTACAATCACACCGTTGAATAGGTGGGTTATTGTTAAATCTATAAAATTTTTGGTTTGGTTGTGATACAATGGACTGTCCCCCATACAAAGGCAATCGGAAATTGGATTTGTAGTCAGCTAGAAGTGGCCGAGTGGGCAAATGATTCTCTGCTAGACAATGACGAGACGTTTTGGATTTCCGGTCTTGAGTTAATATATTTATGAGTTTGGATTAGTTTATGGCAGTTTTGCTGCTCGGCAGTTGGCGGCTTGATGAGTTACCAAAAGAGTTTGAAATTCAACGACTCGGGCGTTGGACAACTAGTTTTGTGTTGTTTTTATCGTAGTGCGAATGTGATCATCGGGCTTAGACTTTAGATTCTACCCATGGTTTTTTTCACTACGATGATAGATATTGGTAAAACGTGACTCAGATCGACTCTAACAAGCCAGAAGAAATACACTGAGAAGATGGACACGCGAACAAAGAAAAACAAAGAACGAAGTAGAGACAACGCAAAAAAACAAGTAGACTGCTGTACTTGTTTACGGCCTTTTTGCCAAGATCAAAGTGTAGTATCATTTCCGATGGATACTACACCCCATAGACTCGTATTGTCTTGGCCTTCAGGGGTTGATTTGCGGCAGTCTATGGGCCTGTCCTGTGTAGTCTTAGGAGGTCCAACCCCCAGGCTTTGCCTTCTCACCCTTTGAGAAGGGGTTAGTTTATTGCTAACGCCTGAGGCGGCCCTACTGGAAAATGCCGATGGAGCTGCCCAGGCAATTTTTAATGGCTAGAGTGCTCACCTTCTCGGGTGCGGGTTTATCAAATCCCACTTTCCCGACCTTGTGTCACATCTTACCGCTGTGGGAGGTAGATAAATAACTTATCTAACGTTACTGTAGAGTGGAAAGAAAAGGAAAAGAAACAAAGAAATAGATTTTACAAAAACAGTGACGAATGCCGGAAAAGCGATTCATTTGTTTGTTGTTGTTTAACATTTTTAACCCTCTTACGTTATTTGGAATTTGTTCTTCTCTTTTTGCTGCTGTTTTTGTTCTATTTAAATGCTATTATGTGTTGTTACTATTTAAAGTTAATGCTATTATGTGTTGTTACTATTTAAAGTTAATGCTATTATGTGTTGTTACTATTTAAAGTTAATGCTATTATGTATTGTTGCTATGTAAAGTTAATGCTATTATGTATTGTTGCTATTTAAAGTTAATGCTATTATGTGTTGTTACTATTTAAAGTTAATGCTATTATGTGTTGTTGCTATTTAAAGTTAATGCTATTATGTATTGTTGCTATTTAAAGTTAATGCTATTATGTGTTGTTGCTATTTAAAGTTAATGCTATTATGTGTTGTTGCTATTTAAAGTTAATGCTATTATGTATTGTTGCTATGTAAAGTTAATGCTATTATGTATTGTTGCTATTTAAAGTTAATGCTATTATGTGTTGTTACTATTTAAAGTTAATGCTATTATGTATTGTTGCTATTTAAAGTTAATGCTATTATGTGTTGTTACTATTTAAAGTTAATGCTATTATGTGTTGTTGCTATTTAAAGTTAATGCTATTATGTATTGTTGCTATTTAAAGTTAATGCTATTATGTGTTGTTACTATTTAAAGTTAATGCTATTATGTATTGTTGCTATTTAAAGTTAATGCTAATATGTATTGTTGCTATTTAAAGTTAATGCTATTATGTATTGTTACTATTTAAAGTTAATGCTATTATGTATTGTTACTATTTAAAGTTAATGCTAATATGTATTGTTGCTATTTAAAGTTAATGCTATTATGTATTGTTGCTATTTAAAGTTAATGCTATTATGCGTTGTTACTATTTAAAGTTAATGCTATTATGCATTGTTACTATTTAAAGTTAATGCTATTATGTGTTGTTACTATTTAAAGTTAATGCTATTATGTATTGTTACTATTTAAAGTTAATGCTATTATGCATTGTTACTATTTAAAGTTAATGCTATTATGTGTTGTTACTATTTAAAGTTAATGCTATTATGTGTTGTTGCTATTTAAAGTTAATGCTATTATGTATTTTTGCTATTTAAAGTTAATGCTATTATGTATTGTTACTATTTAAAGTTAATGCTATTATGTGTTGTTACTATTTAAAGTTAATGCTATTATGTGTTGTTACTATTTAAAGTTAATGCTAATATGTATTGTTACTATTTAAAGTTAATGCTATTATGTGTTGTTACTATTTAAAGTTAATGCTATTATGTATTATTACTATTTAAAGTTAATGCTAATATGTATTGTTGCTATTTAAAGTTAATGCTATTATGTATTGTTGCTATTTAAAGTTAATGCTATTATGTATTGTTACTATTTAAAGTTAATGCTATTATGTGTTGTTACTATTTAAAGTTAATGCTAATATGTATTGTTGCTATTTAAAGTTAATGCTATTATGCATTGTTACTATTTAAAGTTAATGCTATTATGTGTTGTTACTATTTAAAGTTAATGCTATTATGTGTTGTTGCTATTTAAAGTTAATGCTATTATGTATTGTTGCTATTTAAAGTTAATGCTATTATGTATTGTTACTATTTAAAGTTAATGCTATTATGTGTTGTTACTATTTAAAGTTAATGCTATTATGTGTTGTTACTATTTAAAGTTAATGCTAATATGTATTGTTACTATTTAAAGTTAATGCTATTATGTGTTGTTACTATTTAAAGTTAATGCTATTATGTATTGTTACTATTTAAAGTTAATGCTAATATGTATTGTTGCTATTTAAAGTTAATGCTATTATGTATTGTTGCTATTTAAAGTTAATGCTATTATGTATTGTTACTATTTAAAGTTAATGCTATTATGTGTTGTTACTATTTAAAGTTAAACTAATATGTATTGTTGCTATTTAAAGTTAATGCTATTATGTATTGTTACTATTTAAAGTTAATGCTATTATGCATTGTTACTATTTAAAGTTAATGCTATTATGTGTTGTTACTATTTAAAGTTAATGCTATTATGTGTTGTTGCTATTTAAAGTTAATGCTATTATGTATTGTTGCTATTTAAAGTTAATGCTATTATGTATTGTTGCTATTTAAAGTTAATGCTATTATGTGTTGTTACTATTTAAAGTTAATGCTATTATGTGTTGTTACTAGTTAGAATTTACCGATCTAGTTATTAGCTTTTTTGTTTTATGTTTGGAACTAAGCATGAAGGAGGCTGATACGAACACTGTCATATCTTCAAAATTAAAACATGTGGATCAAAGCTCACAATATTTACAAGAAAATTAGTTGTCTTTTCAGACGAAAGTTGTATTTGAATATATTAAACGAAAATCCTCATGGTAGTTAGACAGATTTATTAGAACAATTGACTAACACACCGCGAGGGTTGCCCTCACTTCACTTGTCGAGGTATTTGCGGTGGCGCAAAGGAGTTTAAGATTACACAATCGCCTAGTAGCTTCTCAGACCCAGGTACATCGGGGGTTGAAAAGGCCAGAAGGGAATGCATGAGAAGGAAAAACGAGATTCGCTTTGGGGCTAGGCGCTTTAGGGTGCGCAGTAGACCAACCAATGGTGAGGGCCACTATTCTCAGTAAGTAAGCTGGAGGCCTTCATGCTCAGAAATGTGGACGACCTTGACATATAAAAAGAGAGTGTGCCTGGGAGAGAAATGTCCGATCAGGAGAGAGAGGTTGGAGGAGAGATGCGGGAAACGTGGTGAAGCCACCCAACAAGTGGTATGGGTTTCTAAAAGCTTTCCATTTTTTGGACAAGGATCCAATTCAAGCTACAAGGTGCATGAAGGTGGGAAAGGGGAAGTAAAAGCGTTGTTCGACACAGGTACCTCCATATCAATTATTAGGTTAGGAAAGTTTTATAAGCAAGAGTTCCAGTTAAAAAAACTGGAGACTCCGAATATACGAATAGTACAGACAGCCAGCACCATGGGTATTGGCTCCCACACATTCAGATTCTGTGCTTGACCATTAGCCAAAGACCGTGCTGGGTGGAGAATTTGACTGGGGCTGTATGTTGGTCAAATGGTAATGCAGGTGTTCCAAGCTGAGCTCAACGAGGATGTCAACTTCGGTTTGAGTTAATGAAAAAAACTCACTCGGTCTCAGTTTTCAGTGTGAATACGGACCACAAAAACGTAGCCTATCCACCCTTTCTGGCTGGAGAGCTCTATTCCAGTGCGGTTTCAGAAACGATATTACAGAGATAACTGACTTGTGGTGGCCAAACGTTACAAGTGACCCTCAGCTCTCCCCAAATGAGATTCTACTTTTTTTAGGCGAGTATGTGGGAATACACTAAAAAAAAACAATTATTTTATAATTAAAGATATGGGATTAGTTACGCATATAAATTTAATGTAAAATGATCGCTACTTTCCGGGTCATTTAAGTAAGCTTTTACCACCAACCCTTAGCCAGACTGCCAAAGTTGTAAAACAACACATAATCACCTTAAAAATTAGAACCTGCCCTCAAAAACGCAAAACTGATCCTCCTATATATATTGTTAAATAATTGTTTTCTTTTCTTCCACAAAGTTTTTCAGGGTATTCACATGTAATCGCCTAAAAAGTAGAATCTCATTTTTAAATAAAAAAGAAGGAGCCTAGAACTCCACACTCACTTAGAAAAATCGATGTTACTTGCTTGAAAACAACAGTGTAAATGGTAGAAGTGCAGAATATTTAACAATCAAGAAATCGTTCAAAAAAAAAGAAGGAAAACAAATGCCTTATACCAAACGCAGTAGAATTTACTAATCCACTGACTGTTATACTTTTTAAGTTTTGAAAATGTTTTAAGCTGTCATTACTGTTGTAGTATCAGCAATAGAAATCTAGCTAGCCCTCCTCCCACTCCCTTCCCATATCCCCTCTTCCGGTTTCGGGCTCACCGTCAGCAGTTCCGGTTTGTACACCTAAGTAAATAAACGTGTTTCACTTCAGCCTCCCTGTATTTTCGTCTAATCGACATCAATCAATGTATACGGATATCACAACAATTACGACATGCGGGAAAAAAAGTCACTTGTTGCTTTACTGTTGGAGAGTTTTATTCCTGAAAAGTTGTAAAAATACAAAAAAAAACTACCACTAACCCTAAGTAAGGGGCAGATGCAAAAGTCATAGATTTACTTTGTAATGCGTATCAGTGTCTCTGTGAGCTGGTTTAGCTAATCAGCTCGCAGGGCGCATTGATATCATTAATTCTCTAAGCGACTACTTGAGTTCCCTTAGGTTATGCAGACGATCACCAAACGGTACCTTGGCACCAGCCAGGACGGATCGCCTTACCCTCTCTCCTGGCTCATCGTCCTAAGTTGCTTTCTACCTAAAACGGTATAGGTAACCTCAAATATACAAATAAGCCCCTTTCGTTTGTTGTTGTAAAAAAGGTTGCGTTTGTTTCTTTAATTCGTTTCGTTTCGTTAAGTTAAGGATAGGGGATAACAAATCCTCTATTCTTACACAGCCACTCGGAGTTTTATTCCTGAAAAGTTGTAAAAATACAAAAAACAAAAACAAAACTACCACTAACCCTAAGTAAGGGGCAGCAACTCGGAGTTAGTGGTAGGATCAGTCATTCTATTTTACAACTTTCCAGGAATAAAGCTTCAACAGTTAAGCGACAATCAGCTATTTGTTTTTTTTTATGGTGTGCACAAAGACTGCTTTGAATTTAATAAATAAAAATTGGAAATAGTTTCAGCGTGTTAAAAGTATACAGCTCGGTATATAATTTAATTCTACTTTGTTAGTATGAGTCATTTTCTATTGTTAACTATCTTGCACATTTACCGAGTGAATACATATTTATTTGAAAATATGGGGGGGGGTCTTAGTTCTATTTTAAATTATAGAAGCGATAAACTAATCCCCCACTCACTAAAAATACTTAGAAAAATCGATTTTATTTGCTTGAAAACAGCAAAATAACTTTTTAAATTATGCATTAAAAAAATATTAGTGAGTATGGGTGAGGGTGGGGGGGGGGCTTCGCTCCTATTTAGAAATAGGTGGGAAAACTTAGTTCACAAAAACTTAGAAAAATAAAATTTATTGGCAGATGGGAAGTACGTGGATGACCTCTGGCTTCCGGTGAAAAAAGCTTGAAAAAAGTGTGTACGGATGCCTGAAAGTGATACAATTTTCTTTTATTCATATTAATTTCGGACTTTTCTTTTTGTCATATTAATTTCAGACTTTTCTTTTATCATAATCTAAAATTTAACATGATACAGACTATTTGAAAAATAATTTATTTGTTTTTATTTGATTGTTTTCAAAACATTTTTAATAGCTTCCTGAAATGAAAAAAATTTCTTCGGCAATATACTGTATTGGATACGCTATTATTATGACGTTTAATAAAATATTTCCCAAAAAACATATATTCACTAAATATTTCCAAAAAAACATTGAATAAAAAAAATCACATTCCGTTGCTCAAAAACATTTCTTGAAAAAAAAAAGATTATTCTATTTTGTTTATTTTTTTTTTTCAATGAAATTTTTTTTAAAGTTTTGAAAATAATCAAATCAATTATTTTTCAAATAGTCTGTATTACGTTACTTATTAGAATATGATGAAAGAAAGTCTGAAATTAATATGAAAAAAAGAAAAGTCTGAAATTACTATGAATAAAAATTAAAAGAAAATGTTGTATCACTTTCAGGCATCCGTACACACTTTCTTCAAGCTTTTTTCACCGGAAGCCAGACGTCCTCCAAGTACTTCCCATCCGACAATTTATTCGCTTAAACAACAAAGAAAGTAAATACTTATTTAAAAATATTTATTTAAAAATATGGGAAGGTGGCTAGACTCGCCCATCTTCTGGAGTGCCAAGTTTGTGTTTTTTGTCGGTTTCGATCATCCATATACAAAGTGAGGAAAACGTTAGCAACGGCTGAGCTGGCACCGTTGTTGGCCTTATATGAATGATTTATTTTTCTACGAACGAACTTGTTCTTTTTCACCCTGTAAGTAGATTTATTTATCTTATGTGTTGTTTTCTTAAAACATATTCGATGATCCGTCGAATTAAATTTTCATCAATCCTATTTTAATTTATGTCATCGAAGTTATTTAAGAAAAACATAATGATTGTTATTTTTCAAAAACAAAGTTAGTAATGTAAAAATGTAATGTCCTTATTTACACGAGGTTAGACAAAGGGTCGTGTTTTATTAGACGAGGTGAGGGGCTTGATCCCCCCCCCCCCTCCAAATAAAGGGGCACTCCGAATTTGGGACAAAAATTGTATGTAATGTCTAATTAATACAACCATTTTGTATTTTTATGACCGGTAGTCGTCAAAATTATTTTGAAATGAAAGCTAAGGTGTATATTTTCAAGAATTTATATCTGTACATACTTTGTATATTTTTTGTACATTCAAATAATTGTGTTGCAATTTATTTATTAAATAGAGTTTTTTTTTGTTTTATAATAATTGGAGTGAAAATCCTATTTTAATCACGCAAATTATTGACATTGAAATGTGCGGGTTTCCCAAACAAGTTATTCTTACTTAAAACTATTGTTCAGTTATTAATAAAAAATCTTTAAAAAGTAATTCATCGCCGACGCACGTTAAATTAATGTTTACTTTTAGCAAACATGGCGGTACACAGGAAAGTTGGGTAAATCTTTGGGACTGTTACAGCTTTTGAACCAGACAACACTGACTTTTACCGACGCAAGATTGCGTAAATAGCCGGAAAAAGACGAATGAAAACGAACCGGCGTTGAAATCAAAACGAGGCGACTTCCCAACAAAAAAATAGTAATGAAACAGTATTTTAAGAAAGAATAACACTCGTCGTATTTTTAATTTCATGAAAAATTAGTTTTTGACAAAATAAATGAATGAAATAACTTTTTTTCTTTTTAGCTGGCCCAGATTTTGAACCAGACAAAAGCTGAATCGTTTTTTTATACTCTAACCTAACCCTAACCCTAAACTAACCATAACCTACTTTTATTGCTTTTGATAACAGTTATTTGTTGACTATTTTCTTTTGGGGATTTTTTTACCCCCTTTTTCTCTGTTGGAAAATTTTGACAATTTACGATTTAATCAATTTACAAGTTAATTTATCGTCGCAATCGTCTGATTGGATAAGCGCTTCGGCAGTTTCTGAATGTTTACGTCTTTTTGGTTCAAAAGCTGTACAATTACCATATTTTTACTATCACGCTGGTTGAAGTTTACCCCCCCCCCCCAGCAATTTATTTTTAGATTTTACTTTTTTTACTACCTGAAAAATATCCGCAAATAATGATTTTTTTAATGAAATATTTTAGAATGGGGGATCACTTTCCTTTATAAATTTAACATAAAATGGGCACTGATTAGTTTTACAATTTTTTAGCGGAAAAATTTAGGGTGAGTTAATTTATTTTTCTACTTATGCAATTGAGTTTTTTTTGTTTTTTGAAACCTAAATTGTGGCGTAACTTTTTATTTTTGAAAAATTTAAATTAATGTTATTTTTACTTTTTATCTGAAATTAGTGACCACGTGCCTGAAAAACTGACAGCTATTTTAGAAAATACTCGTGTTTAGCTAAAAGTGACAATAACAAATGCAAAGATAAATCTTACAGTCAGTATCCACACATTGTTTTCTTTTTTTTCGTTTTTCGTGCCAATAATTTATTTAACGGAAAGTGTTTATTATTTCTTGTGTAGTGTTTAATTTTGTTTCCTTTTTGGTTGGTGTTTTATATTTTTATATAAAAAGGAATTTTTCACTTTTTGTCAAGTTATTTAACGCAAAGTGTTATTTTACTCTTTGCACAGAAGAGAGTTATTCTTTGAGGTTGATGAAAGGAAGTTTTTTGTGTGGAAATGTGTTTTGTATTTTTCTTTTACTTTTATGTTAATAAACGCAATTAGTGCAGCCATACAGACTATACAATAAAGGTGGTGGGTGTGAACGAGTTTAGCTCATTTGTCAATTTCTATTTCATGAGCCAACGAGCACAGTCTATGTTCATTTAAAAATGTAAAGGCATAGCCAGTTGGTATGGCTGAAGGCATGGCCAGTGGGTGTGACTAAAGGCATGGTCAGTGGGTGTGGCTAAAGGCATGGCCAATGGGTGAACAGCATGGCCAGAGCGAAAGCATTTGGAAAACCAAAAAGTCTCCTTTAAATTGTTGGTGGCAGGAAGTAAAAAATCATCCATCATCATCATAAGCTTCTTGTTATTTTTCTCTGTCGGCAAAATTGCTTTCTACTACTTATTTGCCTTCTAATATTTCACAAATCTGCCTAATTCCAATTTACTGGCTTCTGTTTCAATTTGCAGTCTTCCCACTTCCTTCAAAGCAGAACTGGAACCCTAGCACTAACCCTAAACCTAATCTTAAGTTTACCCTAAGCTGATCTTAAGTCCAGGTGCTACTAGGTCATTATTATAGATTAAAACTGATGTTCTGCATTTTTCAATGATAAAGATTTCCTCCTGCATTACGAATAATCAAATGGAAAATAGTATGGCAGGCCAGTTAATATAGAAATTTAGACAATGCATGTAGATTATGTCTGAATGAGGTATTTGAAATTCTAAACTTTAAAGACCCCAAAAAACCTATTAAACTGTAGAAGAGAAATAGCAAACAACTGTGTACACAGATAAAATTTACTTTACGATATTAAAATATAAAACACTAAACTAACACCTAAAAATAGAAGTACACACTTGTGTTAAAATAATTTCATCTATTAATTTTACACAGCAAAAAAACAAACAGAGATGAGTTACCACTATACAAAACAGAACAAATGAATGGGAAGTAAAATCAGTCGAACCTTTGTTTGTGAGAAGCCCTACGATTGGTTAATGGGAATAGCAAAAAATCTTATTGGTTAGCTATCTGGACTAAAACCCATGTGTATATATATATATAAACACCTGGTAAAACAAATTCCATGTATTTTAGCCTGACAATTCCCCACGGGGATAAAACGTGGATGTCTCTATGTATCTTAATTCCCATCAATATACTTTCATAATTTACCATATACATACATTATATATATATATATATATTTATATTTATATATATATATATATATATATATATATATATATATTGCTCGGATGATTCAAAAAACCTTTTAGATTTAATATTTCTGAATTTTTTAGATGAAGATTGAAAATTTATGTAATTTTGATTATTCAGACTACTGTTATCAAAACGTTTTGGCTGCTGTAACCTCTGTCCTTCTTCAGGTATATCTTTTCGATCTCGGAAATATTTATATCGAACTCAAGAATCTGAACAAAATTTTGAACAGAACTCTTGTATCCCAATTGGTAATCTCATAGAGATGTTGACCTTCTGTGTCGAAACCACATACTTTGCGATGGGATCTGATAAATATCGGCAGGAAAAGGGTCTAGCTATCGGATAACCATTGTCTCCAGTACTGGCCAATATATACATGGAATACTTCGAGGAAAATGGTGTAAGGTTCAACACCACTAAAGCCAACAATGTAGCTACAACATGTGGATGACACATTCATACTCTGACCTTACCAGGAAGATGTATATATATATATATATATATATATATATTGCATGAACTTGTATGTTTGTGAGTAATTTAACAATATATAAAGATATAAAGAATCAATAATAATAATAAATGATTAAATAAATAATACATCATCAAATAAATAATTAATTAATTAAGTGAATATATATCTGTCTCTTTTCGTATCCTTGCTCGGCCCATCAACCGTGGATAAAGGATTCATCTTTAAATATTTTACTAGGCCACACTTTTATATTTGTCTAAACTTTTTGTCTCAGGACTTTCACCCGAATATATTCATAACAGAAGCAACGTTCCATTATTGAGTTTTTGATTTTGGAGCATAGACTTGTTTTCTTGCCCTCTCCCCCACCATACCTTCTGTCGTGCAAACAAGACTGAGTAGGGTCTGTCTAAATTGGAAAGATGCTACAAGCATATCTCATATCCCTTCCTCCTGCCTAATTCGAATTAACTCTAACCGAGACTAAGTTCGCCACTCACCACTTTCTGCATATATTGTAACAAGCCTCCCACTTCCTATTGAAGTCAATATATATATATAAATATATATATATATATATATATATATATATATATATAATATCCTCATATATATATATATAATATCATATATATATAATATATATATATATATATCATATATATATATATATATATATATATAATATCCTCATATATATATATATAATATCATATATATATAATATCCTCATATATCTATATATCTATATAGAATATCCTCATATATATATATGTATATATCTATATATATCTATATATAATATCCTCATATATATATATATGTATGTATATATATATATATATATACGTATATATATACTCATATATATACAATATATCAAATATATATATATGTATATATATATATGATATATATATATATATACAATAAATATATATATATATATATATATATATATATATATATATATATATGATATATTTATATATATCATATATTTTGTAACAGCAACCAAACTAGAGAAAAGATCTCGGACACGAATTCTACTGATGAATATGTATTTATTTGTGTGCACGTGGCCAACGCTGAATTATAACATCTTTTCACCGTAAAACTGGAAATACATGAACATAAACAAGTCTTCCAAACACATTCTAAGACAAAACAAAGCAAATTATAAAAGAATAAGAATTTAAATAGGTCTAGATAACTACGTGTTGCTTACCTCTATGTTTGCCAAGCTACTTGCCCCTGAGCCAACGTCCATCACAAGCAGAACAAACGTCCGACTCCCATGTTGACTGGTTGGGCAAGCAGGCGGTGTAGAGGTATGACAGTGACGCCGTGTGCATATCTCCCGAAAGAGAATGGTGCTGAATACAAAATGTCTCCTTCCTTAATTATGACCGGCCAACATGTGAAACTCCTACGTTTACATATTAATATATACATCATATATATATCATATATATATGTATATATATATATATATATATATATCATATATATATCCCATATATTTATATATATATCACATATATTTATATATATATCATATATTTATATTTATATATATATCATATATATATATATATCTATATATATATCATATATATATATCATATATATATATCATATATATATATCATATGTATATATATCATATGTATATATATCATATACATATATATAATTTATATCATATATATATATATATCATATGTATATCATATATATATATCATATGTATATATATATCATATATATATCATATGTATATATATCATATATCATATGTATATATATCATATATATATCATATGTATATATATCATATATATATATATCATATGTATATATATCATATATATATATATCAGATATATATCATATGTATATATATCATATATATATGTATCATATGTATATATATATCTATCATATATGTATATATCATCTATATATATATATCATTTGTATATATATATATCATATATATACATATCATATATATATATATATCATATATATATATTTATCATATATATATACTATATATATATCAAATATATATATAGATACTATATATATATCAAATATATATATATATATATATCATATGTATATATATATATCATATGTATATATCATATGTATATATATATGTATATATCATATGTATATATATCATATGTATATATATCATATATATATCATATATATATATATATCATATGTATATATCATATGTATATATATATATGTATATATCATATGTATATATATCATATGTATATATATCATATATATATCATATATATATATCATATATATCATATATCAATATCATATGTATATATATATCAAATATATATCATATGTATATCATATGTATATATATATCATATATATATCATATGTATATATATATCATATATATATAATATATCATATATATATCATATATATATCATATGTATATATATCACATATGTATATAATATATCATATATATATCATATATATATCATATGTATATATATATCATATATATATATATATAATTTATTATATATATATATGTCATATATATATATATATCATATATATATAGACATATGAATGAAGATAATATATATATATCATATATATATATATATAATATATATAGACATATGAATGAGGATAATATATGTATATATATATATAAGTATACATTTTTATTTATACAAACATTATTTGTTACATATGTGCATACATGAATTAGTATCGGATTACCTATTCATAAGAAATAAAAAATGACTAAACCACAAAAAGATTTATTTAGGAGAGAAAATTCTTCAAATCCATCCATTTCTCGAAAATTCTTGGTCTGATGAGGTTGACTGTCTGGGAAAAGTGCAACCGAAACATGTATGCACATATGTTACCAATAATGTTTGTATAAATAAAAATGTATACTTATAAACAGCTTTACTTGTTATTGAGCTCTTTTTATAAACACTTGAGTTTCTACGGATTTACATTTACAGAAACTAATACAATACACGTACGATATATTTATATATATATATATATATATATATATATATATAACCATGCAAAAATAGTAACGCCAGCTACACTTAGATTTTCTCTTAAAGACCATAAGACTAACTTTCAACAAAACCCATCAATAAGGTTAATTTGCCCATCAAAATCTGACTTAGGCATAATCAGTAAAAAAATTCTTGATAGGGTCATCCCGACAATCAGAAATAAAATTTTCTTTTCGTTGTGGCAATCTTCAGATAGCGTAATTGAATGGTTTATGAACCTTAAAGATAAACATAGATTAAGTTTTATAACTTTTGACATAGACAACTATTACCAATCTATTACCCCAATTCTCTTAAATAAAGCCCTAAATTTAGCGAAAAATAATTCAGACCTTACTGATCAGGAAATTAAACTGATCACCTTAGCCAGAAGATCTATTCTCCAATTCGAAGGCAAATTATGGACCAGAAAGGACACCCCCAACGATTTCGATATTACTATGGGAGCTTCTGATTCTGCTCAGGTAACGGATCTAGTGGGTTTATTCCTCTTAAATGAAATGAAACATAGGTTTAAAAATATAAGAGGGGGCCTATATAGAGATGATGCCTCGGATGAAAGACCTAGAAGATATAGCAAAACAATTGAAGAATTACATGATTTTTTCAGAAATTTCGGCCTTTCCATAACTGTTGATCCGGAGAGAAAAACTTCTAACTTCCTTGATATCACCCTTAACCTCAATGACGGATCATATAGCCCTTTCCATAAACCCAATCTAACTCTTTTCTATGTACATAAACTATCTAACCACCCGAAAGCTATAATTAATTCAATAGTACCGTCTGTTTCCAATAGAATATCTAAGCTCTCTGCCAATAAAACATTTTCAACCAAAACGCACAATTTTATAACAATGCATTGCTCAACTCTGGATATTCTAAAAAAATAACTTATAACCAAAACAAAGAGAAGAATATCATTACACACAATATGACAACTAGCAATAGGAGCCGAACTAAAAGAAATGTAAATAAACAAAGACCTCTAAGGCACTCTATCATACCTGATGAAAATCTCCAACATATAGATAGCCCTACACCTAATGCACGTAAACGCCTTAGAAGCAAAAATAATATTTGGTTTAACCCATCTTTCAATAATAACGTAAAAACCAATATCCCGAAGGAATTCTTTAAAATATTGGAAAACTCTTTTAAATACCCACATAAATATAGCTCCATACTTAATAAGAATTCAATTAAAATTTCATACTCTACTATGCCAAATATAGCCCAAACAATAATCTCAGCAAATAGCAAAAAAATAAAAAAAATATCCAATCTAATTCTTATTATTCCAATCCTATAAATACATGCAACTGCAGGCGCACCAGTGATTGCCCACTAGACAATAGATGCACATATTCTGATATTGTATATGCTTGTACTGTAACTGAACAAAATAATTCTATAATGAATCCTAGAGACCGCATAAATACAGCCCCTAATCAAATTCCACAATTGAGCACTACAACTAATTTGCACCATAACTCTAGACCTAGCAATTCTAATATCCATCCTCTACCTCAGCAAACCGGTAATGAGTTCCCAATAGAAGGTAATGATAACAATAATATACAATCAATCAACCAACCTAATCCACATCATGAAAATACAGTAAATAGAAATAGACCTATGAATAGGAATATAAATGGTGCGGGAATAAGGGTAAATCCTAGGGTACACACATATATTGGGGCCACAGCAAATTTAATTAAATCCCGCATCTCCATGCATAATTACTCCTTCAATAACGATGTCAGTAACAAATAAACATCCCTGACCACTTTAGTTAAAAATTTAAGATCAAATAATATTCCACACAATATAAAATGGTCTATCTTAAAAAAATCAAACTCCTACAGCCCAGGATCCAAACCTTGTGGTCTATGCAACTCTGAAGCTGTAATGATAGCTACTGCACCTAAACATTTAAATCTGATAAATTCTAGAAGTGAATTAGTCTCCAAATGTCGACATGGAAGGAAATTCAAATATGCTATATGGAAACCACCAGCAGTCTTGCCGTAGCTGTTTGGGCGAGCAATGAAACTGGGGGTGTCCAGTCTTCGAGATGGGTCCTTTTTAATTTTTAATCTTTTTTGCCTAAGGGATTTAGACTCTGAGGTTGTAAAGGTTTATACACCTAAATTTTCAGTTTCTAAATATATACACCTAAATTTTCAGTTTCTAAATATATTTACAATATCTTTACAATATCTTTACAACCTCTTAATTGGGAAATATTAAACCTTAAACCTTAAATATATTTACAACTTCTTGATTAGGAAAAATTAAACCCTAATTTGGATTGGACTTCTTGATTGGACAAACCAAACCTTAAATTAAACTTCCTAATCTGATAAAATTAAATCTTAATTTAAACTATTAAATTATTAAGTTCTAATTATTTTGATAACTTCGTAATTGGAAAAATTAAATCTTAATTGTGAAAAATTAAACCTTAGGGCAGGTTAAACTTTTTAATTGGGGAATGTTAAGCCTTGAGTTGGAATTTCTGGGCTGATGGGATTGAATCTTAAATTTAACTACTAATAATTTCTAACCTGATAAAATTAAATCTTGAATTAAACTATAAAATTATTGGAATTTAATAACTTCGTAATTTTTAATTTCATAAATATTCTAGATTACTTGATAGGGCTAGATTTGTGAAATCGGTTTTTACTGTAAGCTAGATTTTAAGTAATACTTTTGGATGTGTACGTGATCACATGACCTGACCTATATTTCCTAACTCCCTTCTCTCTTTCTTTTAACTTCTTAGCTTCTTCCCCTTTGACATAGAATATGCTTACTGACCCAGACAGGGAAGATCTAATCTGGGTGGGGTGGATGGTGGGGTTGTATGTTGCCTTCTTTCTTGAGCCCGTCAAACAGGATGCAACACAGACATAATTTCAGATCCATTAAAGTCATTCTGAGATGTAGACAATTTAATATCGCCTTCTGTTCGTTAGGGATTTGTCATGTCTGGTTGAATTGCAGGGGAGAGAAGATCACTTATATATTTTTTTCGCTCTTCTGGCAAGATGTGATGGGATTCAGTCTTATTCTGCTCAATTCGGATTTAACGGGTTTTCTAATTAAACAACTAACTTTGATTTGACTTGGGTTGCACATGTCGGGATTTCGGAACTTTGATTGGACTTTTTGTATTATTTTGATTGATTTATTTATCATTAACATTGAATATGGACACATTTCGCGACTGGATAACTTTGCCGGCCCCTTCAATTTCACGTATTTGGACTGCTGTTTGTATCTTGGAGTAATGTCCTTCCTGATTATGCTTCTCAACTTGTATGACCTGGATGGACTGTATGGATTCAACAAAAAGTATGTTTTTGGATTGATATGTTTGATGTTATGTATTTTTATGTATTTGTGTATATAATTTTATATATTTTCAAAGCATAATTTTATTACCTGTAGTAGTATAACTGCGGTAATGGTCCTCTGAAGAGAAGAATTATATTTGAAAACTCATGAGCTAAGGACTTAAGGATGCTTTGCATGAACTTTGAATTCTAATAAAATTTGATTGACACCTTATTTTATTACTTCATTTTATATTATAATATATATATATATATATATATATATAATCCTCATTCATATATATACATGGATGTGATTATGTAATTCTTTGAAGACCAAACTGACTTAGTCAATATTCATGAATATAATACATTCCTCAAATTATTTTGTCACATTTACAAAATATTATGTTTATACAAATAACATATATTATCTCTAAACTGCCTTCCAAACTTACATACTCCCACTACAGATATTTGATATTTTTGTGTCTTGGTACAGTCTGAACACTTTCTAATTAACTAGAGAAGTATGTACACATAAACTTTCATTAAGCAGTTTTTCACTGTATTAACTGTCTGTTTGACATGGTTAAGTTAACATAGTACAGCTTGTAATACACACATATTATTAATCTCAGGGTTTATTTGCAGTGTGAAGTAAGAAATAACCTGTTTTTTCTTGAAAATTAATCTTTTCAGATATTCTTTCTTTTGTTGCAAGTACTGCAAATTTTCTTTAAGTAGAAAATAAATTTAAATTATGATTTTCGATTGATAAACACAAAATATTAAATATGTTTCATTCGTATGACATTGCAGCCATTAGTGAAAACTGAGCTGACCTAGAATTTCTTCAATAAAAAGCGGATAAAACTAGGTTTAAAAATTAATCAATTGAATACCAAGTCCACAGCTACAAATGTAACCAATCAAACCTTTATATTAATCATAGATAAACAATTTTAATTAATGATAGATGAAAAATTATTTTTCATGTTGATGCATTTAACTACTTTTGTTATGCACTTTCTGTTTCAACTTACCTGGATGAAGCAATATGATGAATACATTATTTTTATTTTCAGGTTTTAACTGGGGACACCAAATGGACTCATACATATTAACCAAATATAAGAATATATTTACAGTGAATTCATCAATTGAACATTAAATACTTCCTGGATTTTCTTGAGATATCGCTTATTTTATTATTTTTTTGTGAAAAGGCAAAAATTATTTTAAAATATTACTCCTCGCAAAATCGATTTATAATGTGGCATTTGATAGCGTTTAGCTCGATGAGACGGTGTAAAATATGAAAAACATAAATGTTATTTTTGTTTGAATTTTACAAAATGAGACATTTACTGAAGCCTAATAAAATAAGAAAATTATTTCGGTTTTGAATTTTATGAGAGTTTAAATTTAAATGAACAGAACACGGATTGAGTTTTTTAGCAGCAGGCATTTAGAAGAATATCCTGTCCCTTTATTAATTATAAGAAATATAAAAAATGAGTGCAAAACAATATGGATGTAAAGTTTGCAGTTCCACCTATTCTACCAAATCACATTTAAACAGGCACATGAAAAAACACTCAGGTGAGAAACCATATACGTGTGAAGTGTGTGGTTTGTCATTCTCAGAGAATTATAATGTAAAAAAGCATATGTTTACACACACGGGTGAAAAACCTTATTCGTGTGAAGTGTGTGGTTCAGAATTTTCCCAAAAATCAAATTTAAAAAGTCATATCTTTACACACACTGGTGAAAAAGGTGAAAAGCCTCATTTATGTAAGGTGTGTGGTTCAACATTTTCGCATAAATCAAGGTTAAAAATTCATATGTTAATACACACTGGTGAAAAACCTCATTCATGCGAAGTGTGCGGTTCAGCATTTTCACAGATATCAAATTTAAAGTTACATAGGTTAACACACACTGGTGAAAAACCTTATTCATGTGAAGTGTGTGGTTCAACATTTTCTCAAAAATCAGATGTAAAAAAACATATGTTCAAACACACTGGTGAAAGACCTTATTCATGTGAAGTGTGTGGGTCGGCATTTTCACAGAAATCAGATTTAAAAAGGCATATGTATTCACACACTAAAGAAAAACCTTATTCATGTGAAGTGTGTGGTTCAGGATATTCTCAAAAATCAGATCTAAAAACGCATATGTTTAAACACACTGGTGAGAAACCATATTCATGTGAAGTGTGTGGTTCAGCATTTTCACAAAAATCCGATTTAAAAAGGCATATGCTGACACACACTGGTGAAAAACCTTATTCATGTGAAGTGTGTGGTTCAGCATTTTCCCAAAAAACATCTTTAGAAAGTCATATGTTCTCACACACTGGTGAAAAACCTTATTCATGTGATGTGTGTGGATCGACATTTTCTCACAAAAAAAGTTTAAAAAGTCATATGTTCAAACACACTGGTGAAAAACCTTATTCATGTGAAGTGTGTAGATCGGCATTTTCCCACAAAATCAGTTTAAAAAGTCATATGTTCAAACACACTGGTGAAAAACCTTATTCATGTGAAGTTTGTGGATGGGCATTTTCCCTCAAATGTAACTTAAAAAATCATATGTTTAAACACACTGGTGAAAAACCTTATTCATGTGAAGTGTGTGGTTCAGCATTTTCACGGAAATCCGATTTAAAAAGGCATATATTCTCACATACTGGTGAAAAACCTTATTCGTGTGATATGTGTGATTCAGCATTTTCCCAGAAAATATCTTTAGAATGTCATGTGTTCAAACATACTGGTGAAAAACCTTATTCATGTGAAGTGTGTGCAACGACATTTACCCACAAAATAAGTTTCAAAAGACATATGTTAAAACACACTGGTTAAAATGGCATTAATAGACTAGACACTAAAACGAGAAAAATGTTGGCAATGTACAGAGTAATGTACAGGAAGCAGTGTCTACCAAAGCTGTATCTGGCAAGAAGAGTAGGGGGATGTGTCTCAGAAATTGATCATCAATATCGAGCAACTATTGTGACTACCAGCCAATATCTGATGAGCTCGCAGAACCCAAATCATATGAAGGTATGCCAACACAAAGAAACTAAAGTAAGCAGAACAATCTCTCTCACAAAACTGGACAAACATTTTGAACAGGACTGTCTTACAAATAAGGCAGAAACAGCCCGGAAGAGCCACCAGAAAGACACTAATACTTTCCATTCCAGAAAACTAAAAGAATGGACCAACCAACAACGTGCTAAGTATTTCCTAGATGAACTATTCCAAGGAATATATACATAAAGAAAGCTCTGTAGACTGGCTGGAAAAAGGATCTCTCCATTATGATCCACAATATTTCTTCCTTGTGCTTGTTTTACAAGTACTTCAATGGATTGTTCTCTGATGAACTTACTGCTCTGGTGCACCAATGACGTAAATTCACTAGACCAACCCGACACTGCCAAATCCCACCCATTCACTGTAGAGGTCCCCAGATGCCGAAAAGCTTTCTACTCCAAAAGCTTATTTCCTTGTGCTGCTGGACTCTGGCACTTCCTCCCTGCTCGCTGTTTTCCTGACGGTACTGACATGCAGAAATTAAAAACAAATGTAAACAGACATCTCGCTGCACAGCTCCCAATTTAGGTTGACCCCTTCTCTAAAAAAACAAAAAAACTCACACTCTTTTTCTCAGTAGCCCCTTACATCTTGAGTTGTAGTATGCCTTGTTTAGGGTGAACTATGTTAAAAAAAATTAACAAATTCCACTTTGTTCGGTATGAGTCATTTTCTACTGTTCACTATCTTGCACATTTATTTGAAAATTGGGGGGGGGGGCTTAGTCCTATTTAAAATTATAGAGGTGGGAACTTATCCCCCATTCACAAAAATACTTAGAAAGATCGATTTTATTTGCTTGAAAACAACACAAACTTTTATAAATATGTATTTAAATATATTAGTTAGTATTGGTGAGGGATGGGGGGCTTAGCTCCTATTTAATACTATAGGTGGGAGAACTTAGTTCACCAAAACTTAGAAAAAAAAGTTATTCGCTTAAACAACCAAGTAAAAATACTTATTTAAAAATATGGGAAGGTGGCTAGACTCACCCATCCCAAATGATCCTAATTTTCAGTTACCAAATTGTTCTACTTTGTGCCATTTTTTCCTATTCATTTCCTTCTAACATTTTTACCATGCCATTTTTCCGGTACCATTTTTACTGTTCACCTGCCCAGCCAGATCGTTTTGATAAATACTTAAAATGTTAACTTAATATAATGGTTAAATTGTTTTGTTATTCACTTGACTAAAAATCCATTATCAATAAAGTTCACAGCTATCTCTCTTATAAAAATAACTTCGACTCCCCCTCTCCCTCTTCATAAATGTGAATTGATTTTTAGCTAAACAGGCAAAGGTGCATTATAGTTACTATTTACTCACGTCCCCACGAGGGCAAAGTTAGACACAAGGTTGGTTTTTAATCTAGGAAAATATTCAACTCCCTGTCATATCCACATATTTCGCACCATAAGGCATGAAAAAAGAGATGGGGACTTGTTAGCACATGTTTCCCTACAATAAAAACTAAGCTGTAATTCGCCCAAAAGTGAACAAACATTACCAGATGTAGTCTAGAAAGCTAGACACAAGAGACAAGAGATCAGCCCACACAGTTTGCAGGGGCAGCAGTAGGGCAATCAGATTGGAGAAAACTTGTTGCTCGACAGGAAATTCCTTAGATATAGCGGGAAAACCCTGGATAAGAGAAAACAACAGTCAGTTTTCAGGAACAGATGAGTGAAGTTGTGTCAAGATTTGGTGCCCACTCAGTACTTCAAATCGAGAGAATATATCCCCGCATGAAATAAAAAGTGGAATTCAAGATTGATCGTCTGAGAAAAACACAGTGAGGATCTTATCAATGTCTATCGGACATAACAAGGAAACCCCCAGTTTGACAAAGTTTACGAGATTACCTATAACTCGTCACACTAAAAAAAACTAGCCAGGAAGGATGAACTTCAGGATCTAAAATCCTGTGATTATATCCGTCATGTAGCCGACAACTCTACACTAAAAAAATATCCGAGAAAGAATATAAAAAATTATGTGATAGTATCTTCAACTAGGCTATAACATGAAAAACTCTATAAAAATATGTGCCCTATGAAAAAAAGAAAAAATTACATATTTTTAATGTCCTTATTTGAACTTTCATATTTGCCAATTTTTTTTTAGACTCCTGACTGATCAACAATTCTCGGTTTTAACAAGCAACAGGAGTAGAGCACAACTTTTAGTTTGTCATTCAAAGAATTAATAAACACTTGTTATGTTTGTAAAATTTCGCCATTGTAAATTTTTACTAGTGTCTTTATGTTTATAAATTGTGATACTAATGTGTCCCGTTCTTTTCTTTCCCATGATTACTTGCTTGTCTCCCTTTCATAGTTTTAATGAAAAAATATATAAATAAATAAAAGTCGTTTTCATTAACAGCGAGTCTAACATGTGATTCGTGGGCCCAATTAAAACAAAGTATAAGAGATGCGTGGTGTGGGAGGAGAGGGGGTTTCCAACCGTACACATTAACATTCGTGGCTGATTTACACATTTGTAACATTGGTGTCATAGTATCACGTTTATAACATCTAAAAAAAATGGGCACTCTGGATTGGAACAAATTGTAATCATCTGTCGACTTGTATAGCTTTTCAGTTGGTGACAGTGATTAGTTGTATTTTTGTTTGATTTTAATTTTTTTAATTGTGAAATATACATCGAACCTTCAGATCAAGTAAAATCCAGTAGACATCTTGAATCCCTATTTTAATGAGCAACAATACACAACGGAACTTTTTGGGGGGAAGGGGATTAAATAAGCGGTGCCTTTAATATGACGCAACTTACTGGTTGCAGACGAAAATCTGGGGACCCCTTTTGTATCTAAGCACCAAAATTCGGTAGACTTCTTGAATCCCTATTTTAATGAGCAACGATACAAAACGGAACTTTTTGGGGGGAAGGGGACAAATAAGTGGTGCCTTTAATATGACGCAACTTACTGGTTGCAGACGAAAATCTGGGGACCCCTTTTGTATCTAAGCACCAAAATTCGGTAGACTTCTTGAATCCCTATTTTAATGAGCAACAATACACAACGGAACTTTTGGGGGGGAAGGGGACAAATAAGCGGTGCCTTTAATATGACGCAACTTACTGGTTGCAGACGAAAATCTGGGGACCCCTTTTGTATCTAAGCACCAAAATTCGGTAGACATCTTGAATCCCTATTTTAATGAGCAACGATACAAAACGGAACATTTGGGGGAAGAGGACAAAAAAGCGGTGCCTTTAATGTGACGCGACTTCCTGGTTGCAGACGAAAATCTGGGGACCCCTTTTGTATTTCAGTACCAAAATTCAGTAGACATTTTGAATCCCTATTTTAAAAAGCTTTCGAGGCAACGATACAAAATCTGGATAAACAAACATTAAACGAGAATTTGGGACGCTGAAAACATACACAACTTATTAGACGATAGTTGCCGAGTTTGTCATTTATTTCCCCCCCCCCCAAAAAAAACGTACGAATTAATAAAAAATAAATATAAACATTTTTCTTTAGATTTATAAAGTTTATTTCAACATAAACCTTTTCGAATATTTATCAACAATTTTTAATGAAAAAAACCCCGAGTTTTTTCAATCGCGTATTTTTGGGTTATTCGGACTACTATTGTAATTATTGGTTGTTATATTCACAACGTGTCGGCCGTTGTAATCCCCGACTTTCTTTGAAGGTTACATCGGCCGAAACGCTGTGAATACACCAACTAAGATGAGAATAGTAGTCCGACACAAATAATACATCCTCATCTAAAAAAATTCCGAAAGATCATCTTGTATGTGAAGCATATTTTTTCTTGTCACTTTCCTCTCTTTTTTTAAGCAAATTTGAGACATTTATTATTTTTGAACTATTATTTGCTGACTAGTTTTGCAAAAATGAATGTTTAAGTCGAAACCGTTAAAAAGTGTTAATGCATGGGTTGACTGGGTTCGTTTACAAGTTAAGGTATCAGGGAACAATATGTTATTAATTTTTTTTAGTTGCTTAATTAAAATTGTTTCATTGTTAAAGTTGATTTACTTTTTGGTACTTCTGCAGTTTACAGACAGTGCTATTTCTTAAAATAGGATTTTCAAGTCTAATTTAATTTTTACGGTATCTTTTGTTTATTAAATTGTTACGGGAAAGTACAGAATAGTTAACAAAGCCCTCTCCCCATGTTAAGAATGTTTTTCTAAATAATAATGTTATTATTTCAGCACGGTCTGGAAACTGCACAAGTACCTACTTTTTTTAGTTCTTTAATTAGAATCGTTTTATCGTTGAAGTTTATGTTGTATTTTTTATCATATAGTATTTTCAGCGACAGAAATGGAAACTTGAGTGAGTAAAATTTGAAAATATATACATTAGCTTCCATTGCTACTGCCGATCCCCGCGCCATAAAATAACTCGGGGCTTAATAAAAAAAAATATCTTTACTTTTGAAGAGTCAAATAAAGGGGAGATAACTCAAAGTTGTCGAACACGGTTTATTTTGAAATCGATTGTATTATTGTAATTACTGTAAAATAAAGTTAAAACAATGTATACATAACATTGTATGCATAAAGGATACTTTACGAATAAAACAATCACAACGTTTTATGATATTCGACACCAGTTAAAAATAAAATTATTGATTAAAATAAATTAATTATCAAAGAAGAAGAAGAAAATAGAAAAATACGTAAATGGAAAAAAAAGGCAAGAGAAATAGTTTTTTTAAACTAAATTAAAGTTTTATATTGGGTAAAATTCAGCACTTTCTTCGAAAATTAATCTGTGCGCTTGTAAGAAGTCTATTAATTTGGCATTATCTCTGGTTTAATATAACATATCTTGCAAGTTTAGTGGGTGAAAACTGAGTTATCTCTCGCTTAGTTTACTCTTCAGAAAAAAAGATATGTTTTTTGTTACAGAATTTCAGGTTTTTTAGAATGTTGTTTTCAAATATTTTAGATTATAGGAAAAGGGATCAGTTTCCAATATAAATTTAACGTAAACTGATCCCCCTCTTTTTGACCATTTCAAATTTAAAAAAATACTTTTTCTGTGTACGATTACCTATCAGTTCGCTAGAGAATTCCGGTTGTTTTTTAAAAACTTTTTCAAATAGTATAGATTTTAAGAGGGGGATCAATTTCCTATATAAATTGATTGATCTCTTTTTTTACCATCTCGAACTGTTGAATAATACCTATGAGGATGGACGCATCTGTTGGAGATCGGGTTTGACTTACACGATTGTAGCGAAGTCACTCCGTACAAAGCTAAGCGATGTGTTCCCATGATGGGGCAGTGACAAGTGACGAGACCGGAGGGTCAAGGGTTCAAGTCACAGCTGCATTAGTCACGAGGTTCGTGACATCAGAGTTTTTTGCCATGGGAAAACTAAATTGAGATTTAGATCGGTTCTCACTTGGAAGTGACGAGAGAACAACGCACAATCATGTAGCTGTTATAAAAAAGGGATTTCGAATTCCAACATAAGAGCCCAAGTAGTAGAAACGATATCTTCCTCTTCCTCTTCCTCTTCCTCCCTTGCAAGTGATTACGGATTAACGTAGGAATTTTAACTAGATTGTCAGTAAAAAAGTAGGGAAAAACTGGTCATGGACATTGGACAAATAAAAAAAGCACCATATTATTTTCATTTTTATGAACGATTTCTTTGATGATATTCTATATTTAGATACGTCATTATATTTCAGGTTTTAATAAACGCTGTTTAATTTTAGGATTTGTTTCTTCCAAAACAAAATATAGACCTCATTAAAACTCTCACTAACCCTAAATCCAGGTGGGAACAAATTAATATTTGTGGAAAAAAATATTTCCAGGATAATCCACAAAAGTCAGACAAATTAATATTTGCAAAATATTTTATTTTTATATAAAAAGAAAAAAACAGACAAATTAATAATAATGAGAGGTAGTTTGCTTGAAGCATTGTGTGTAATACGTATATAGACGAGTATTAGAAGTCTATCAGAATGCAAGAAATGCAGGAAATATGTCGGCGTTGAGAAGTAGACAAAAACAAGTGATTTTAATTTATATATTAAGAAAACATTTTTTTTTCTTATATAACAAATATTACTTGATTAGGCAAGACTTCAACACTGTGATGTAATGTGTGTGACCGTGTTCCATAATATATTTCGAGGAAGACCTCTTTGTCAAATAGTAGGTGTTTCAAATCTCAAGAAATGTGCGGAATTGCAATATTGCTTATAACGCAGTAAATATTAATATCAGCAGCAAATGTAATAAAACTAAAACTATAACATGTATACGATTCACTGTTGAGCACCCTGATGCTTCTGGATCCCTATCACTTCTTTAGTTTAACTTTAAGATTTCTGATGAGGGAGCTCTTATAACAACATTCTATAGGAAGGCAGCTAGCAGAAACATCTTTGTGCATTACAAGTCGGCCCTCCCTCTAAGAGCCAAAATAGGATATGCGATGAACTAAATAACACGCATCCGGGACAAGTGTAGTGTATTAGCAGTCAAAACCACATGCACTAGGCAATTCCATCAGGTGCTTGATTTGAATGGATACCCCAACACAACCATCAGGCACCTGGAGAACCCTAAAAACTCATGAGACACTTTACAGCCAACACCTACTTCTTTAAACTGCCTCATCTCAGTAATAAAATCACAACAGCAATCCACAGGGCAATTAGAAGAGAGGGCTTGAACATACAACTTGCCCATTCGGGTCCATCACTAAGGAAGTAGCTAGCTACACGCAAACACCAATACAACCCAACACAGTGCACCCTGGCTAACTTCCCAATCAATACCACGGACATTTGTCACCACATATACACGATGTACAGATTAGAATGCACCATCTGCAACAAATTTTACATAGGTAGTACCATGAGACCCCTACATATCAGGATAAAGGAACATACAGACACAAGCATCATCATTCTACAAACACCTCAACACATGCAAAAACACAAACGGACTTATCAAATTAACATCTTGGCCACGGAGGGGGACATTGGAAATCTTCGAATTAAAGAAGCTCTATTAATCTCTAGGTTACGACCTGAACTTAATAGCAGGCTTGAACTGAATTCCTCATTTATAATATAATATATATATATCTCAGACATGCTATTTGGAGAGCTTGCCACTGGCACAAAGCGTACTGGACGCCCTGCACTCCACTACAAGGACGTCTGCAAGCGGGATCTTAAAGCTGGCGGACTCAACCCCTCTCAGCTCGAGACCACTGCCTTAAACTGCCAAGGTTGGCGAACCGTCATCCGGAACATCATCAGTGCAGCTGAGGAGAGGAGAAACACCCGATGGAGGGAGAAGCGATCATGCAGGGCGCAAAAGACAAAAGTCGCCCTATCACATGCTCACTGTTAAAAAAACAGAAAGATGAGAGAAAAAAAAGACTACACAGCCTGTTGCAGCCTGGGTACCATTCTGACCAAGACCACGACGCACATCCCCATGATCTCCCGAGATCGATGGAGCCAACAACAATATCTCATATTTAACCTCAGCTCACACACATCGCATTAACACAATTCTAAGTAAACTTGAATCAGTTTAAAATATATAGATTAAAGAATCATCAGTAAAACAACATACTTGGTATATGGATGTACAATTACTCCCTCCCTCCTTAAAAGAATACAGGGAAAAATAATTAAAGAATACATTATAAAATAAAAGCATTAATAATAATAATTAAAAAAAATAACCGACACATTGTTATACACAATATTACAGCATTGCTGTTAAAATAGATAAATTATGTAATAAGTATAAAAATACAATAAAATAAATAAACATTAATATTCTTATATAATAATACACCTAGTGTATAGATATATAATATATAATATAATAATACACCTAGTGTATAGATACACATTTCATCTTCTTCCTCTACAAAATATTAAAAGTAACCCCCAAATAAACTCCATAAATATAAAAAAGAGAATAATAATCTTGAAAAGGAAAAAAAAAAAAATTTATAAAAAAATAAATAAATAATGAAATAAATGAAGAAACAAATATATTAATAAATATATAAGTTATAAACAAATGTAATAATAGACAAATAAAATAGAATACAAATTTTACTATATAGATTCACTTTTACCCTTCTACAATTGAATGATGTATATATAAAAGTAAGGTAAAATATTTATAAGTTTCAAATATAGTTGAAAATCCTTGAAAAGAAAGTATATATTGGAGATTAAAATTTTGTGTTATATTTGTATGTATGTGTATGTGTGTGTGTATATATATATATATATATATATATATATATATATATATATATATATGTATATATATATTGCTATTTCATGTATCTACATAAATTTTATAAGGAGATATAATTTTTTATGTATCAATTTTGAGTATTTACTTCAACAGTGCTCGATACGTAAGTAGAGCTAGGTAGTAAGCTATGAAAATATATTTATGGCAATTAAGCTACACAGAGGCTCCTGCGTTTCATCCCCGGGGGGAATATTCAGGCTAAAATGCATATATATATGTGTGTGTTTGTGTACAGGTACGTGTGTATATGTTGGTACACATTGTTATAAGGGAGATAATTCAATACTATTTTACAAGAGCTATTCTCTTTTTCGGGAGAAAAAATATTAAATTAAATTTGAATTAAAAGAAAATCGTCAGTGAATTAAACTCTGAATTTTAATAACATTTTACTAAAATCATAACAGCATTAAATAGTTTCAGACTAAGTGGATAATGATAATATTAAAGATAAATAAAAAAAGAATTGAAGAATTTATTTCGTGTACTACATTTACTGCGTGCTACACACAATCTGGCCAGGGTATAAATCAAAACATATTTAGCCGTTAATTATAAAAATAAATTTTAAAAAATTAAAAAAATTTAAAAAAGAAAAAAATTCACAAAAGCAAAGAACTAAATATTGTGGGAATAAAATAAGATAACAATAGTATATATACAATTTTAAAAAATTATTAAATAAATAATATTAGAAAAAAAAGTTTAATTGAACACTGCTCTTGGCTGTTATCCCTACCTCCCCCTCCACAAAAAATATATATGTATTTATTTAATGATTTATTTATTTATTTTTTATTTCTTATATACATATATAACATTTGATCAGTGGGGTCAAATATAAAATATTTAAAAAAATTAGACATAAAATAAATAAGTAATTAAAATAATAATAAAAAAAGATAACAATTTTATTACATTAGTTTTGGATATTCATATTTACTGCGTTATAAGCCAACCCGCACATTTTTTTTGAGATTTGAAACACCCACCGTTTGACAAAGAGGTCTTCCTCGAAATATATTATGGAACACATTACATCAGTGTTGAAGTCTTGCCTAATCAAGTATGATTTGCTATATAGGGGAAAAAAATTATTAAATTTTTTTGAAAGAATATATTAATTAAAATCACGTGTTTTTGTCTTACGTCTCAACGCCGACATATTTCCTGCATTTCTTGCATTGTGATAGCCTTCTAATACTCCTCTAGACAAATTGATATTTGCACAATAGATACATTTTCGCTGGCATAGCTATGAAAATAGACAAAAGTAGTCGATAAAATTTAGCAGTCATTTTGGGAGCTAACCGTTTCAATATACGGCAATATTAATCCCCCCCACCCCCACCGAATTAGAAGTCTGGCTACGCGCCTGTCTCAAATACCTCGTAAAACGTTTTGTTTGTTTCTGGCAACTCCAGAAGATGACACTTCCCCGCTGACTTCCGGTTTACTCTGCAGTAAATGTATCTTCTTACTCGAGTACGGATGATCAAAATTGAAAAAAAAAAACTTTCTTTTTTTATTAATATATGAAAATATAATAACATTTTCATGTCGTTTCACAAAATACAAAAGACATTTCAGATCTTTGTTTAAAACAATGTTTGCTTATGTCTTTTTGTTACTAAATTGCTTTAGAAATAACTAACTGCTTTATTATATTTTCATTGAATAATCAACACACATATGTTGCTGTTTCACAAAATACAAAGATATTTCAAAACTTTGTTTATAGCTATAAAAAGAAGACATCCTATATTTACTCCTCAAGGGAGTTAGGCACAAGGCCAGTTTTATCTTACTCCCACAGGTAAGATGTGACCCAGGATCGGGGTCGAGCAAGTGGGGTTAAAAGCCAGCGCTCGAGGGGTGAGCACTCTGGCCATTTAAAAATTGCCTGGGCAGCCCCGTCGGCATTCCCCGGTAGGGGCGCCTCAGACAGTAAGCAATAAACTTACTCCTCCCCAAAGAGGGGAGGCGAAGCCTGGGAGGGTGGACCTCCTAGAACTGCACAGGACAGGCGTGCAGTATCCATCGGAACAGATACTACACTTTGATCCTAGCCAAAAGGCTGAGAAGTTATTTAGGCCGGTGAATTCCCTCGGACAACCTCCATCTTTATCTACAGATGGAGATTTTACAAACCTTGGGAACTCACCAGACCTTAGGCATAGCGCCCGGGATGTAGGGGGAGGGGGGGTCGGGGATAAGTGACACAAGCTTTTAACATTTTTTATTTTCAACAAAAATACAACAATAAACAGAAAATAAAAACTTTTGCTTACTCTTAACCAGATTCTTGCACCAAAATACCGCATTCACTCTGTGGATGGATCCCTACTTAACATATCCCAAAAAATTGCCGTTGTAAATGATAATTATCGTGGGAGTGGAAAAAAAGATTAAAAACACCCAAAAAGAAAGAAAAATAAAGAACCAAATAAAATGATAAAAAAGGGGGGTTAGTATGGCCCGTCTTTCCCTCGTTGCTAAGTGTTGGACCACCCGCTGTTTTCCGGCCCAAGGCCGAAAACAAGCGGGTCTGTCCCTAAATGGGAGTGGGAACTTAAAAGGGGGGTATTCAAAAAATAACTTCATCGGGAATGGGATCTGGGGTGGATGGCGGCTTCCAAGATGGTAATGCCAAAGGTTTCAAACGACCGGGGACAAAGTAAAACAATGGAAGTGGGAATCTTTGGAAGCTCTCTAGTGCCGGCAAAAATAATATAGGGACAGGATATCTCTCATTCCTACTAGTTAAGAGTTGCTCTTTTAATTAAAAAAGTCTACAGGGGTGGGTTCCGTAGAACCCAGTACCGCGTGTGCCATAACTATGGAGGGAACACGAACTCAAACTTGGCGCCTCGTCGGATGCACAAACTAGTGTCATGCACCCATCTCCTATTGAAATCCATGCGATGTAATCGCTTCCAATCGCATCTGATTTTCACTTTAAGTTGATGTTTAAAGTAAACTACCAGATCGCGATCCGAAACCGATCCAACCCCATGAACCTCATCAAGACGTGTAACCCACGTCACTAGTCTCGCTACGGCTAGGATGGTCAGAAACACCATTCGTTTTTCCCCCGTCCATTGCGGAGCTGCGTTGTTGATGACAGATGCGACATCCAGGACCATCGGCTGCTCGGCGTCGATGCGAGCCGTCACCTCTCCGACATACTCCCAGAGACGTCGAACTTTGCTGCAGCTGAAAAAGGCGTGCTCGGCCGTTTCTTCTTCGTCGTCTTCACAGCGCGGGCATAAGGGGACGTCCCTTAAGCCGTCTCTGCGTAGTCTGCCATAGAGGGGCAGTGCGTTCCGAACCAGTCGCCAGGTCAGAGAATACTCAGAATTGTTGAGATAACTCTGGCCCGGCGCCCAACTCCACTGGGAGCGGGACTCCTCCCTCGACCATCCAAGCCGCTCCTCAAGTGGGTCCGAAGCGGTACCCTCCACTAGATCCCGATATAGTCTCTTCCTAGACCGGGCAAGGTTACTGGACCCCGGCAACGCTCTAAGCGCGGCCCGGCATTCGGCGAAGAACAAGGGCTCCCCTCTCGGCCTACGTCGACCTTCGACCGAGAGGTCGGGTATGAGGTTGGGAAAGGCGCTCCCGACCGCAGGGACCCACGGAGTGTCTTCCATCAAAGTCCGACTCAGGAAAGCCAGTCTCTCGGCATGTCGATGACTTGCCAAGTCAGGCATCCCCAAGCCTCCCACACTCGGAACTTGAGTACAGACCTGTCTGCGGACGTACGCCTTCCGGCCCTTCCAAAGAAGCGAGAAGAGCAAGCGCGTGAAAGCGTGAAGGCGGGCCGCAGGCAGTGGTAGTACAGACAGCCGGTAAAGGATGAGAGGGAAGACGTAAGTGGCGCACGCCTCCGCTCTGCCCTTCAAGGAAAGCTTCCTTCGAATCCAAGCCTGGACCGACGATTCGACCTTTGTCTGTACTTCCGACCAGTTCTTTTCCAGCTGGAGGCCCGGCCCGAACCATACGCCGAGGATTCGAACCGGGCCATCCGACCAGCTGAAGTCACCTGGAAGAGCGGTCTCTCCGCTCCAGGCACCCAACCGCAGGCCGTTCGACTTGCTGCGGTTGATTATGGCCCCTGTCACTTCTTCGTACCGAGCGAGCGCCTTAATCACCGTTCGAATGTCAGTACGGCTCGACACGAAAACGGTGACATCATCGGCAAACGCGGAAACCCTGACTCGCGCTTTGCGAGGAGGGATAGCGATTCCGCGCAGGACTGGTGTTGTCGCCTGATCCCTTAATTTGCGAAGGAAGGGTTCCAACGCCAGGATGTAGAGCAGGGGCGACAGCGGACAACCCTGACGTACCGACCGAGAAACAACGAACGATTCCGACCTCTTTCCGTTGACTTGCACCACTGCCGTCGGCGAGTCATACAGAATGGAGATCCACCTGCGGAAGTCCGGACCAAAACCGGCAGCCGCTAAAACAGCTTTCAGGAAACCATGGTCGACCCTATCGAAAGCCTTGGACTGATCTAAATTGATCAGCGCGGCTTCAGCGTCGTCTTCTGTCCCCTCTATGATCATGCGAATCAAATGCAAGTTGTTCTGAATCGACCTCCCCTTCACAGCAAAGTTCTGCTCAGGCTTGATCAAATCACCGATAACAACCTGCAGGCGGTTCGCAAGAACGCGGGCCAAAATCTTTAACTCTGTGTTTAGCAGAGTTATGGGCCTGTAATCGTCTAAATTACCCCCACCAGGTTGGTCCCCCTTCTTCAGTAATGTGACCACTCCTTTGGTTACCTGTCCAGGGATTGACTCCTGAGCAAACCAGTGGTTAAACACATCCTTCAGAATTGGGACAAACATGGGCGACAGCCTCAAATACATTTCGTACGGCAGACCATCGAGTCCTGGAGATTTGTTCAAGCCGACCTGCTTCAACGCAGTAACGATCTCGCCCTCCGTAATCCTGCCATCACAGCCAGCTGCTCGAGCCGCCTCGAGGCGGGGCGAGTCAGCCAAATAGCTGTCAAACTCCTGGCCGCGGAGTCTGGGCAGTTGGGTGAAGCGTTCCTCCAAATGCTCACGGAACCCCTCACAAATCTCACGAGTCGATACCAGGGTATGTCCTTCCAGGTTTTTCACCTTCCGAATGTACCCGTCCGAGCCACGACGTAAAGCAGCCTTACGCTCAACAGCGTCAACATTCACGGCTTCGTTAGAGACTTTCTTTAACCTAGCTCTAACTACTTGTCCCTCATATCGCTCGCTGGCCAAGCGATTGAGGTCCCCCGTAATTAAGGCTATCTCTAGGGGATCCCCCCCCGCCACCGCCCGGGTCATCTTATCCTCTGCTTGCTTTTGTGTCCTAGCCCTATCTTGAGCGAGGCGCTGGCTGTAGCGGACACAAAAGCTTCTAACACGAGCCTTAGTTTTGACCCAGTATCTACTCCCGATAACCACCCCCACTAATCCCTGCTGAAGTAGTAATGTCAGCTGTTCCCGGAAGTCTCGTATCTCCAGCAAGGAGGTATTAAACTTCCAGTACCCAGCCAACCTAGGCCTATCGCTTAAGTTCAGACGGGCCATAACTAATTTATGGTCCGAATGTCCTAACATAGTGAACGTGGGACAAGATAAGAAATCTATGTCGCCTCTTCTAACTAACATTCTGTCCAAGTAGGTACTCGGACAGAAGGCCGCGCTAGTATACCACGTCCACATATCCCGCCCTGGGTGATCGACACGAAATCTGTCGACAAGATCGCACGAGGCCATCAGGTCAGACAGACTGCTCTCACACCACGCCGACCCTCTATTCCCACCGACCTTATCTATCTTGGGGTCTAGGATGGCATTCCAGTCCCCCATTAAAACTACTCGCTCCGGACCCCCGAGGAACGCCTCCAATCGCCGAAAAAAGGAAACCCTCTCGCCAGCAATGTTAGGCGCATAAACCGCAACGATCCGAAACTTGCTGTTTTCGACGGCAACATCGACCACGACCAGCCGTCCCGCCGCATCCGTATGAACAACGCTAACGTTCGCCGACAGGCTGCGTCTAACCATCACCGAGATGCCACTTCTACGAACATCGCCATATGCTGAGTAGACGTCAAAGTCGTCAGTCAGCACATCACAATCCCCGTACGAACAGAAGTGGGTCTCTTCGATCGCAGCTACATCTACCTTACGGGCCACGAGATCCCTTAGCACGCGGGCAGCTTTGCCTCGGGATCTCATGCCCCTCACATTCCAACAAGCCAAGTTCAAATTCGTGATCCCCATCAGTTAGTGTCGCAAACGGGGCTAAAGTCCTCGGGAGTGAGGACGCCGAAGGCCTGACCGAGACTGCCGGTCAGCAGTTCGGACGAAATCCGTCCGTCTCGTGCCAAACCTCCCACGTCCAAAGGGAAGGTTAGTTTAAGGGCCCGAAAGAAAGAGGGGTGAACATAAACAGGGACCCTCCCCGGACATTGAAAAGATAATTTTTTAAGGGAAGGGTGCTCCTCGTCAATTAGTTTGAACCCCGGGAATGCTGTTTTCCCCTCCTCCACCATCCTCCAGAGAGCATTTGTCCTGCTCCCCTTGTTCTCTCTCAGGAAGGTGGTCATCATGGGGGCCTCCCGGAACTTCTGGGGGCTCTCCACCCGCTTTCCCTTCACATGGGTGAAAGCCTGCATCTGTTTGAGGTATTGCCTTTGCCTCGCACTTAGATCTGGGTGAACCTGGGAGGCGTTGGCTGCACAAATCCTCTCCCCCGGCAGGAAAGGGGACCTCTTTGTCCTTACCTGCCTTCCAGCTGGTGGAGGAGGGGGCGTCTTGGCTGGGGCGGACTCTTTGGTCCCTGCTGCTTCTGCAACGGCCGTTGTGGGTGTTTTGGAGAGAGGAGTGGAGTCCTGTACCCCCGGGGGTGTTGGTGCCTGGACAGTCGGAGTAGCCCCACAGTCTTCGGCCTCCTTGATCTTTTTGGCCCTCGGGTCCTTTTCTTTGGGCTCTACCGGCCCCTCCACTGCCATCCTCTCTTCGTTGGCCGCTGGCTCCTCCTCTGACTCCGACGACTGCTGGAGCTTCCGTTTGTTAGGGAGGGCTTTCTTTCCCCTCCTGGAGGTTACCGGGCTGAATCCCTCCTCCTCAGGCTTCTCCTCCGCCGCCACTGGAGCTGGAGCTTTGGCTGTGGCGGGTGCCACGGGGTTCTCTGCCGCCACTGGAGCTGGAGCTTTGGCTGGAACGGGTGCTCTGGGTTTTCCCGTTGCCACTGGAGCTGGAGCTTTGGCTGGGACGGGTGCCGGGGTCTTTCTCCTGGGGCAGTCCTTGGACATATGCCCCGGCGTCTGGCAATGCCAACAATGTGGCCTCCGTCCCTCCACGATGATGGACATCGTCCAGCTCTCGCACTTGAGTTGGGCAGGAATTTTTTGAAAACCCGCACGCTCCAACCTCATCCGGAATTTGAATTCCCCCGTTTGGATGTTGCGGGGGCCACGGACCGGAATAACCTCTTCGACATCTCCATACTGTGACATTATTGCGCCTAAATGGTCAGCGCTGACACAGCATGGGACGCCGAGAATGGTGACGTTCGTCCTTCTCTTTTCGAGGTACTCCGGCTTGAATTGGAGGTCTTTCCAGCCAAAGTCTCCTCTTGCCACCTTTTCCGCCTCCTGCTGGGTTGGGAGCAGGATGTCCCACATCGCATAGGACCTCTTTGTGATGTAGGTCGCCGGTATCTTGAGGTCCACCAGCATCCGGAACATTTTGTCCCTGGTGACTCCAGTGAGTCCCTTAAGCTTCGCGTCTGTTGTCACCAGGGAGACTATTCTCCTCTTCAGGTTCTCCAGAGTACCCGGGACAAGTCGAATGGTACTGCCCTCCGTGTACTCCTTGTACTTTCCCCTGAAGAGTTCCCTATAGTCTTCCGGGGTCTTTTTGGACTGGGGACCCCATGCAGCGGCCTCCGGCTTGGTTTTTGCTGGGAGCTTTGTGGCGGGCGGCCTGCTCCGGACTTTTGGCACTCCCTTCCTCTCCTTCTTCCTGCCAAGGCTCTCCCCCTCCGACTCCGCCGATGAAGAACCCCCCGAGGAGCACCCGAAAAACAATTTAGGGTCGTACCGGCCCTGTGCCACCCCCAAATCCAGTGATTGGGACTTTCTGAGTAAAGGGGCTTTTTTATTTCCTACAACGGATTCAAAAGGAGTATTGTCGAACCCGGCAAAAAACTCCTCATGAGATAGGATAAGCCCTGGGATTTTCTCGAAATCCCCAAACACCAAATCTGGGCCGTCATCAGACACTGGAGCGTCGCACGGCACGACACTCCCCAACAAGGATCCGGAGGTGCCCTGCGGGGCTACACCTCCTGGGGGGCACTCGGGTGTGCCACCCCCCGACTGGACTGGAGTGTCGCACGGCACGACACTCCCCAACAAGGATCCGGAGGTGCCCTGCGGGGCTACACCTCCTGGGGGGCACTCGGGTGTGCCACCCCCCGACCGGACTGGAGTGTCGCACGGCACGACACTCCCCAACAAGGATCCGGAGGTGCCCTGCGGGGCTACACCTCCTAGGGGGCACTCGGGTGTGCCACCCACTTTCACAGGGGTGCCCTTCGCGGCCACACCCCTCTCGCTGTCTTTAGCCAAGACAGCTCTGGCTTTTGAGACCCAGGTGGCCTCCATCGCAACTGGATCTGTCTGCTGTCCACAACCCGCCGATTCGGAATCAGGGAGACCGTCGCCAAAAGGCACGTGAGTCTTCCCCGAACCTGCCGGCTGCTTAAGTTGGGACAAGCAGTCAGACTCTGAAAAAAGAATTTAAAAAATTAAATACAAGAAAGCCTAGCTCTACCAACGGGGAGCTGCCTCCCCAAGAGGGGGAGGAACTACAATGTAGAAGACCTAGCTCTACCAACGGGGAGCTGCCTCCCCAACGGGGGAGGAGTTAGATAGAAATAACATAAAAGAGAGGAAAAAGAAAAAATAAAAAAAAAAGAGAAAAAATCCCCAAAAGGGGGAGAAAAAAGTGAAAAAACTCCCCAAAAGGGGGAGTCGACAAAAGCCCCAAAGGGGGACTTAGTCAATAGTAAAAAGCTTTAACCTTGCCAATAGGCCCGGTAGCTGATCACTGGACTCTGGGTAAAATGAAAATGTCGCAACTGAGAACAGATACTACACTTTGATCTTAGCCAAAAGGCCGAGAAAAAGGCTGAGAAAGGATAAAAAGAAGACATCCCAACATATTTGATTCATAAACTATTTACTTAAACAGAGTGCTCAATACATGAGCAGAGCTAGAAGAATGTTATAGACATGGCTAAGATCTCAATTCCACCTTTTTAAAATAAATTGCCATTTATTTTGTTTTTATAACATTAACATATTATAAAGACTAAAGATTTTAATTAATATTTTGACACTTTACAAAAAATAAATACAAATATTTTTAAAATAATAATTTTATTTTATTTCCATTTTTCTTAAATACATTTAAATAATAATTATCTAATTTTGAAAAATTATTTATGTGTTTATCATAATTATAGATTAATTAATATTCCACTTTTATCCGAATTTAATATTAATAATGGCTGTTTTAATAACAATATTTGAATTATTTTAATAGGAATTTATAAAGCAAATATTTTATAACAATTTAGTAACAAAAAACATAAGCAAACATTGTTTTAAACAAACATTTGCGCAGATGTGAAGTACGTGGAGGACCGCTGGCTTCCGGTGAAAAATGCTCGAAGAAAGTATGTACAGATGCCTGAAAGTGATACAACATTTTTTTTAATTCATATTAATTTCAGACTTTTCTTTTTTTCATATTAATTTCAGACTTTTCCTTCATCATATTCAAATAATTAACACAATACAGACTATTTGAAAAATAATTTATTTGATTGTTTTCAAACTTTAAAATAAAATGTAATTGAAGAAAATAAAGAAAATAGAATAATCTTTTTTTTTCAAGAAATGATGTTTTTGAGCAACGGAAGGTGTTTTTTTTATTTAATGTTTTTTTGAAAATATTTAGTGAAAATAATGTTTTGGGGAGGGTAAGGGTTAGGGCATTTCCATTTCTAAGAAAAAAGTTTGATTCCGGAAGTTACTCCATTTCCAAGAAAAAAGGTTTTCACTATTATTAAAAAAAAATGTTTTGAAAATAATCAAATAAAAAACCAATAAATTATTTTTCAAATAGTCTGTATTATGTTTATTATTAGATTATGATGAAAGAAAAGTCTGAAATTAATATGACAAAAAGAAAAGACTGAAATTAATATGAATAAAAAAATTGTTGTATCACTTTCAGGCATCCGTACACACTTTCTTCAATCTTTTTTCACCGGAAGGCAGAAGTCCTCCACGTACTTCGCATCTGCCAAAAAACATTTGTGTCTTCATTTTTGATCATCCGTACTTGATCATGAATATACATTTACTGCAGGGTAAACCGGAAGTCAGTGCGGCAGTGTCATCTTCTGGAGTATCAAGTTTGTGTTTTTTGTCGGTTTTGATCATCCATATATAAAGTGAGAAAAACGTTAACAGCAGCTGAGATGACAACGTTGGCGTTATCCTTATATCAATGAGTTATTTTCCTACGAACGAACATGTTCATTTTCACCCAGTAAGTAGCTTTTTTCTTATGTGTTCTTTTCTTAAAACATATTCGATGATTCCTTGAATTAAATTTTCATCAATCCTATTTTAATTTATGTCATAGAAGTTATTAAAAAAAAAAAGGATTGTTATTTTGCAAAAACAAAGTTAGTAATGTAAAAATGTAATGTCCTTATTTACAGGAGGTTAGACAAAGGGTCAGGTTTTATAAGACACCCCGTCGTGATGGTCTAGATCTCCCCCCCCCCCCTCAAATATAGGGCCACTCTGAATTTGGGACACAAATTAAATGTAATGTCTATTAATACAATCATGGTATTTTTTTGCTATCTTACTCGGCGCAGTTCAAATTCTACTTTTTTTGTGTGCGAATACATTTAAACAGCCTACAAAAATATCCGCAAAAAAGAAATTAAAAAAAAAATATTTAAGATTTTAGAGTGGGGGATCACTTTTCTATAAATTTAACGTAAAATAAGTATCTATTTCCTGGTCACTTAGCGTAAAACGAGATATGTAACCGACTTAAGTTTTTTAATTTTGTGAGGAGGGGAGATTTTTTTAAAATGAAAACGTAAAAATTAAGCAAATTTCGCTTTTTTTTTTGGGGGGGGGGGGTCACGTAGGGGTAATGTTTAAAGTTAGCGGTTAGAGTTAGGGTTTATTAAATAAGTACCCCCATAATAAATTGGCTAATTTTCTACGTGTTTTTATTAAAATACCCCCCCCCCCTCCACAAAATTGAAAACTGAAGTAGGTTACATGTCTCGTGACGCTAACTTGCCAGGAAATGGGTTCTCATTTTATGTTAAATTTATAAAGGAAAGTGATCCCCCACTCTAAAATCTTAAATATTATTTTATTTTTTTAAATTCCTTCTTTGCGGATATTTTTTAGACTGTTTAAATGTATTCGCATAAAACAAATAGAATTTGAACTTTTTTAGGAGGTAAACTGCGCCGGTTTAGATAGTAACAATTTATCACAATCATTTTGTATTTTTATGATCGACAGTCGTCAAAATATTTTGAAATGAAAGCTAATGTGTGTATTTTTATGAATTTATATACGGACATGCTTTGTATATTTTTGTACATTTAAATAATTGTATTACAATTTATTTAATAGGGTTTGTTTGTGTTTTTATTTTATAATAATTAGAGTGAAACTCTTATTTTAGTCACCCAAATTATTGACAGTAAAATCGGCGAGTTTAGACATTATTCCAAAACAAATTATTCTTTCTTAAAACTATGTTTCAGTTATTATAAACATCGATTTAAGAAGCAATTCATAGCTGAGAGACGTTAAATGAATGTTTACTTTTAGCAAACATGACTGCACAAAGAAAAGTTGAAGTAACTGGAATGGACATCAGAGTATTCTTGTTTTTACCTCCACCCCACAACCTTAAAATGTAATAAGACTAAAACTAAATAGACAATAAATTACAAATAAAAAATAGTTATTTGTTTAAGACGGCGTGACGGTCTAGACACCCCCCTCGCCCCGAAGGGGGGACTCTGAAGTTGGGGAAAACAATAAATGTAATGTCTAATTAATACAGTTATTTTGTAATTTTACCATCTACCAAATTATTTATATTTTGGGGCAGAAGGGAATTACGTGGAGGACTTCTGGCTTCCGGTGAAAACAGCGCAAAAAAAGTGTGTATGGATGCCTGAAAGTAATACAACACTTTTTTTATTATTCATATCAATTTCAGATTTTTCTTTCGTCATATTCAAATAATTAACATAATACAGACTATTTGAAAACTAATTTATATGTTTTTATTTGATTGTTTGGTGCTTGTTGCTTAAAATACTGAAAAAAAGATTTATTTGTCTTTTTCTGTTTGAGAGTAAAATAGGGGGCAGTAACTCTTATTAACTGCTGTTATTACACGTGACGTAATTTACAGATAATTAATTAGTATTAAATGAACAACAAATTATACAACAATGGAACATTTAAGAATTTATTGTGTGTAAACTTGAGTTTTATACTGAATGAAATTCAGCAATTTGTTTACAAATTTGGCCAAAAGCATTTACAGGTTTGAATTTCTGCGGCCACATGAATTCTGCGAGATAGGAATCCACCATTTGCGTGTGGGTGCCACATTCAATTTTATTTCTTTTTTTTGCTTCACACCACATACGTTCAACGTGGTTGGTGGTGGCACCGGTTTGTGGATTAACAAAATTGTACTTGTGATTCACACGCAAATGATGGAATCCTTCGGCATCAAGGCGATCGTATGCTCGCCAACAATTCGACACAATCGTCGTTCCCGGTCTGATATACTGCTTGATTATTGGAATCAACGTAGCCGCATCCCTGGAAGGCACAGTTATCAGAAAACCGGATTTTGTGGCTTTTTCATAGCCACCAAAAACCCACAACCGCCTCGTAACACGACCGGTGTGGCTTTTCCTCCGTGGAAATAGACTTTCGTCTATTTCCACGGTACGTCTGTAACCTCCTAGAATTTGCAGATGACGTAAAAAATAGTCAATACAGAATTCCCGCATCTTCAACCTCCATTTTACGATAGCTTTGTTACTCGTAATTGAGCACTCTGCTTTTACGTAATCAAAGTCAGCTTTGCCCATCGCCCATAAGTAAATGAATTTCAATATCATGCGAATCGGTAATTTAGATTTTTCAAATATACTGTTATGTCTAATAGACGTTCTAATTGAACAGTATCCGCTCGTGCAACGCTATTGGAAGCCATCAGTTGTCAATCTTGATGGCACAAGTCGCATGTTATGCCCACAATTGCAGGTTTTTTCGCAAGAAATAAGTCCATGCACTTGCAAAAAATCTATCTGCTTCGCTTTTTCTGAAGTAAAATAGAGTATGTCTTCAAATTGGAACAAGTTCAGATCCATGATTACAATTTAAGATAATATCAGGCTTGATAGAAATTAAAGATAAAAACTGTCTCAAAATTACAATTAAGAGTTACTGCCCCTTATTTAACTCTCCAACTGTAAAAGACAAATGTTTTTTTCTGCATTTTAAGCAACAAGCACCGATTATTTTCAAAAATTTTTTACAATGTTCATTGATTTTTTTGTCTTTATATTTGATTTAACGTCTAAAGTGCATTGTTTTTAATGGGTTCTCAGCATGGTCGAGCGAGAAACAAATGTGATGATGATGGTGCTAGTCGACAAGAAAGATGCAGAAACTCTTTTACCCATAATTCGGCGATATGTTCACCCAGGTACATGCATCATAACAGATGGCTGACGAGCCTATCATGCCCTACCGAATCATTTTGTGGTCAACCACAAACACAACTTTGTGGATCCAGACGACCCTACAATCAACACAAACCGTATGGAAGGAAGCTGGGCTCATTGCAAGTTCAAATTTAAAGTGATGAGCAGGACTAGCCCGAAAAACTTCGACGGTCACCTCCAGGAATTTCTCTGGCGCCGCCGAATGAAAACAAATTTCTTCAGCAATATACGGTATTGGATACGCTATTATTATGACGTTTAATACAATATTTCCCAAAAAACATTATTTTCACTAAATATTTTTAAAAAAACATTGAATAAAAAAATCACATTCCGTTGCTCAAAAATATTATTTCTTGAAAAAAAAAGATTATTCTATTTTGTTTATTTTTTCAATGAAAATTTGTAAAAAGTTTTGAAAACAATCAAATAAATTATTTTTCAAATAGTCTGTATTATATTAATTATTAGAATATGATGAAAGAAAAGTCTCAAATTAATATGAATAAAAAAAAGAATAGTCTGAAATTAATATGAATAAAAAAAATTGTTGTATCACTTTCAGGCATCCATACACACTTTTTTCACCGGAAGCCAGAAGTCCTCCACGTAATTACCTTTTGCCTATTTTTGTACATTTAAATAATTGTGTTTCTTTTATAATGATTGCGATTAAAATTCTATTTTAGTCGAAAAGCAAAATAACTATTATGAATTCCATTTCCGGTTACTTCAATGCAAGATTATAATTAATACAATCATTTTGTATTTTTATGATCGACAGTCGTCAAAATTATTTTAAAATGAAAGCCAATGTCTGTGTATTTTCAAGAATTTATATACGGACATATTTTTTGTACATTCAAATAATTGTATTTTTTTGTTTTATAATAATTGGAGTGCGAATCCTATTTTAGTCACCCAAATTATTGACAGTGAAATGGGCGGGTTTGAGCAAACAAATTATTCTTACTTAAAACTATTTTTCAGTTATTTAAAAAAAAATATTAAAAAAGTCATTCATAGCTGAAAGACGTTAAATTAATGTTTACTGTTAGCAAACATGGCGATACACAGGAAAGTTGGGTAAATCTTTTGAACCAGACAAAAACCGACTTTTACCGACGCTGAACTGTGTTAATAGCGGCAAAAAGACGAATGAAAACGAACCGGCGTTGAAATCAAAACGAGGCAACGTCCCAAAATAAAATAATAATGAAACAACATTTACAGAAAGAATAACACTCGCCGTATGTTAATTTAATGAAAAATTATTTTTGACAAAAAACATGAATGAAATAACTTTTTTTCTTTCTGACTGGCCCAGATTTTGAACAAGACAAAAGTTCAACCGTTTTTATTTACTCTAACCTAACCCTAAACTAATCCTCACCTACTTTTATTGCTTTTGGTAACAGTTATTTGTGGATTATTTTCTTTTTTAAAAATTTTTTTACCCCTGTTTTCTCTGTTGGAAATGTTTTAAAATTTATGATTTAATCAATTTACAAGTTAATTTATCGCCGCAATCGTCTGATTTGATAAGCGCTTCGCAGCTTCACGTCTGTTTGGTTCAAAAGCTGTACAAGTACAACAGTTTACGCCACGCCCAACAAAATTTTACTTTTTTATTACATGTAAACCACCTGAAAAATATACGCAAAGAATGATTTTTTTAATGAAATATTTTAGATTTTAGAATGGGGGATCACTTTCCTATATAAATTTAACGTTAAATGGACACCAACATCCTGGCCAAGTTGTGTAACTGATTAGTTTGACAATTTTTTAGCGGAAAAATTTGGGGTGGGTGAATTTTTTTTCTACTTATCCAACTGAGTTTTTTTTGTGTGTTTTAAATATATAAGGTGGCGTGACTTTTTATTTTAGAAATATTTAAATTAATGTAATTTTTACTTTTTATTTGTAATTAGCGACAACTTGCCCAAAAAACTGACAGCTATTTTAGAAAATACTCATGTTTAGCTAAGTAAAAGTGACGATAACAAATGCAAAGATAAATCTTACAATCAGTATCCACACTTTTTTTTTTCTTTTTTGGGTCAATGATTTATTTAACAGAAAGTGTTGATTATTTATTGTGTATTGTTTCATTTTGTTTCTTTCTTGTTGGTTTTTGATATTTTGATATAAAAAGGAATTCTTCGCTTTTTTAAAGTTATTTAACGTAAAGTGTAATTTTATTCTTTGCACGGAAGAGGATTATTCTTTTAGCTTAATTAAAGGAAGTTTTTTTTTGTGAAAATGTGTTTTGTATTTTTCTTTCTTTTATGTTTATGAAAGGAATTAGTGCAGACATGGCCAATAGAGACTATACAATAAATGGGGGACGTTGACGAGTTTCACTCATTTGCCAGTTTCTATTTTATGAGGCAACAAGCACAGTCTATGTTCATTTAAAAATGTAAAAGCATAGCCAGTGGGTTTGGCTGAAGGCATGGCTAGTGGGTGTGGCTAAAGACACTGGCCAGTGGGTGTGGCTAAAGGCTGATCCTAAGTTTAGGTGCTACTAGGTCATTATTATACATGTAGATTAAAACTGATGTTCTACATTTTTTAATTATGTAGATTTCCTCCTGCATTACGAATAATAATATGGAAAATAGTACGACAGGTCAGTACATGTAGAAATTTAGAAAATGCCTGTAGATTATGTCTGAATGAGATATTTGAAATTCTAAACTTGAAAAAACCCCAAAACCTATTAAACTGTAGAAGAGAAATCGTAAACAACTGTGTACACAGATAAAATTTACTTTACGATATTAAAATATGAAACACTAAACTAACACCTAAAATAGAAATACATGCTCGTGTTTAATAATGTCATCTATTAATTTTACGCAGCAAAAAAGCAAACAGAGATGAGTCACCTCTATACCAAACAGAACAAATGAATCGGAAGTAAAATCAGTCGAACTTTTTTTGTGAGAAACCCTACGATTAGTTAATGGGAACATTAACTCGTGGGAGGGAATAGAAAAAAACCTCAGAGTAATCCCACTTCCATCTTGACGGGAAGGCGAACTCCAAGAAAAATGTCTTCTGGGGGTCCTCACGACCCAAGGAAGTAGCAACCAAGCCCCTGCACTCTCATAAGTGCACGGTGTGGGCTGCAATCTCGGTCAGAGATGTCATCGGACCAATCTTCATCGAAGAATCTGGCGCAGCATTGACAGTCACCAAGGAGCAGTATGTGGAGGTCCTCAAAACCTTCAAGACTGAGCTCCAGACCCTCTACCCGTCGCCCATAAGCAAGTTCTGGTTCCAGCAAGACGGAGCAAGTTCTCACACCTCAAACCTGTCCCGAGATTTGCTGAAAGAGAACTTCGGAGGCCGAGTGATCAGTCTCAAGACTAATTTTAAGTTTAAGTGGCCACCCCATAGCTCAGGTCTAAGCCCTCAAGATCTTTTCCTTTGAGGCTATCTTAAGGACAGAGTTTATGCCGGGAAACTCAGAACCATCACGGAACTCAAGGAAGCCATCAGGGAGGAAATGAGAGCCATTCCCAATTCAGTCTGTAAGAACATCATGGACAACTTCGTTCTGCGCCTCAAGAAATGCACGGAGCTAAAAGGAGTCCATCTAGAACACATGCTGTAGAATGGAGAAAAAAGGCCAATGACCCTAGTGTTTTGATGTGATGTTTTTAATATAATAAACTAGTTATGCCCAAAATTCATTTCATTCGGACGTAACACTAAGAAACGGGGCCTTATTAGAGTAGGGACCTGTTTTTGGGGGTCATCCTGTATATCCTCATATATATATATCCTCATTTATATATATATATATATCCTCATTTATATATATATATATATATATATATATATATATATATATATATATATATATATATTCAGATATGTATATTATCCTCATATATATATATATTTATGCACACAGAAATATATGCACATACCTAATTTATATAGCAATAAATGTATGTAATAGGTCTTATTATGAATTATTTGAAGACCAAACTAACTTTGCCCATACTCATGAATATAATATAGACATCAAATTATTTTGTCACATTTACAGAATATTATGTTTATACAAATAACATCTATTATCTCTAAACTGCCTTCAAAACTTACATACTCCTACGACAGATAGTTAATCATTTTGTGTATTTGTGCAGTCTGAACACTTTCTAATTAACTAGAGAGGTATGTACACAGGTTTTATCTTTACAAAAAGGACATTTATTCGAAGTAAATTCATGAACTTCGTTTCACAAATAACCTTTATCATGTGTTTTGTAGTCAACCAGTTTTTCACTGTATTAGCTGTTCGTTTTACACAGTTAAGACCACATAGCACAGCTTGTAATACACACATATTATTGATCTCAGGGTTTATCCACAGTGTTAAGTAAGAAATAACCTGTTTTTTCTTGAAACTTGATCTTTTTAGATATTCTATTTGTTGCAATTACTGCAAATTTTCTTGAAGTGGAAATAAATTTAAATGATGATTTTTGATTGATAAACAGAAAATATCAATTCTGTTTCATTCTCATGACATTGCAGCCATTAATGAACACTGAGAAGAATTTCTTCAATAAAATGCGTCTAAAACTAGATTTAAAAATTAATCGCTTGCTACAAATGAAACAAATCGAATTTTCATATTAATGATAGATAAAAAAAATTATTTTTCATGTTGATGCATTTAACTACTTTTGATATGTACTTTCTGTTTCAACTTACCTGGATGAAGCAATATGATGAATACATTATTTTATTTTCAGGTTCTAACTGGGGAAACCAAATGGACTCATACATATTAACCAAATATAAGAATACATTGTACAGTGAGTTCATCAATTGAACATTAAATTCTTCTTGGATTTTCTTCAGATATCGCTTATTTTGATCATTGTTTTTTTTGAAAAGGCAAAAATTGATTAAAATTAATACTTATTGAAAAATCGATTGATAATGTGGTATCCAATAGATTTTAGTCAGATGAAACGGTGTAAAATTATAAATAAATGTGATGTTTTTTGAATTTTACAAAAGTCTAAATGAAATAAGAAAATAATTGCGATTTTGAATTTTAAAAGAGTTCAAATTTAAATGAATATATTTTAACTCATAAAAAAAGAATAACACATCAGAAAATGACAATAAAAAGGTTTTTAAACAGCTGGCATTTTGAAGAATATATTAAATAAAAGAAATAAGAAATATAAAAAATGAGTGAAAGACAATATGAATGTAAAGTTTGCAGTTCCTCCTATTCTACCAAATTACATTTAAACAGGCACATGAAAACACACTCAGGTGAGAAACCATATATGTGTGAAGTGTGTGGTTTGTCATTCTCAAAGAATTATAATGTAAAGAAGCATATGTTTACACACACGGGTGAAAAACCTTATTCATGTGCAGTGTGTGGTTCAGAATTTTCCCAAAAATCAAATTTAAAAAGTCATATGTTTACACACACTGGTGAAAAAAGTGAAAAACCTAATTTATGTAGAGTGTGTGGTTCAACATTTTCGCATAAATCTAAATTAAAAATTCATATGTTAACACACACTGGTGAAAAACCTCATTTATGTACAGTGTGTGGTTCAACATTTTCCTATAAATCAAGGTTAAAAATGCATATGTTTACACACACTGCTGAAAAACCTAATTCATGCGAAGTGTGTGGTTCAGGATTTTCACAAAAGTCCGATTTAAAAAGACATATGTTCACACACACTGGTGAAAAACCTTATTCATGTGAAGTGTGTGGTTCAGCGTTTTCTCAGAAAAAATCTTTAGAAAGTCATATGTTCTCACACACTGGTGAAAAACCATATTCATGTGAAGTGTGTGGATCGACATTTTCTCAGAAAAAAAGTATAAAAAGTCATATGTTCAAACACACTGGTGAGAAACCTTATTCATGTGAAGTGTGTGGTTCAGGATTTTCCCACAAAATAAGTTTAAATAGTCATATGTTGAAACACACTGGTGAAAAGCCTTATTCATGTGAAGTGTGTGGATGGGCATTTTCCCTCAAATGTAACTTAAAAAATCATATGTTAAAACACACTGGTGAGAAACCTTATACATGTGAAGTGTGTGGATGGGCTTTTTCCCTCAAATATAACTTAAAAAATCATATGTTCAAACACACTGGTGAAAAACCTTATTCATGTGAAGTGTGTGGATTGACATTTTCGCTGAAATGTAACTTAAAAAATCATATGTTCAAACACACTGGTGAGAAACCATATTCATGTGAAGTGTGTGGTTCAGCATTTTCACGGTCATCCGATTTAAAAAGGCATATATTATCACATACTGGTGAAAAACCTTATTTATGTGATGTGTGTGATGCAGCATTTTCTCAGAAAATAAGTTTCAAAAGGCATATGTTAAAACACACTGGTTAAAAAGGCATTAATAGACTAGACACTAAGACGAGAAAAATGTTTGTAATCTACATAAACCAGTGTCTACCAAGGCTGTATCTGCCAAGAGGAGCAGGGTGTATGGGTCTCTCAGAAATTGACCATCAACATCGAGCAACTATTGTGAGCACCGGTCAATATCTGATGAGCTCCCAGAACCCAAACCATATGAATGTATGCCAACACCAAGAAACTAGAGTAAGCAGAACAACCTCTATCACAAAACTGGCCAACATTTTGGACAGGACTGTATTACAAATGAGGCAGAAACAGACAACAATTCTGCCACAGAATAGCCCGCAAAAGCCGCTGAAAATACACCAAGACCTTCCATTCCAGAAATCTGTAAGAATGGGTCAACCAACAACATGCTAAGTATTTCCTAGGTAAATTATCCCAGGAATATATAGATAAGGAAGGTTCTATAGACTGGCTGAAAAGAGGATCTCTCCACTATGATCAGGAGAGAATGATAATGGCTGCTCAAGAAATAGCCTGGAAGAGCCCCCAGAAATACACCAATACCTTTCATTGTAGAAAAGTAAAAGAATAGGCCAACAATCAACATTTTTGGTACTGAAAACGGGGAAAGTGTAAATTCATTAGTACTGTTTGAAAACCGAGAAAACAAGTCACAATATCAGAACACCCGATCGCCTAGGTTCTTGAGGCCAATATCGACGTTAAAATGAGACACGATTACCAGGTTTTGTAAGCCGTCTATTTGTCGTCTGCAGGAAGAACAGAATAATCCAGATAATAGCCGATTTCAAAAGTATCTTCAACAATATTCTAGTCGATCACGAATCTTACTCCATGTTACCGACGAATATGATGGCAAAAAACTGAATTCATGTGAAAGGGCAAATACTAACAATATACGCGGCTATCTTTAAATCTTCCCCGGTACATAGCAAAAGCCTTTGCCACCATTACATCTCGTCCGAACATATCCTAAAACATTTTAGACAACCTCATCTACGCCCAAATATTTAAATTGTACATACTCGCACTGGAGCAACATTTTATCGCCCTTTGCGAATTTTGACTAAAATTTAATCCAGATGAACCAAACTTCAATCCGAATGAAGCAAAATTCAACCCAGATGAAGCAAAATTCATCTAAGATGAAGCAAAATTCAACCGAGATGAAGCAAAATGCTGACGTCACATTGTATATTGATATATATATTATCATTTTCGATGTTATGTACAAACATAACATTCCTAACAGAACTTTGTACATAACATCGATAATAATATAAAAAAAAGCACTAATTACATTTCATAAACGCATCACAAATTTTTCATTCTAACGGCAATAGTTTAACGTCATAATTGCACACATTTTTTTAATTTCTAACAATTATTTTCTGTTCGAAATAAAGTTTTTCCATTTAATAAACGAATTACACATTTTGAATTCTAATTGTTATGTTTTGTTCGGAAAAAGAACAAAAACATCCGTTTCACATCACAAACACATCAAATATTTTCAAATATTGTACATTTCTTCAATTCAATCATCCCGAGGAAATCTTGAAATATAGACCGAGCGGTGATTAATATATACATAATTTTAGCTCTTCCTTTTTTCATTTTCCATATATATATATATATATATATATATATATATATATTAAAATAACTCTATGCCTTTGGGTATGTGTGTATGTGATTATTCTGTATTCCTTATAGAAAGATAGGTTACAGAATCTATATAAAATCTAAAAGTATATTCCTATGTAAAATTTACCGAGAAAGACAATGGAAGTGTCTCTGAATTCCTAAGTGTACCTTTAACAGGCCTATGATGGCATAACTCTATTCAAACTTCAAATAAATCCAATTTTGATGAAATTTCTATCATATGCATTAGATTCTCTGGGGAAGCTAATATAAGTTTCCCTACTCTCTGTTACCCTTTATGTCAGGGGCGGGCAACCTTTTAAGAGTGAGGGCCAGATGAGACTTTTGGAAGGAGATCGCAAGCCGGAGTGAAAAACGAAATCTTAGAATTACTATATTTTGTTTACATGAATAAATTGTATAAAAATTGCATTGAACACTCTACAAATCTGATATTTTTTCTCAAGAGACTTCTGTATGTGATGTTATAAAAGGCGCCGATGAAAAGCCATTTTGGAATCATAAAAAATAATGACCGGGGGAAGTAGCAAGTTGATCCAGCATTCGTTTTGAAACACCTCACATAGGTTCTCTGTTTCATACCCTTTCCTCGTATCACATTTCCTCTTTGCCTCTCTTTTTCTATTTTTATCTCTTACTAGTTAAAGAAAAATGAAATATACATGTATCATCGCTCGCTGATATTCATACATTTTTATCCCACTGTAAATCTTAATTGAAACCTACTTTTACGTTTATGTCACAAAATGATATGAGTTTTACTGGGAGATCCACGGCCGGATTGAAATAATAAAGCATAGCAGGGTGGCGGGCCGGATACTAAGCCTTCACAGGCTGGATGTGGCCCACGGGCCGGAGGTTGCCCGCCCCTACTCTATATGCTGAATACCTATGTGCTCCCCACCTCTAAGTGACTCATGGAGACCCCCCTTTAAAGTTTAAATACGTGTATCCGATTCTTGTTATGAGTGCTATTTTAACATTCTACTAAACAAATGTCTGAATTGTTATGTTGGGAAAGTATCAGATTGAAAACATCGAGTTTGTTGTTCCGATTCTACCCTTGAAAAAATCATAAAACTATTTGAAAGCAAAAAATATATTTTTCCTTTTTTTATATAATAAAAGTAACTGAAGAACTTTGGTAAATTTTGTATGTAACGTTTCTCTGTCTGCATCTCTATTTTCCCCCCCCTCTCTCTCTCTCTCTGTTTATCGCTCTATCTATACCTAGACCTACCTATCTATCTCTATATATAGTGAAGGAGAAGCCCTTTTTTAATTTTCTTATCTTTCTGTTTTTGCTGGGGATGGGGAATCCTACTGGATGCCAGAAATTCACTGGCTATTTCAGACACTCCGGCCTTGAGATATTTAAAAGATTCTAACCATCCCTTTAAGTGTAATTGTTTGTATTTCTCTTGCACTTGGTTTACCGAGTATACTCGCCAGATAGCGTTTGAAATTATTTTTCATTGCTCCTGTTGCTTCTATAATTACTGGGATGATGGAGATTTTCCTAAGATTCCAGTTTCTTTTCATGTCGTAATCTTTTCCCTTTCAGCTCTATTTAATCTTGCAGCATTAGGGACACTGACTTCAACTAGGGTTGCTACTTTCTCCCGTTTGTCCCATGTGACGATGTCAGGTTTAACAGCTCCGTTTTGTCAGGTTTCACAGTTCTCTGTGTGCATATATGCCCCTTAAAACGAATACACACTAGGGAACGTACCTTAAATATAAATGTATTCACATGTACAAAAATAGCAAATAAAAATAAGAAGGGTCTTACTATTCAGAAAAAAAAACTTGAACGCATGAGCTGAAAAAGAACATGCAATAAAATGAAATAAAAATGTCTTTTCAAAGCTCGTTTCTACATGTATTGGCATGTTGTACTACTTTCCATTCGATAATATGTTGATTTAGTTCTTCATGTTTTTATGTCATCTTTCAGATATGTTAGTCATATATTATATGTTTATGTTCTTTAATCTTATTTATTGTTTAAGTTTCTTTTTATGTGTATTGATCTGGGTTTCAATTGTTATTTTTAATACAAGGTTTGTCTATCGATACTTTAGGTGATAATTTGTTTGAGTTCTTTCTTTGAGTTTCCTTTGAGTGCTGTTTTTATTCAGCGTCTTTTTTATTATTGACCGTGCTTTTATTGTCGAAATATCTGGTTTTAAGATTAAGTGAGGTCATGCCCAAGTAGTACTACTTGTTGTTCAAGCTTCCCTTGTTAAATATTGTGGTTTGGTAAACAATGTTTTTGGTTGGGCATTTATTTTGTAGTGGACATAGTGTACGATTTCTACAGTTTGCAAAATGTAAAAATAAATAGAAATAACTTACAACTGTCCTGCAGTAGCTGCGAAAACTTTGAAATGATAATTAAAACAAAATAACAAATGAGAACAGTAGAGAGAAAAATAATAAGAAAATGCGTAAAAAGTAAACATTAAAGCAACAATAAAAATAAGACTAAGATAAACAAAAATATAACCACTAGAAATACAAATAAACTTTAATAACATCACCCACAAAGAAAGAAGAAAGTGAATAATAAAGAGAAAAGTTGTAACTTGACGCCCCCCCCAAATTTTTTTCATCCTCCCCCATACATATACATAATTTTAATTTTAAAAAAAAGAAAGATTTTTAGTCCCCCCCCAAAAACATTTCTTTTACCCTCCCCCATAAATAGTAATATTTTCAGTTAAAAAAAAAAAGATTTACCCACCCCCCAAAAAAGTTTTTTCTCCCCCATACATATATTTTTTTTAGTTTACAAATAAAGGTGACCCCCCTCTTATGGAGTTTCGGCTTTAGACAGACAGACAGACGGCCAGACAGATACATAATCTCCATTATTAATAGATATATATTATATAGATATTATTTATATATATATATATTATATATATTATATATAGATATTATTTATATATATATATATTATATATATATATTATTTATATATATATATATTATATATATATATATAATATATATTATATATATTATATATATTATTTATATATATATATTATATATATATATATATTATATATATATATTATTTATATATATATATATTATATATATATATAATATATATTATATCTATTATATATATATATTATATATATATTATATATATATATTATATATATTATATATATTTATTATTTATATATATATATATATTGTGTACTATGTCAATTACAAAATAGTAGATGATCGCCAATAATCTGATGGCAAATAGTACGACAGTACATGTTAAAGTTTAGATGACCCATGTAGATTATGTCTGAATCAGAAATATGAAATTCGAAAAAAAAACAAAATCTAGTAAGCTGTAGAAGGGAAATAGAAAATTACTGTATACACATGAAACCAATTAACTAAGGATAACAATACAGAGTAATACAACTTTAAATAAAATAATTAAATAAATAAAAAAACTAAACCAACACACAAAAAATAGCAACGAATAAGAAAAATAGACAGAAAAATATTCCAACGACACACATGTATAAATAAGGTCACCTATGAAGTCGACACATTCACAAAAGGGATGAGTAACCCTTTCGAAAAAAAAGAAAACGTTGAGTAAAAATCTGCCGAATCTTGTTGAGAAGCCCTGTCATTGGCTATTGAACACATTAACCCGTTGGAGGGAATAACAATGAAGCGAGTATTATTATTTTCGAGTGGTTACTTTAATAATAATAAACAGTGAAGACAGACATGGGATTGATGGTTAGTCCCACGTTTTAGTATTCATTTTTAATATTAACTTTTAAGAATGTTTACTTAAATGTATCTCCACTAAACGCTCAATCTGCCTGTTCCATTTGAGGTTAAACGTGATGTGCATATGTATTTGATCCTGTTCTGGTTGTAGAAATCTGAATATACAATATAATTAACTCCTTTTGCAAATAAATTGATACAAAGCGTTGATATGTTTTTTGTATTTCTTTAAATGTACACAATCGTGAGAAAAGTGTTAAATGGGCTAATAGTTTTAATTGTTTTCAGTTCAATGTTAAATTTCATTTCATGAAAATTAGTTTAATGGGCTAATAATTTTAATTGTTTTCAGTTCATTGTTAAATTTTATTTCGTTAAAATTTGTTTATTTGAGAAAGCAATTTTTCAGTTCATTGTTAAATTTAATTTCATTAAAATTAGTTCATTTGAGAAAGCAATTTTTCCAAACATAATATTGCATTTTTGTATTGATTCCGACCCTCGCCTATTTCATTATATCAAATCTGAACAAAATATATTCTAGTCAGAAGAACACTCAATAATTTTCGGGAACCAATATATATCCCTTGTGCAATTCTCTTTCCTAGCCCTGAACCCCTTATTTACATATCTATTCTTATTTTCGTAATTTCTATGAATTTCAAGTTATAAATGAAATAAATAAAAATGTATTTTCTTTTTATGAATGTCAAACATATGCGCACACCCTACAATAATGCCGACACTAAACTACCACGATTACCTCAGGAATTGTCGACGCCAGATGATGAACAGTAATTCCTTGAGAAAGAACTTTGTAAATCCATTCAGGAGGTTTAGACGATGATACAAGGAAAAGCGTCAACTGCCGAAAATACGAACCTCAATATAGATCAAGGCAGTAATGAAAGGAACAAATTTGCTGCATCCACCACATTCCAAGGTTATAAACTTTACATATTCCGGAACTCCATCAATGAAAGACGTTAAATATAATAAAAGATATAGAAGATATAAAAATGTTGCAAAAGAGCTTGAAAGCATTTGCCAAAAGAATATAATCTAAGGACAAGAACAAGTTGAACGTAGAAAACAAACATTTCGAAAAGAATGCAAGAGTTTTACAGAAATCTTATAAGAGAGACAGTCACAGTGGAAAAGCCACTCACAAAGCAAGAGCTAGAAGACTAATTGGAGGCCTCTGTTTGAGAATGAGGGACAATGCAATCAAGAGACCTAGTGAATCATGGATATTGTTCAAAGTAATTAAAATAAGCCTGAAATGCCAGAGCCAGAGATGACACCTGGATTGCTAAAGTGTAAGTTCGAATTAATTGCAGAATTACAAAAAAACTGTCATAGAAAAGTCACCCAATTTCTGGCTTAAGTAACTAGCAGCACTTCATGGTGACTATAGTAGCTGCTTTACCAGACTGTTAGAGGTGAAGAGTTTACACCAGCATGTCTAGTAAAATGGTTTGGCCTTGAATACACAATGAAATTGGTGTCCTTACTGCATGGATCGACGATTCCACACCTGACACGTCCATAGTTGCCACATGCATAGACCGAGACGACCATGGGACGACAAATACTCATGTTGTCTCCTTTTCGATTTTCACCAGAACACTGTTAACTGGTAGCTCTGAAAGTACTACGTGACTTTTGAAAGAGGAAAGGTTGCACTTTAAGGAGGCTTTTGATATATACTCCGACTGATACAGGTAGGGAACTGAGCCTGAACCTCAATATACACCACACTATTATTCAGTGTGAATTGAAAAGGCTCGACGAATCATTAAAGATTATAAAATGGGTTCTGCATAATCTCCCGTGAGATATAACGCTCTAGTAAATACAATTCCATCTTCTGTCTCATTACGACATACAAGCTATTCACTGGCCTGGTTGTAGACAGTATTTATGAACATTTCTCTTCTGGAGCATACTTCTGAAAGGAACAATGCAGAAGAAAGTGTTTAGGCACCATGGACAAGTTGTTGATTAATAAGAGCATCTTTAAAGACTAGGAAGAGGCAGAGAAACATAGCTTGGTGCGATTACCAAAAGGCATATGATAGTGTGCTCTACTCTGGTGCCTTTCTTGGCCTTTTGGCTAAGATCAAAGTGTAGTATCTGTTCCGATGGATACTGCACCCCATAGACTGGTATTGTCTTGGCCTTTGGGGCTTGATTTACGCTGGTCTATGGGTCTGTCCTGTGCAGTTCTTGGAGGTCCACCCTCCCAGGCTTCGCCTCCTCTCTTTGAGGAGGAGTAAGTTTATTGCTTACTGCCTGAGGCGCCCCTACCGGGGAATGCCGACGAGGCTTCCCAGGCAATTTTTAAACCCCACTTTCCCGACCCGACCTTGGGTCACATCTTACTTGTGGGAGTAAGATAAAAACTGGCCTTGTGCCTAACTCCTGGAGAGGAGTAAATCAATACTCTGGTGCCTTGAATTATATAAGATCCATCCAGTAATCAATAAATCCATGGCTGTATATAAAAAGATGTGACAAACAATCATGGCATTAAGTCACACCAATGGAGCAATAACAATTTCTGACGTCAAGATCCGAAGAGGAATCTTCCAAGGAGATAGCTTATCTCAACTACTGTTTTGTCTGGCGATAGATCCGCGAAGTAAATTAATAAATGATAGCCTGAGTACCTCCAACATGAGCGTGGGCTGGCAATGAAACTCAAACAAAAGAATCAACGACCTACTCTTTATAGATAGCCTCAAGCTGTATGCCAGCTCAGACTGACTTTACTCGATTTTGGCAGGTTGTACATAAATTCTCCCAAGATATTGAAATGAAGATTCGCCTTTGCAAATGTGTTAAGTGCTCCCTAAGAGCTGGAAATAAGACAAACAGCTTGTTGAAAAGATTGGCATCAAAGACCTAAAAGAACAGGAACAATACAAATACCTTGGCTAGAAGAAAACAATTTAATTTAAAATACTAAGATGAGAGAAAAAAGAGGCAGAAAATATTTACACCTTGTCAGAAAGATTTGAAAAACATAGCTTATATACAAAACCAAAGTAACTGCCAGTGATATTTGGTATTATTGACTGGCTACAAAAAGAAAATTAATATGATGGATACTAAAACGAGGAAAATGTTGATACTGTACAGAGTAATGTACAGAAAGCAGTTTCTACCAAGGCTGTGTGTGGCCACAGGAGCAGGTAATATGGATCTCTCAGAAATTGACCACCAACATCGAGCCACTATTGTGAGCACTAGCTAATATATGATGAGCTCCAATGACCTAGAAAAACAAACAAAAGATAAGCAAACTGCAATACAAAGAGTAATTGCATTACCTACTAAAGACCATCTTCGAATTTCCTCGGTATCTCTGTACGGAGGTTTATGCGGACAGCCTAACATGAGGATATTATACCCTCTAAGTAAACACTGACAAAACATTTAAAATAACATTGTCTAGTATCTGCTGGGACGCCACATCTCCATCAAAAACAAGTAAACCTTGACCAAATATTCAATATAATATAGAATTTGAAGCCTAAATAAGATGTATTTGGCACAGCTCTATGCTTGTTTATAGAAGAAATTGTGCACCTTCTAGTTGTGTTACTCCACCAGATAGGATGAATTCTTGTCTTGGAATCCAAAAGATCACAACAAAGATATACTATAACATAGTTAAATGATCAATTGTGGAGATGGAAATTAATGTTCTTAACTTCTTTACTTAGTCAACGTTTGAAAGGTAAAAAAGGACTTGAGTTTAACACTCAGATATTTATGTATCTCATATAGAGATCAGGTGTTACTCACAGGAAGGGCCCCCTTGATGTTTGAGACTTTGCACTTTAGTAAAAATAATTTAAATTTGAAAAACCTTTTTCTTGTGAAGTGTGTTTTAAAACATTTTCGATGAAATAAACATTTAAAAAGACACATGCAAACACACACTTAAAAGCTATCTAGCGAGTATACCCGGTGAACCGAGTGCAAGAGAAATACAAACAATTGCATTTAAATGGACGGTTAGAATCTTAAAAACATCTCTAGGCTGGAGTGTCTTAAATAGCCGGTGAATGTCTGCCATCAGGTAGGATTCCCCATCTCCAGCAAAAACGGAAAGATAAGAAAAATTAAAAAAAAACACCAAAGAGTTTAAATTACCTACATTATCCTCGAGTGTCTTCGGTTTCTCTGTACAAAGGTTTGTCAAGACAACCTGACATAAGGATACTTAACCCTTCAGGTAAATCCGGACAAAATATTCAAAATAACATAGTATTCCAAGCCCAAATAAGATTACACCGGCATAACTATATACTGGCTTATACGAAGAATGGTGCACCTTCTCCAAGTGATGTTGCATCTAGTAACAGCGCTAAGTTGGAAGTCCCCTCCCCCTGATTTCTGAGAGTTCAAACTGAAGTAAAATGAAACAGAAAAAACAAAAAGATGTATATTATATAGAGATCAAGTGTTAGCCCCAGGAAGGGGCCCCTTGATTTGTGAGAAGCTAAACTTTATTACAACTTAAAACAGAAATAGAAAGCCCTCAATCACAAAACTGTACACACACTTTGAACAAGATTGTATTACAAATGAGACAGAAACACGAAACGAATATAAGGAAGGCTCCTTAAAGTGGCTCATAAAAGGATGCATCCAGTATGAATGAAGATGATTACGATGGCTGCTCAATTTAAGTGTTGATGACCAATGCTTTTAAGAAGATAAGTGCTCTCAACAACGACAACAAGTACAGGGTCTGCCACACAGAAATGGCGATGTAAGCCACCTGACACCCAGTTCTAAGATTCTGCTCGGGGAAGACTACTATACAGTGAGACACAATGAAGTATGTAAATATCTCCACTGGACCATCTGTAAAAAGTTAAATATCCACTGTAGCAGCAAGTCTTGGGAATATATACTATGAAGAACTGTTGTATGTAGTCTACGACTATGCAATTCCTACAACTACACATCTAGAAAACGGAGCCGTTTAAACTGACATAGTGATACTGGACAAGAGGGAGAAAGTAACAACCTTTGTTGAAGTCAGTGTCCTGAGTGATGCTGACTTAAACCGAACTGAAAAGAAGAAGATTACGAAATACACAGGTCTTATGTACGGCATTAAAAGAAACTGGAATTTCAGGAAGATTTCCATAATTCAAGTAATTATATGAGCAACCGGACTCATGAAAAATATTTCAAACCTACCTGGCGAATATATCCGGTGAACCAAGTGCAAGAGAGATACAAGCAATTGCTTTTAAAGAGACGCTTAGAGTTTTAAACAGATCTCTCGGCTGGAGTCTCTGAAATAGCGGGTGCATGTCGTGTATCCCATAAGATACACCATCACCAGCAAAAACAAAAAGATAAGAAAATTGAAAAAAAAAGAGAAAACCCATATTCTTGTGAAGTTTGTGGCATTGTATTTTTTACTAAAGTGTAATTTAAATAGCATGAAATGTCTCATGCCTATGCTAGTGTTAATAGAAGAAATACTAATGAGTCAATTATTTTCGAGGCCAACAGCCACTCGACGATAAAAGTTGTTCAAATCCTCAGTTAAATAATGAACAATACTATGAGAGGATTGTCAACGATGAGGGTTATAGGCAACATTTTGTATTTAAGAGGGCAGCTATACAAGTATTTGCTGAAATTAGACTCGAGAAGGACCATTTTTGTAATCAGCATAGAAACAGTCCTGTAGTATTGTGTTTCACAGATGAAAAGTTCTTGGTAAAAAAAACTGTTTGGTTTTGCATACACAGAAGAAGAATGTAATATTCTTTGTAGTGATGATAGCTACACAAGTTGTTGCTGGGAATGTTTTACTGTGAGGATATGGAAGAGACAAACTGTCAACGTCTCTTCTGTGGAAATGGGCTGTAGAGAAATAGAAGAGATAATCCCCACTAGATAGCAAAGTCGATTATTAACTGTGTCAAGGACAGATAGAGTTCTATGAGTGTCACCCTCACTGATGTGGCCGCAGTACTCCACCTTATAGAATATCTGAGTCGTTTGCTGAGATAAGCAGACATTAAGGAAAATATACACAGTGCTAACCGAACTCATGTACACAGTTCATACATGCACTCTCTCACTAACAAAACATACATGCTAAAATGCACGTCCATCTACAATAAATATCAAATTTACACACACTGTCACACGTCAATGCACACAGCACGAGCCGAAACGAACAGATTTTATTTTTAAAAGGATTTCACTTTTGTATATTTACACAATTTCATAAAAATTGAATAAGAATAAATAAAGCGAGACACACACATACACGAACACAAGAGAGGTAGTCACACAATTTTATTAATATAGATTACACCCTTTAAAATATATTGCTTTAACGTTACATGGTAAGATTTTTTAATTTTTGTTCCAGTATTGTATAACAACATTGTTAATTTTATTTTCTTAAATAAAATAAAGTATATTTATAAAAATTAAAAAATGTAAATATAATATAAAATGAAGGATATTTATAAAAATTAAAAAATGTAAATATAATATAAAATGAAGGATATTTATAAAAATTAAAAAATGTAAATATAATATAAAATGAAGGATATTTATAAAAATTAAAAAATGTAAATATAATATAAAATGAAGGATATTTATAAAAATTAAAAAATGTAAATATAATATAAAATGAAGGATATTTATAAAAATTAAAAAATGTAAATATAATATAAAATGAAGGATATTTATAAAAATTAAAAAATGTAAATATAATATAAAATGAAGGATATTTATAAAAATTAAAAAATGTAAATATAATATAAAATGAAGGATATTTATAAAAATTAAAAAATGTAAATATAATATAAAATAAAGTATATTTATAAAAATTAAAAAATGTAAATATAATATAAAATGAAGTATATTTATAAAAATTAAAAAATGTAAATATAATATAAAATGAAGGATATTTATAAAAATTAAAAAATGTAAATATAATATAAAATAAAGGATATTTATAAAAATTAAAAAATGTAAATATAATATAAAATGAAGTATATTTATAAAAATTAAAAAATGTAAATATAATATAAAATGAAGGATATTTATAAAAATTAAAAAATGTAAATATAATATAAAATGAAGGATATTTATAAAAATAAAAAAATGTAAATATAATATAAAATGAAGGATATTTATAAAAATTAAAAAATGTAAATATAATATAAAATGAAGGATATTTATAAAAATTAAAAAAATGTAAATATAATATAAAATAAAGTATATTTATAAAAATTAAAAAATGTAAATATAATATAAAATGAAGGATATTTATAAAAATTAAAAAATGTAAATATAATATAAAATAAAGTATATTTATAAAAATTAAAAAATGTAAATATAATATAAAATGAAGGATATTTATAAAAATTAAAAAATGTAAATATAATATAAAATGAAGGATATTTATAAAAATTAAAAAATGTAAATATAATATAAAATGAAGGATATTTATAAAAATTAAAAAATGTAAATATAATATAAAATGAAGTATATTTATAAAAATAAAAAAATGTAAATATAATATAAAATGAAGGATATTTATAAAAATAAAAAAATGTAAATATAATATAAAATGAAGGATATTTATAAAAATTAAAAAATGTAAATATAATATAAAATGAAGGATATTTATAAAAATTAAAAAAATGTAAATATAATATAAAATAAAGTATATTTATAAAAATTAAAAAATGTAAATATAATATAAAATGAAGGATATTTATAAAAATTAAAAAATGTAAATATAATATAAAATAAAGTATATTTATAAAAATTAAAAAATGTAAATATAATATAAAATGAAGGATATTTATAAAAATTAAAAAATGTAAATATAATATAAAATAAAGTATATTTATAAAAATTAAAAAATGTAAATATAATATAAAATAAAGTATATTTATAAAAATTAAAAAATGTAAATATAATATAAAATGAAGGATATTTATAAAAATTAAATAAAATGTAAATATAATATAAAATGAAGTATATTTATAAAAATTAAAAAATGTAAATATAATATAAAATGAAGGATATTTATAAAAATTAAAAAATGTAAATATAATATAAAATGAAGGATATTTATAAAAATGAAAAAATGTAAATATAATATAAAATGAAGGATATTTATAAAAATTAAAAAATGTAAATATAATATAAAATAAAGTATATTTATAAAAATTAAAAAATGTAAATATAATATAAAATGAAGGATATTTATAAAAATTAAAAAATGTAAATATAATATAAAATGAAGGATATTTATAAAAATTAAAAAATGTAAATATAATATAAAATGAAGGATATTTATAAAAATTAAAAAATGTAAATATAATATAAAATGAAGTATATTTATAAAAATTAAAAAATGTAAATATAATATAAAATGAAGGATATTTATAAAAATTAAAAAATGTAAATATAATATAAAATGAAGGATATTTATAAAAATTAAAAAATGTAAATATAATATAAAATGAAGGATATTTATAAAAATTAAAAAAATGTAAATATAATATAAAATAAAGTATATTTATAAAAATTAAAAAATGTAAATATAATATAAAATGAAGGATATTTATAAAAATTAAAAAATGTAAATATAATATAAAATAAAGTATATTTATAAAAATTAAAAAATGTAAATATAATATAAAATGAAGGATATTTATAAAAATTAAAAAATGTAAATATAATATAAAATAAAGTATATTTATAAAAATTAAAAAATGTAAATATAATATAAAATAAAGTATATTTATAAAAATTAAAAAATGTAAATATAATATAAAATGAAGGATATTTATAAAAATTAAAAAATGTAAATATAATATAAAATGAAGTATATTTATAAAAATTAAAAAATGTAAATATAATATAAAATGAAGGATATTTATAAAAATTAAAAAATGTAAATATAATATAAAATGAAGTATATTTATAAAAATTAAAAAATGTAAATATAATATAAAATGAAGGATATTTATAAAAATTAAAAAATGTAAATATAATATAAAATGAAGGATATTTATAAAAATTAAAAAATGTAAATATAATATAAAATGAAGGATATTTATAAAAATTAAAAAAATGTAAATATAATATAAAATAAAGTATATTTATAAAAATTAAAAAATGTAAATATAATATAAAATGAAGGATATTTATAAAAATTAAAAAATGTAAATATAATATAAAATAAAGTATATTTATAAAAATTAAAAAATGTAAATATAATATAAAATGAAGGATATTTATAAAAATTAAAAAATGTAAATATAATATAAAATAAAGTATATTTATAAAAATTAAAAAATGTAAATATAATATAAAATAAAGTATATTTATAAAAATTAAAAAATGTAAATATAATATAAAATGAAGGATATTTATAAAAATTAAAAAATGTAAATATAATATAAAATGAAGTATATTTATAAAAATTAAAAAATGTAAATATAATATAAAATGAAGGATATTTATAAAAATTAAAAAATGTAAATATAATATAAAATGAAGGATATTTATAAAAATTAAAAAATGTAAATATAATATAAAATGAAGGATATTTATAAAAATTAAAAAATGTAAATATAATATAAAATGAAGGATATTTATAAAAATAAAAAAATGTAAATATAATATAAAATGAAGGATATTTATAAAAATAAAAAATGTAAATATAATATAAAATGAAGGATATTTATAAAAAAGATAAAAACTTAAATGATTACAGTTTCAGGATTTTAGACCGAATAAAATGTTGGCTTATGCTAAGGAAGTTGTTTCTGAGTCAAGGCTGCTAGAAGGATCCATCAAAGCTTTGTGCGAGTTCAGATAATGAGTTGCAGCAGATCGTGTAATTTCACATTGGGATGAAATTTGGCATGGACAGGTGTGTTAAGTACACCCTAAAGTCTGGAAGTAGACTCATACAGAACACTACCAACTAGACATGGAGATAATATAAGAAACTTTGATGACCCGGAGGCATATAAGTACATTGAAATCCATCATATGATGGGGGAAAATTAGTTTGAGAATAAACACACTGTGTTAATTAAATCTCAAAATACAGCTCACAAATAAAAATAAGATTACATCCTAGATTGGCTCAAACAAACCATCAAAATGGTGGATGTGAAAACACAGAAAAGGAACATGTCACAGGATCATATATAGCAACGACTGTCTGCCAAGACTCTCCCTTTATAGAGAAAAATAGAGAACTGGGGCTCTCAGAGATTAGCCACCAGCATAGAGCCACCATTGTCAGCATTGGCCAGTATCTGAGAAGCCAAAGAAACTCAATTTTCGTATTGTTACAGGGACACCGAGAGACACGCTAAACAAACAACTTCACCACACAACTTGCCATGCATTCGGACATGGCTGTCTCACACACGAGATAGAAACACATTAAGTCTGCAGGAGAGATATGCTGAAAGAGGCAGAAAAGATACACACAGATATTTTTTAAAAGAGCATGGAATTTAGGGCAGAACAAAACCGTGCGATTAACTTTTTGGAGATATCGACAAAGAAGCTTCATTAGACTTGCTCAAGAGAAAAGTCCTTCACTAGGACGAGAAAAGTCCTTCACTAGGACGAGAAAAGTCCTTCACTAGGACGAGAAAAGTCCTTCACTAGGACGAGAAAAGACTCATTATGACTGTCAATGGCGTTGGCATGATGACACATGTATTTAAAACAATGGCAGGACTGCGTAATGATAACAGGTGCAGGGTTTGCTACACGGAAGTATACGGTATTACCACATTGAAATGATGAATGTGAACCAGCTGGGATGAAAATGTAAAATTATTTTGGTAAATGGTTGATGCACTACGCGACATAATGATGTGTGAAAATACATCAACTTGAATATTAGTAAAAAAAATACTTAACATTCAATGTAGTAGCAAGTCTTATGAACATTTACCAGAGCCAACTTTTGAAATTATATTTATAAAGTACATTATGAAAATGTAATCCACACAGCCAGATACCTAGAAAACACCATACATTGATATACTTAACAAAGCCAAAATACTGGCAATGTTGCTTGCGATTATAAACAGAAAGTGTGAGAAAATACCAGTTTCTGAACATCATTAAGTTCACGTGTAATCAAGTTTCCAAGTTTTTTGACTTTGCATTTAGCTTTCATATGAGGACATATGGTCACTGTCAAAATACTGACATTTTAGAAAGTTCTCAAACGGTTTCATGTATTAGGCACATGTTCCCATAATTCAGCCCTAACATCAAGAACAGGATTTGAGCTTTGTTGTGGGTATATTATTGATATCAGCCAAACAACAAACACTCTGCGAACGAACGGAAGACCAACACAAGTTAAGAGATTAAAAATGACAAAATTTATTTTATAAAATATATAAGTAGGGACAAGATATAAAAACAAAACAAAAGTAGTATAGGATGGGGTCTTAACAAATATCTAACTAGACCGAGCGAAGATATATATACAATACAAAAAAATCTCAGCTTGAGAGAAAGAAAGGGCTGACTTACAAATTGTTGGTGCACCTTCAAAGTTCATAAGAATAAAATGTTCGAATCTTCAACATATATAAACAGTTGTGGTCGCGATGGAGGAGTCCTTGTCATTCTTCTCTGTTTCGTTTATTGTGGCTGCTTCGTCGATTGACTATCTTTTAAGATTTATTTGACATTCAATTAGGTGTAACCAAGGCGTATTTTGATGTTGGTGTCCCTATCTGTATCATAAAATTAAATAGTTTCCAATGTAAAGGAATTTTGCACAAATGTTTCTTCGAAGTTTTATCGGTTGCGTGTCTTCTGTTAGTGATAGAGTGTGTATAAATTTATTTTGGCTGGCGACATGTGCGTTTATATGAATGTTAATAGTGTGTCTCTGTTTTGTTAGTGAACAAGTGAAATAACTTGAGTGCGAGAATTGTTGGTTCACCGTGTTTAGAAATCTGCGAAAGTCTTTCATTGCACCTGTCACGGCATTTCAACCAAGTTCCAGAATCCGCTTTTAAATAAGAATTTAGGTGCAATTTAGGATAATTTTTTAATTGCTAAAGTCTTTTTAATCCCTAGAGCTTTTCATTATTTTTTGAAAATTTTGATTTAATATATATAATATGCTATTTACTTTTGTACGAGTATGTCATCACATGCGATGTTTGTTTATCTTAAGGACTTCCGGTAATTAACTGCTCTTAGACTGTCCCCACTCTACGAGGAGAACGAGACAGCTCATGCGTTCCTAAAGAATTCGAATATGACCCCATAGTCAAAGAGAAAACTTGGTGGACTTATATATATTTGGACTAAACCTCAAGTCAACCCAAAAGTCACAGTTAAAAGAAGCCAGGAGCTTATCAATAAGGGCAGCCTTACACATAGCAGAAACAGAATGGACTCCACTTGAGAAGCTCAGTGCACATGCAGTACAATCAAATTGTGCACATGAGTATATACATACATGTTAATTCTGGGGTGGAGGGGACCATAAAAGAGAATGCACAGTCATGAGTAAGACATGTTAGTCTGTTGCTCGGCAGAAAGAAGCAGAGGAAAATAACAGGAAAATACTAGGACGATAAGGTCGCAATGATATTCCAACAATGCATATCGAGACAGTAAAATCCACACAGCCAAACTGGCAGCGAAGATTAGCCTGAAAGTGGATGACTCTATTTTCATTGTATAGAATGCCAAAAGAAATAAGTTCCTTTGGGCACAACAGAAGCCTATACAACCGTAAGAATAGGCAACTAAATAGCCCAGATAGAGATCAAAGCAAAAATTTACACTGAAGCTATGAGCAAGCTGTTACCCATGAGTGTATTCCAGCAATTAGATAAAGTACCACTGAAGTAAACACCAGTGAAACTGTTTGCATTTGGAGGCTCTGTGATAGAGCAAGCCGGACCATGCCTCCTGGGAGTTAGATACCAGGACAGATTTACTATTGCGACATTCCATGTGTTTAAAACTAATGGGGCCGGTTCTACTTGGGCTACAAGCCTCTAGAAAGTTGGACCTGGTAACTCAATTTGGTAATTAACCCGGACAATCAACTTAAGAATAAAAGGCATGCCAGTCTAAAGTGAGCAAGTGTAGGAAAAACAAACCTATCCCAAGTACGGGAACAGATTCTCCACAAACTTTCGGGTGTATTTAACGGCATTGGATGTCTGCCAGTAGAATATGTGATAAATGTAGACCTAATAAAAGCCTAAGTTGTACACCTGCTCCGGCGAGGTCCTGTGGCTTAAGGGACAAATTAATAAATTGAGCTTGATTTGCTGGTGAATCAGGTTATCCCAGTGACCAAACCAACCTCAGGGGTCAACTTATTTTCTGTGTCACAAAAGTCAATCGATCAGTCAGGCTATGTCTAGACCCCAAAGACCCGAACAAGGCCATACAGCGACTACATTTTGTGACCTCCCCATTTGAAGATGTGGTCTCAAAGCTACACAGTGCAAAATGGATCACGATGATAGATGTCAAATCTGATTACTGGCGAATGAAACTAAACAAGAAATCAAAGGAATTGGCAACATTTATGGCCCCATTTGGTAGATACATGTTTAACAGATTTCCAATGGAAGTGAAGAGCACTCAGGATGAATAAAAGCGAGCCATGTTTGATAACTTCAGAGACATAATGTTCTCTCTATTTCCGATGACACAATCGTGTACGGTTTTGAAGATGGTAGCGATCATGACCAAGCACTCAATTTGCTCCTTCAAAGAGCTAAGGAAAGGAACTGCAAATTCAACCCAGACAAGTTGGTGGTACACACATCAGAAATACCATTCTTTGGCCACATCATATCCAAAGATGGTGTAAAACCAGATCCTAAAAGTTGGAGGCAATTGCTCAGATGCAACCCCCCCAAGGATGAGAAATAGCTATCCCGCTTCCTTGGACTAGTTAATTACATCAACAAGTTCTCACCCATCACTCAATATTGGCCAAGCCAATACAGGACCTGTTGTCAAAGGACAATGATTTTGTTTAGTCATCTCCACAACAAGTATCATTTGACAGCTTCGAAGAGGAAATCCAAAGATCTGTCGTTCTGAGGTATTTTGACCCAAAGATACCAATCATGATACACGCTACCCTCTTGTAGAATAACATGTCAGCAAAACTCTATCTGGACTGGAGACACGATACTCAAATATTTAAAGGGAGAAGCTTGCTGTAGTTTTTGGCCTAAAAAGGTTCCATCATTATTTATGGGATCACAGAGTGACGATTCAGACTGACCACACACCATTAGAATCGATTGCACTCAAGAACCTGGCACAAGCACCTGTAAGACTGGTGAGGACGCTGCTAAAGATTCAAAGGTATGATTTTGCCATGAAATACAGCCCAGGCCGAGCAGTTACCATAGCTGACTGTTTGTCAAAGTGTCACCCAGACCAGACAATCACATTAAAGGCATCGACCTCAACATCCACATAATCAACACTCACCTAAGTGCATCACCAACACATCTACAGGGTGGGCCAAAATAAGTGTCCTATCTTTAAATTTTAATAATTTGAATTTGAATAACTTCCACAAAATAAAAGTTAAACTCACCAAACTTTATGTGTGTGTAGACTGACCCTTCCGAGATTTTTTGAAATAAACAAAACAAATTTTAGCCGAAAAACACTTCTTAAAACTTACAAAAACTAAAGTATTGTTTTTTACACTGTTTTGAGTTTTTTAAGCAAAAATAATGTTTTCTAAATGAGGGTACGTTCCTTAGGGCTAATACGGCTCATGCTTGCTTCGGAAGGGGTCCTTTACTTATTCTAAAAAAAAAAAAAATCAATACATAAAAAAGTTATGAATTTTTAAAAATAGGACCCTTATTTTTGCCCACCCTGTACAAAGAATTAAGCTGGAGACCATGAAGGATTCAACTCTAAGAGAACTAATTAACAGTGTGATGACCATCTGATGGCCATCTGATCGCTCCAGTTGTCCCAGTTGCTATCTCTGATACTGGAATTTTAGGGATGATGTTGGGATCCAAGACGATGCCCTGCTTAAAAGCAAAAAATTCATCATACCCACTTCACTCCAACCAGATGTTCTGCAACAACTGCACTTGTAACATCAGGGAGTAGAAACACCTCGGTTGCAAGCTATAACTGCCGTTTTCTGGGTAGGCATAAATAAGAACATTAAGGACATATTTGCAAGATGCCTTACATCTCATTAGTATCAACAAATTACCAGATCAGAAACATTACTTCTTACCCAGCACATATCTATTCACAATGAAAGGAGATGAATACCTTTTAGTGGAGGCTCAATATAGTCGCAGTCCATTTGTACATCTGCTACAGTGATCAAGCAGATGAAACAAAAATTTAAGGAACGAGGTGTTTCTGAAGTGGTCGATAGCTACACGTACGGAATTTGCCAACTTTCCAGAAAAGTTCAACTTTAAGCACACAACATCATCACCACATTACCCAATGGGTTTGCAGAAAGGATGGTTGGCATATGCAAGAAACTACTTCTGAACGCCCGAGAAACTGGCAATGATTGCCATTTGTCGATGATTTTATTAGAGCTTCACCGCCTTCAACCAACCTTAAATCCACAGCAGAACTCCTCAACGGGAAGTCCATCTAAACACCACTAGTTTGTTTCTGTCTCTCCTATTCTTTCTCTGTCTCTCTGTCTCTCTCGCTCTCTCTCTCATACACAAACACACATATGTATATATATATATATATATATATATATATATATATATATATATATATATATATATATAAACAAATGTTAATAAGATGTTTACTTTAGCTGAATAATTATATAATTAAATTTTGACATTTTCTGCGTTCCTACTCCCAATAGTCTGCGGCAGTGTTTCAACAGTTTGATTCCGGTTTTTCCCGTTTTTTTTTCGACCCTTTCGGTCTTTAATTGTTGTCTTTTGATAATGAAAGTTTTTCTTTCGAATATTTAAGATTACCTTTTGCCGAACTTTTTATTTACCTGACAGTATTTACTATTCTGGTATTTAATCAGTTTTTACATGAAATATTAATAAATCGTTTTGAGATTCCACTCTCGTTTTCTCTCCTCGCTTGTTTCTGTTCACCCTCTCCACCTTCCGGCAACTACATCGCATTGCTACAGCCTCGGATTACAAACCTGCACTTATATTTACAAGCAATGCTTCAAGCAAACTACAATCTCCTTATATATATATATATATATATATATATATATATATATATATATATATATATATATATATATATATATATATATGGGTAAGGTACACGATAATTCATGAAAATGAAATGCCGTGGTAGACAAAATATGTGAAAAATGACAAACGGAAAACAGGTTAAAGTGCAGGAAAAAAGCAAGACAAGAACGAAACCGGTAAAATCTCTTGTTTTTGTTTTTCTCCTGCACTTTAACCTGTTTTCCATTTGTTATTTTTCATATATATATATATATATATATATATATATATATATATATATATATATATATATATATATATATATATATATATAACACAGGTAAGGAGGACTTTTTTCTGTTTATTTTAATGACTAATATAAGTTAGCAAAACATTTATACGGAACAAAACTTAGGTTTAGTATACGGAACGTTTATGTTTCTGTCTTTTAAGGGAAGTGGGGTCTGATCAACTCTGCTGGGAAGCCATGAAATTAAATACTGTCTTGTTTTTAAATTCCCGAAACAGTTTTTCATGGTAAACAACTGATGATCCCTTAAATAATGTTGGAAGCAAACTAATATAATAACTGAAAAAAAGTTAAATTTACTTACATGAGTGATTTTCCACTGAACGACTTGGGACTTAAGGTTTTTTTTGTTGTTTTTTTTAAATATAGTTTTAATGGTTGAGAAACTTCCAAGACTATATATATATATATATATATATATATATATATATATATATATATATATATATATATATATATATATATATATATACGTGTGTATCTACATAATTTTCAAATAATAATTTAATTTTTTTTACTAAATTCATAACTGAGTCTTTTAGTAAATAACAAAAAAATACGTCTTTTCTGTTACTATGCTCTATTTGAAATATTGAACATCCATCTTGTGTGTGTGTGTGTGTGTGTGTGAAATAAAACTAAAAAACCGTTTCGGATTCTTGGCGGAATGAAATTCAACCTCAACGTTATCTCGTATAATAAAAAGGATGAAAATAGAAGGTTTGTGTTTTTTGTCAGTTCTGGTCATCCGTATACACAGTGAGGAAAACGTTAGCAGCGACTAAGCTGCTTACGTTATATTAATATTTTTTTTTACGAACGAACAACACATAAGTTTCTTTCTTCCCAGTAAGTAGTTTTTTTTTATTTGTTGTTTCCTTAAAACATATTTGATGCTTCGTTAAATTAGATTTACATCAATTCTATTTAATTTATGGCATCGAAGTAATTTTTTTAAGAACAATAATTATTTACTCAAAACGTTAGGATCTCTGAAGCTAACCATAGAATTTATGGTAAATTTATAGAACTGCACCCCTCGTATTTTGACCCCTAAAAAAAGGTTTCTACTTTTTTAGGCAAATTACATGTAAACAGCCTCAACAAATATCCGGTAAGAAAAAAATTATGAAAATTTTTATTATTTTAGATTTTAGGTGGGGGGATCACTTTCCTATATAAGTTATACATAAAGTGAGCACCCATTTCTTGTCCAAGTAGAATTTTTATTTATTTAGAGGGATAAATGTGAGGGGGGTGAGATTCCGTGGCCAAGAAATGAGTGCTCACATTTTTTTCAGCGTACGAAAATAATGAAATTCAGAAACTCATAATTTGTGTACTTTATCGTGGCCGTCGTAATAGCAAACCAAGGCCGGTTAACTAATTCGCGACCCTCTGGTGACGTTATTCACTGAGGTTTGTCGTGACCGTCGTAATATTAAACCGCTAAGATACCTTTTACCGTGGCTGTCGTAATAGTAAATTACTTAAGGTCGCCTCGCTTCTACATGTGTTGCCCCGTATTGCGTTGAACACTGTAAGAACAACAGAAAAGTAAATGTCTTTCGTTTTCCCAAAGAAAAGGAATTTTATTTACTCCTCGCGGAGTTAGGCACAAGGCCAGTTTTATCTTACTCCCACAAGTAAGATGTGACCCAAGATCGGGTCGAGCAAGTGGGGTTAAAAGCCAGCGCTCGAGAGGTGAGCACTCTGGCCATTTAAAACTTGCCTGGGCAGCCCCGTTGGCATTCCCCGGTAGGGGCGCCTCAGACAGTAAGCAATAAACTTACTCCTCCCCAAAGAGGGGAGGCGAAGCCTGGGAGGGTGGACCTCCTAGAACTGCACAGGACAGGCGTGCAGTATCCATCGGAACAGATACTACACTTTGATCTTAGCCAAAAGGCAATTGAGACGTGGATACGCGCAATTAAACGTTAGGAATTTTACCCAAACAAACACAGCAGAGTAATTGTTTTTTGTTTTTTTAATTATTTCAATATTGTTCCGTTTTAGTTTTTTGAATATTTTAATTCAATTTTAACAACATTACAAAAGATCCTTTTATCAATGTTTTTTTTTCTAATCTAAATCCAGTAAGTTATTATTAATTAAATATATCTAAAAACACCACATTCGTTACATTCTTCGTTGAAATTCTTTTTTGTTGTGTAAAGAGAAATGAAATTAACTTTCAAATACAAACAATAAATGAGTTTCATAAATAAATTTATTAAAAGAATAAAAAGGATCGTTACAATTTAACAAATGTGATGTTCTTAAATATATTTTGTATATTAAAAAAAATCCTTTTTCAATGAACAACGAACAATTAGATATATAAAAGAAAAATATATAATTAATTATACAATTAAATCTAATTTTATTTTAAACGCACAATTTCTTTAAGAAATTAAAACTTTTGAAAGTGAACAATGATTTCTTTTCACCTTGATTTTATTTGATAAAAAAAAAAAAACTTGATTGATTTTCGTGATTTTTGATGTACGATAGTTTCTGTCCGTTGTAAGGTGGGGAAAATTACAGTCGATTCATTGTCCGCTATTTTCGCTGTGAAACGACGAATTAACCACTTTATGTTACAGTAATTCACCAATTTTGAAGTAAAAGAAATGACTCGCCGATCGGCCATCGAAAAATGTTTACATGTAATTTATTTATATTTCTTGTGATTAGGCACCACGCGTATACACAAGAGAAGACTTTCATAACTCTTGAAGATGTAGAAAAACATTCTTGATAGAAATGACTGGAGTATTATTAGACAAATAGATACACTTATTATTTGCCGTATCATCAAATCTCCATGTCCTAAAATCACATTGTCTCTGGTAATTGGATCTGATCTAGGAGTACATATATTCTGCAGTGATGTGGAAATGAATACTATAGGAGAGTATAAGATTCCTAAGCATGTAACTGCTGAAAATACTCTGGAAATTTTGATGGAGAACATAAAAAAATAGACATAGAAGAACAGTAAACTAAACTTCAAAATGTAATTTCTATATTAAAATTAATCTTGTAATTTCTGTTATTAGTGCAGGATTAGTCATTTAAATATTTCAATGCAATTAAATTCATATACGAACAGATAAACATACTGACACTGAATAAGCTTAATTATTCGAGTGAAATGGTGATATTTTCTTCCTTGTTATATAACTGATCCGCTAGAGGGTACAGACTGTTAAAAGATACTAATAATGTAATTTTATCAAGTTATTCGACCATCATAAGACTAACATTATCAACCTTTATGAATCCTGTAGTTGAACAACATGATAACAATTTTCTTATGTATATTAAAAGTAAGTTCAAGTTACTAGTGCAGAAAGATATCACAGTATCTTTACATGTTGATGAAATTCTTCTAAAACCTTATTTTGATTATAAGGGTTGTAATGTTGTTGGCTTAGCCAACAACATAATTGAAGCCACAACAAGTGCATATGCTTTTATGCTTAGCAGTGTATTCTCACACTATAAGGATGTTGTGCACGTTATGCCAACTAAATGTCTTCTAGCTGAGAACTTATTTGACATAATAAAATGTTTAATAATTGGTTTAGAGGAGATAGGCTTTAGAGTATTATCTGTTATAACAGATAATAATGCAATAAATAAAAAGGCTATGTCTTTCTTTTGTAGCCCAGCAAAGCTTTCATTGTATATCCACATAAAGTCTATACATCTTTTCTTATTATTCGACTCGATACATATATTAAAATGCATTAGAAACAACTGACTTGGCCCCAAAAGATGCAAATAAATGTATGATGTTCCCAAAGTTTTGTCATAATGGAAATCATGAATTAGATAACATCCAAAGTGCCCCATTTTCTAGCTTACACAAACTTTATGACCTAGAATCTCAATCACTTTTGAAATATTGTTACAAATTGACTTCAAAGGTCATTTCTCCCAATAATCTTGAAAGGCAAAATGTTAATTTGGTTCTGCAAATTTTCAATGAATACGCTATTCAGAGATTGCGACCTTAGAAAAACAGTAATGTTTGCCCAACTTTGTAGAAACTACAGCATACATAAAGATATTTTATATTTGGTGGACAATACTGAATGTAAAAACACCATATAAATATGCTAATTCCCTTAAATGTAGAAAACTATAGATTTTTCACTGTATTCGGTGACTAGTTAGCATGTTGAAATAGAATTTTTTGAAGAACTGGGAATTAACAAAGGAAACATACACTGCTTTACATTATACCACATATGCAATTCTTGAACTGACAGAGTATTGCATCAAAGAAGTTTCAAATAGATAACCTTGAGGCAAGGTTTGGCCAGTACCGGCAACTTAGTGGGGATCAGTATAATATCTCTATACGTCAAGTTTTTGAATGTGAGAAAAAACTTAGAATGTTGTCAGTAGTAAAACTGAGTCTGCAACTTAATAAACGAACTATTGATTTGAAGAATTTACAAGAAGCTAACTGGGATGAAATGACAAGGGAGCAACAGATGTTTACAAATTTAAAATAAATGTAGCAGATGATGATGTTAATCAGTGCAGAGAAGTACTCCCTGTTCTTTGCAGGTTATTGCTGTTATGCAGTTTTTAAGAAAATAAAATGCAATAGTTATAAGAATTTAGTATGTGGAAGAGATGATGTTGAAAAAATACCAGAAATAAACAGCTATTTTCAAGAAATTAACAGAGGTTGTCTATTATTATATCCTAATAATGTGACAACAAATTTTGTTCTATTCAATTATGTAGTTATTTGTAAACTGGTAAAAAATTCTTCTTTTCCTCATTCCGTACATCAAAAACAATTAGCCATGTACACAACACTGACTATTTTGGCAAATGCTAATCTTTTTTCGTGTTGACACTTGTGATGATAGTCACACTATTAAAAAACTTCAAAAGATCCTTACCACTACAAAAAATTAAACAGAAAAAAAAAATCGAAACATTCGGTGCTTATGCATTATAATAACAAAATGGCAACAAACAAAATTTCCTTCCTTATTTCTTGAGGATTGAATCGAATATTAATTTTTTTTAATGAGAGAATGTATAGTAGTTTTATTGAGTTTATTCATTTCCAAGTTTACTTTTGTTTTGTTATTTCCCACGGTCGTATTGTTGGTTGGGTGTTATGTATCTTTTCAGTGGGATTTTGGTTTTTTGATTATTTATTCTATTTGGACGCCAATAGGTTTGATGGAAATTTGTTTCCTTTGGTAGTAATTTTAGTTTATATATGGTATTGTATGCTGGGTTTAGTGGGCATGATTTTATCTTTATATAGTATTGTAAAGCTAGTTTCTGTCTTATTAGGCTTAGAGAAACTTCATGTGCTTCTAGGTACAAACTTTCAACAGGAGTCCTTGGTGCTGAACGGTTTCCAATGATTTTAAGTACGATTTTCCTGTTTATCCATAGATGAATCAGCCGGAGTCCAGTTTGGATCGAACAAGTGTTTGGTATAATTTATATTACATCAGTTGGATGGCTTTGCTGCATTTAGTTCTTAGATGCATTATGTGGGGAATAAACGTTAGGTTTGAGTCAAAGATGATTCCAATTAATTTATTCTGTTGTATCACAGGTATTTTTTTGCTTCTAGTTTTAAAACTGGATCGCAGTTAGTTTTCTGTAATTGACAGAAGTATATGCATTTGGTTTTATTTCCTCATATTTTAAAACCATTTTCAATTGATATATTTTATTCAGACATTGTTGTAGTTGACGTTCAGTCGTGTGGATGTTTTTGGATGCATACTGTAGTGTCGAAGATCACGTACCAACGTGATCGGTACGAGAGCAGGAAGCAGCAGCAGCAGCGACATAGCTAGGGACATATATAGATAGAGAGATTACGACCGTTGATAGACACATGTTGTTATAACCCTTGTTAAATAAAGATATGTTTACAACCACCACAATCGACTGTTGTTTATTACCAAACACCACAAACTGGCGACGACGATGAGATGAAATTCTACACAAAAAAAAAGCAAAGAAAGACATCGAAAAAAAAAGTGCAAACAACGAACTTTTCTACGAAAAAAAAAACACGAAAAAAGAGGTCACACGTGCTACAAGAGAGAAAGAAAAATATACTTTTTTTTTCTTCCAAAGGAAAAGTACAGAAAAAAAACGAGAGATAAGTAATTCGTTTGTTATCACATTTATTGTCTTTAAATAACAATCCTTTTGTCATTCACATCTTATTGTCCTTTTAAACAACACTATGGCAAAATTCGTCACATTGGGGGGGCAAAGCCCTCCACGTGCGTTAGATACGATCGGAGATCCAGAGTCTTTACATAAAAGATGGGTAAATTGGAAAACCGATCTGGAAATTTTCATACTAGCTTCAGGTGTCATAAATTCTGAGCAAAAAAGAGCTATCCTTTTGTTAACAGGAGGCGAGGGTCTGCGTGAAATTTGGACGAATTTCCCGGACGAACAAAAAGCCGGACACGAGGCTAATAAAGAAAGAGTCGATGTATTCCGAACAGCTATAGAACTGTTTGACAAAACTTTCGCTCTAAAGGAAAATATCCCTAAAGCGCGTTCAAGATTTTGGGAGTCTGAACCAAACACGGGAGAAACTGAATAATTATATCACTCGCTTAAAGAGTTTGGCGAAGGTGTGCGGTTTCACTCCAGAACCGAACGAATTCGTCAGAGACAAGATCCTTCTTCACATAAAGGACGCGGAACTAAAAGCCAAATTATATGGTGAAAGCAATTGACATTGGATCGTCTCATCCAAATTATTGGGACGTACCACCACAAAGAAGCCCTAATTTTAGGATCTACTTGTACGTCTGATATAAATAGATTAAGCGACAGACAAAAACCTAAACCAAGCCACAATGTGTCATCTGCATGTTATAAGTGTGGGGGGAATGGACATTTTGCAAGAGATTGTGTTAGAAGCAAGCATCACAAGTGTGGAATCTGTGGGAAAAAGGGACATTTTGAAGTCTGTTGTTTCTACAAAAACAAACAAACAAAAACACAGAATAGAAACGAACATGACAGAGCCCCAAAATACAGTCGTGGTGGACGAAAGCAATATCATAACAAAGGAATTCAACAGAGTGTAGAGGAAAGGGAAGATAACAAAACTGGTGGCGCTAATGGGTTTAATTTATTCAAAATATCAATGAGTGAAAATGTAATAAACCTCAAAGTCAGAAACACCACCATCCCTTTAGTGATAGACTCAGGAGCACAGCATAATACATTATCTGTAGAGGACTTCAAGAAAATAGAAAAAGAAGGACCCAAAATTAAGCTCCAGCCAGATTCTACTAAACTATACCCCTATGCTAGTGAAAAACCACTTCCCCTTCTAGGAAAGTGCATATTGAAGGTTGAAGTTCCTAGCACAAATCGCTACATAACAGTTCCATTTTTTGTCATACCACAGGCCCAAGCGTCACTTTTAAGTGGTAGAACTAGTAAAAGACTAGGACTTTTAAGTGTGGGCGTTAACGCCAACATCTTGAACTGCTCGGAACTGGATATATGGACAAGAATACTAAAAGAATTTCCAAAGGTTTTCAGTGGATTGGGAAAACTGAAAAACTACCAATTAAAATTCAAAATAAATCCAGAAATTATACCTGTCACTCAGCCAGTACGTCGGATACCATTCAAGCGGCGGCAATGTGTCCTAAACAAATTGCAAGAACTGGTTGATCTGGATGTAATTGAGAGGGTCAGGGAACCTTCTCAATGGGTGAATCCTTTAGTGACAGTGGAAAAAAGGCCCGAGGACAATGGAAAAAGCGATGTGAGGATATGTATCGACATGCGTAGAGCAAACGAAGCTATCGTTCGAGAACGTCATCCAGTGCCCACGATTGAGGAAACTATACAAGAAATGGCTGGAGGCAAATATTTCTCAAAAGTAGATTTGAATATGGCCTACCATCAAATAGAGTTGCATCCAGACTCCAGAGAAATCACAACATTTGCTGCACCTGATGGGCTATACCGGTATAAAATACTTATGTTTGGGGTAAACATGGCCTCAGAAAAATTTCAGCAAATCATAAGTCAGGTTATAGCTGGCTGCCCAGGAGCATACAACATGTCAGATGACATCATAGTAGTCGGGAAAACAGAAAGTGAGCACGACACTAGACTCGCCAAAGTTTTCCAACACCTAGCCGAACAAGGACTGACCGTCAATGGAAAGAAGTGCCAGATTAAAATGACATCTATAAGATACATGGGCCACATTCTGACACAAGACGGCTTGAAGGTCTCGGACGAAAAGGTGAAGGCTGTAGTTGATGCTCCTCCACCAAAAGATGCATCACAGATGAGGAGTTTCTTGGGACTGGCCCAATTCTGTGCTAAGTTTGTGCCCCATTTTGCTAGTGTAACTGCACCACTTTGGGATCTTACAAGACTAGATTCTGATTGGAAATGGGAAGAAGAGGAACAATATTCCTTTAACAAACTAAAGAAAGGGTTAATTGAAGCGCCAGTCATGGCATACTACAGTGTTGAGTTGCCAACTAGAATCACAACTGATGCTTCTCCCGTTGGCGTGGGCGCAATCATTGAACAACAGCAGCTAAACGGATACTGGAAACCAGTATACTATGCCAGTAGGAAGCTTACACCAACAGAGTCCCGATATTCTCAATTTGAAAGAGAAGCACTGGGAGTATTCTGGGCATGCAAAAAGTTCAGTCTGTACCTCATTGGATGTGACTTTCAGATCCTGACTGATCACAAAGCGCTGGTAAAGGTACTATCACCTTCCTCGAAGCCCCCTTCAGCAAGAGTGGAGAGATGGCTGTTGTTTCTACAACAGTTCACCTACAAAGTCATCCACATTCCTGGCCGAACCAATAAGGCGGACCTGCTGAGTCGACAGCCCGTTGAAAACCCAGACAAAACGGAGGAAAAGGAAACAATGGACTACATCTACAGTATCATTAAAGATACTGTACCTCAGGCACTGACTCCCTGTGAAGTGGAAAAAGCTTCAAAGGATGATGCTACGATCTCCAAACTTCGGCAAGCTATATCCGAAAATGACTGGACCCATTTCAAAGGTACTGCATTTCATGCAATCAAAGATGAACTCTGGATAGCAGGACAGATGGTCATCCGAGGACGCAGGATCATAATCCCTGAGGCACTTCAGGGGCGGGTAGTTGTACTGGCTCATGAAGGACACCAAGGGATTGTGCGAACCAAAAATCGCCTACGGTCCAAAGTTTGGTGGCCAGAGATGGATAGAATGGCAGAAAAGCGAGGAAAAGCGTGTTACCCATGTCAAGTGGTTGGCAAAAATGCCCCTCCAGAAGAACTAGAGAGTACACCGCTGCCTGACCAACCCTGGACCTATGTAGCTGTTGACCTACTGAGTGTCTCCGAAGGGAACTACCTGCTGGCTGTTGTCGACTACTACTCAAGATGGCCAGAAGTTGCGCATATGAAAATAGCAAATGCCAAAAATGTAACGGGTGCACTAGAAATGATGTTCAATCATCATGGATATCCCAACTATCTGAGGAGTGACAACGGACAGCCATTCTCATCAAGAGAATTCAATGAGTATATGATCACTCACGGCATCACCCAGGTGAGAGGGATCCCGTATTGGCCACAGTCCAACGGCGAAGTGGAACGGTTCAACAGAACAATCCTAAAGGCAATTAAGATCGCCAAAGTCGAAGGGAAAGACTGGAGGACTGAACTAAGGAATTTCCTGTTCCAATACCGAACCACCCCTCACACAGTAACCGGAGTATCCCCAGCGAAGTTACTAATGAACCGCGAACTCCGAGGTAAGCTGCCAAGTATTGTAGGAGCGTCCACTGATTTTAGTGACGTACATGATAAGGATGCTCTACACAAACTAAAACGCAACATAGCTGCTGACCAGAGAAGAGGAGCCAGAGACTAACAGATCCAGAGAGGGGACACAGTATTGTGTATAAATTTACACAGAACAAACAAGCTGGACGCTCGGTTCGAGTCTCAGCCCTATCAAGTTGTGGAAAAGAAGGGAAATGCTGTTCTAATACAACAACCCCAAGGCCAAGTGAGAATGAGAAACGCTGCCCATGTAAAAAAGGTACCCGGCGACATGCAGTATAGTCCTGATTACACCGACGTCCCTAAAGCAGTTTACTCTCCCCCTGATACAACCCACTGGCCCCCTACTTCTACAACAGATATCGAAGACACACACCTCAACCCAATCGATGCACTTCCCATCTCCAGTCCAGACCCTAAGGAAACTGATCAAGAGCCCCTAACACCGGCCCTAACTGCCCCTAGTGGTTCAATCAGAACACCTAGAGTAAGATCCACCCCAGTGTGGCAAGAAGACTTTATAGTGACATAAATTTATAAAAAAAAGAGGGAAGATGTAGTGTCGAAGATCACGTACTAACGTGATCGGTACGAGAGCAGGAAGCAGCAGCAGCGACATAGCTAGGGACATATATAGATAGAGAGATTACGACCGTTGATAGACACATGTTGTTATAACCCTTGTTAAATAAAGATATGTTTACAACCACCACAATCGACTGTTGTTTATTACCAAACACCACACATACCAAATTAAAAAGTCATCTACATATGATGATACTTCCGCACTATATTGAAAACTTTACAATATTATTAATTTTTATATTAATAAAGTAACGGACTATATACTTCCTTATGATACGCCGTTTCTTGTATCTTTGTGTTTGAAAGAGTATTGCTTATTCATTTTTAAACATTTCTCTCCATTGAGAAATTACTTATGAGTAGTTTTAGATATATTTTAATCCAGATAGTTTTGTATGCCTTTTCCTGGTCGAAAACTATAGCTGTTATAGATGAGCAATGGTACCTCTGTTTATCCGGTATCCGGTATTGCAAGGTTGTAATTAGATTGTTTTGTCCAGATACCATGTCAGGCTGGTATTTATCATACTATCCATGGTTTTGCAGACACTACTTCTCAGTGGTCTGTAGTTTGTCGGGTCTGTAAAGTAGTTTTGATCTTTTACTATGGTTATTATTATAGCTTGTTTCCATAGTTTAGGGATATTTCCTGTTGTCCATATATGGTTGTAGATGGACAGTAGATATTCTCTTGATTTGGGGGGTAATATTTTCAGAAATTCATAGTGGATTTCGTTATGGAATCATTTAGTTCATTGATTGTGAAGGACTGATTGTATTCTTGGGGAGTTTTTGCTTGGAAGTTGATCTGCCCTTTTTCTTTGATTTTTTAAATTCTATGTTGGTATTTTTAGAAGAGGAGTTTTTTTTCAAATGTTTGCTATTTCGTTTTTCTTTATGACTTTTGTATTGCTACGTATTTTAGGGGTGTATTGATATTTTCTTTACCATATCTCACACCATTTTGCTTTAGGTATTGATGTTCATTTTTGTATATGTAGCTTTGCCATGTTTTTTTGCTTCTTTAAAAGTTCGTCGGGTTTGGGCTCTCAAGTTCTTAAAGGTGTTTTGGGTTTCTTTTGTTTGGTTGTTTTAACATTTTCTTAGCATTGCTCAACGTTGTTTATAGCTTTCTTACATTCGGCATGAAACCCGTGTTTATTTTGTTTTATAGAGGGAGATGTTTTGGGTATGCGTTTCTCTGCTATTGATATTAATGTATTCGTGAGGTTTTTATTTTGGTCGTTTGATCCTGGCGTTAATTTATATTGGCATAGCTTCTTGAATTTTTCCCAATTTGCTTTTTTGGATGTTCCAACATGATGTTTGTATCTCTGTTTTAGGTGTAATGAGGTTTTCTAAAAAAAACGGGAAATGGTCAAAAAGAGGGGGATCAGTTTACGTTAAATTTATATTGGAAACTGATCTCCCCTCTTTAAATCTAAATTACTGAAAAAAAATTACGAAAAAACCCGGAATTCTCTAACGACCTGATAGGTAATTGTACACTGAAAAAAGAAAAAAATGGTCAGTAAAAAAGTTGGGAAAAACGGGTTATGGACATTGGATAAATATGAAAAAAGCGCTATATTATTTTAATTTTTGCAAAGGATTTCTTTGACAATATTTTATATTTAGATACGTCATTATATTTCAATTTTTATAAACACTGTTTTAGTTTAGGATTTGTTTCTTCCAAAACAAAATATAGACCTCATTAAACCTCCCATTAACCCTAGGTCACGGTGGCAACAAATTTATATTTGTGGAAAAATTAATATTTATTAGCAGAATGATCTGCAAAAGTCAGAAAACAAATTAATATTTGCAAAATAGTATTTTTTAAGTAATAGACAAAAACAGACAAATTAATATTTTCACAATGGATACATTTTCGCTGACATATCTATGAAAAACAGACAAAAGTAGTCGATAAAATTTACCAGTCATTTTGGGAGCTAACCATTTCAATATACCCCAATATTAGTTTTGCTCCCTCTAAAAATGCCTTGCCCCCCTCCCAGTTAGAAGTCTGGCTACATGCTTGTTCTGAATTATTTTAGTGTCCATGTTTTTTCGTTTAAAGTTTTCAAGATTTTTATGTTTCTCTTTTTACCTTTCATTTATCTCCATCTCTGATGAGTTTTTAGTTTTTTTCTTATTTCCTGGATCTTCATTTGAAGTTTTTATTTCTAGTTTGTGTCTAGATTGGGATCGTTGTCGTGATTTTTCAGATTCTATGATTTTTTTATTTTTTCTGTCTTGAACTTTTTTTCTGGTTTTCAATTTCCACAAAATTGATTTCACTCTCAATCAGCACCATTTCTGTTTTCTGCTTTTGTTGTATTGTGTCTTCAAATGAGGTTTCGGTTTTAGAGGATGTTTGTGTTGAGGATTTTTTGGGGGGCTTGTAGCATCTTTGGACTCGTCGATCTGGGATTGGGAATTTTTCTTTTGATCAGATTCCATGTTGGATCTAGTTGTCAGGCTGACTAAGTTTTCTTTTGATATCTCTATTAGAGATCTTAGTTATTTCACTAGATCGGGTAGGTTGTTTTGATTTCCTTTGGTTAATTGACTATATTTTGGGGTTGCTTCTGCATAAATGTTTTTTTTTTAAATATGCTTCAACAATCTTATGTTTAACTTCAGTGATTTATCTTTTTTTATGTTAGATTTTGCATGTTTTAGAGTAGACGTGGTTACAATTTGAACATTTTTCGTTCTTGTGGCATTCATCTTCTGTATGGTTGGGGTCTTTTTCACTGCATTTCACACATGTTTTAATTCCTCTACATATTTCCCTATGGTGCCCATATTTTTGGAACTTGTGGCATCTTAGGGCTGTAGGGATATATTGTTCTACCTTTTTAATTTGGCTGCAATTTTTTACTTTTTTGCGAATTGTCAGAAGTCAGTATAAAAGTATTAGTTAGTATGGTCTGACCATTTCTTTTTATGTGTGTGTGGTCAATAACGCATTGTTTTTGTAATGCCGTTCTTGTCTTTCTGTAATTGCCAAGGACAATTTTTGGTTATTTATCACTCCTTTCGAGGTGTTTAACTTTTCATGTGAAAAACTTTGCATTTATTATTGTAGAAACTCCACAATTTTATGCGCCTTTATTGTCGTTTACTTTATTAGTTTTCTAATTTACTCTGTATTGCTTTTGCTGGTAAGTATATTTTCGATTAAGAATAGTGATATTTCACTCATTTTTTTGCTTTCTAGTAGTTCGATTAACAGGAATCTTTGGAAATTCGTTGTTTTTTTGTCCTCTTAGCTTGAAGTTTCTAAAGGTTTTTTGGAGGAAAATGATCCATGTTTTTTTTCAGATCCTTGCTCCTCAGCCGTTTCTGAGCTCTTTATGGGAAATGCCAGGGTGAAAACTTATTCGTCCTGCAACCACAGAGATACAGGGATGATATACTCGGTTTATATGAAGCACTGAACACCTGTTTTACTTTGATTTTATTTTTTAAGGTTTTGAGAAAAAATGTCAGACATGTCACAGCCATGTCAATGCTTTGTCCGCAATAATAACTTGAACCTCAGTCAATGCTTTCCACCATATTTTTAGGGTATTTATTAGTGGTTGTTAGTGGGGGTTGGAATAGGAATGTTTATTTTTTGTTGAGTAGATTGGTGTGGATTTGATATGGTGAGGCTTGACCTGACTAGTCGATTGATGGGATCAGGCATCTCCAACCGCCATCTAGCCCAGGTAAGGGTCAAAGTGTAGTGTTGCAGCGCACATATTCACTATTTTCCAGGGTTATGGACATCTCAACCACCAGGATCCCACTTTTGAGCATTACGGTTGCCTCTCCCCACCTCCTAACTGGTGGTATCGTTAGGGTGGAAAGAGAAAAGAGAGAGAAAGGATGAGGATAATTGTTGATTTTGTTTTGTGCTATGATAGAGTTTTACAAAAAGAAGGATGTAAAAAAAAAGCTTCAATGTTAGGTGCATTTTTTTGTATGGAAACCTATATCTTAAGAACGCCTGATCTGGTAGTACCGGGCATAGGTTTTATTCATACACCAATACTTATATTGTTAATTTTGTTTTAGTAGTTAAAAGATCGATTAAAAACAGGAATTTATAGGCGAAATTAATGTTTAGTTTTAGCAAATATGGTGGTACCATTATCCTTTGACCCAGGACTGTACCCTGTTAAAATTTGTCTCTGAAAGCATAGGTACAAAACTCACTTGACTCGAGTGCCCAAAATGGAATGTGCTCCGATAAACTTCCTGCTCTGGTGCCACCTCGACGTAAATATACTCGACACACCCTACAATCAGCTAAATAACATCCATTCACTTTGGAGGTTTCCAGATGCCGGAGATCCCTCTACTCCAATAGCTTCTCTGCTGTTGCCAGCAATGTGAACTCCCTCCCTGCTCCCTGTTTCCCCGACTGTACTGACATACAGAAATTTAAAACTAATGTGAACAAGCATCTCGTTGCACAGCTCCCAATTTAGGATGACCCCCCCCCCAAAACTTTCACCCTAATTATCAGTAGCATAAAAAAGTTGAAGTAACCGGAAATTAAGATTAAAGTTTTCTTGCTTGACGACCCCTAGAACCGTAAAATGCAATAAAGTTAACTGTTTCTTTGCTTAGTAAAATATTTGTGTACTGAAAAGTTTTTTAGCTAAAAATTTATTCATATCTATGAAGTAGGTCAGTCACAAAGAAAGATAACTTGAATTAACTCTATTTTCGGTCACTTCAGGTTTTCTATGTACAGCAATGTTTTCTACAATTTATCATCTCTGACATACGATTATATAAATTACTGTTTTAAATCGATTTAAAAAATATAACATGGTTTTAAATGGGAATAAAATTGATTATAAATTCTAGTTCTTGAAAATAAAATTATAGTTTTTAGAATCTAAATAATTCATTCACTTTTTTATCAAGAAAATATTTTAGCCTTTGAAAATATCATTACACAAAATCTTTTGGCACAAAAATGGAAGTTTGAATTCTTTTTACACAACGAAAATGTAATTTACATGTTAAAATGAAAAGATTTAAACGTTTGAAAAAGCTAACATTGAACACTTTTTACACAAAGAAAATGGAATTTAAATAATTTAAAAGCTAAAAGAAGTATATTAAATGATACGCGTTGGTAAGTAATTTATCAAAATAGACGACCGGGGTGGTAGTACATTGCCAACTAACGACTGATCTCTTTATTTTAACTATAATTATGACAAAGACAATCCCTCTATATTTCTAACAAAACATTTAATATCAACGTATCACGTGAGTGAAGCCAGCATAAACTAGTCGTCTATCTTTGATTATAAAAACTTGTTCTTGCTTTATGAACCACATTTCCTACACACTATCTAGTTTGTCCGAAATTTAATAAATGAAATACTTTTGCACACTGTGACTTAGTGTTGTGAAGTTGTTCCACAGTAAATAATAAATAAAGGAAGTCAAGTCGAGGGTTGGTTTAACAAGTGTATTAACAAAGTAAGAAAGTGACTAGCTGTTGGCTAGACAGTTACAAGACTGTGCTTTGTCTTCAGTGTCTCTGGTGACTCGCACTATTTATAGTGACAACCGCTGTAGTTTCTCCTGTGTAAGAACGGCCGGTGTAACACTTAGTTTTTCCCAAGGAAATATGCAGAAAAATGAAATAAAAAATACTAATTATCATCAAATACATTTTCCTTTGCATCCGTCTAATCTTAAACAGATAATTGAACTTTAGGTTTAAGTGTATTGGGTTAGCATTGTCTTTTACATATGGTTCTTTGTACTTTCATAAAGTTAGCTAATACGTGGATGCTTATGCTGCTTTTTTTACTTTCCATGTTTATATAATTATTTAAATGTTTTATTCTAACCTTGTAGGAATCCCCATTATCTGTAGAGGCTGATATCAGTATTATCGTATATAATTGTTCACCCCAACTTGTATTGGATATGATAGGCAGTTTAAGTAAGAACTAGCCTGTGTTTGTTTTAAATTGCTCTTGTCAGCTAATATTTTCTGCATTGCAACTATTGCATTTTTTTTGGAATGAAAAAATATATATAAATCATGATTTGGGATTAGTAGACATAGAATATCAAATCCATCTTAATATGATGTCATTGCAGCATATGTACATGTGAACATGAACTGCTTGAAAAGGAAATGCACAACCACAAAAAACAATAGAACTCTCAAATTCATGAAAAATAAACTATTTTTACAGGTAAATGCATTTAAAAACTTAGGACACATTTCTCTGATGAAGCAATACCATTAATACATGATTTTTATTTTCAGCTTCTACTGTGAAAAACTAATGGACTTCTTTTAATTGGTATATAAAGAAAAATTTTACAGAAATACTTCCTGAATTTTCTCAATATATCACTTATCTATCACTGTTTTTTGGCACACATTATTACAAGAAAATACAAAATGGACACTGTGATATCTCATTGTTTCTGGAGAAGGAAGAGTTAAACATGCACAATAAATTAAGACAATGTGATGTTCAATGTTTGAAAACATTTAGAAACATTTCGAAAACTCCAAAGGAAATAAGAAAATTAGTCATTATAAGTTTTGAAGAACGTTTGAGAAATTTACAAATCGTACATTTCTCTCATTCACTTTCTCTCAATATCTATCTATCTATCTATCTATCTGTCTTTCTATATATCTCTCTGTCGGTATCTCTATCTATCTCTCTCTCTCTCTCTCTCTCTATATATATATATATATATATATATATATATATATATTCAGATGTACAGGGCCAATATGTATCATAAAAAGAGTGAGAATGTAAAGCTGAAGAGGCAAGCAGAAACTGGAGAGAATCAATATTCATGCATCATTTGTGATTTAGAATTTTCAGAGATAACACATTTAAAAACGCACATGAAATTACACACGGGAGAAAAAACATTTCTTTGTGAGAAATGTAATTCATCATTTTTATTAAGAGCAGAATTAAAGATGCACATGCGAAAACACACTAAAGAACCATATACATGTGAAGTGTGTGGTTCACAATTTTCTCAGAAAAGAAGTTTAAGAATTCATATGTTCACACACACTGGTGAAAAACCTTATTCGTGTAAAGTGTGTGGCTCAAAATTTTCTCAGAAAGCAAATTTAAGAAGTCATATGTTCACACACACTGGTGAAAAACCTTATTCATGTGACGTGTGTGGTTCAGCATTTTCATGGAGTACAGCTTTAAATAAACATATGGTAACACATACTAGTGTTAAACCATATAAATGTGATGTGTGCGGTTCTGCCTTTTCCCAGAAAGAATATGTAAAAAGTCACATGAGAACACACTCAGGTGAGAAACCATATATCTGTGAAGTGTGTGGTTCAAATTTTTCACATAATTCAAGTTTAAAACGTCACATGCGAACACACACCGGATATACATGCAAAGTGTGCGACTCCACTTTTTCCCAGAAAGAACATTTAAGCAAACACATACAAATACACTCAGCGTAGAAATGATATAAGTCTGAAGTGTGTAGATCAGAATATTCACAAAGATAACACTTTAAAAATTGCACACAAACTCATTGAGAAATTTCCGGAAAACCAAGTGCAAAAAAAATCCAAATGATTAAGAATAGTACAATAATGGTCAAAATCTTTAAATGAATACTCGGTTGTAGCATCTAAAAGTAAGAAATATTAAGGGATCGTCTCTTTCTAAGGCGAAAAGCCACTCGAGGATAAAGCTTAATAAGATTGTCAGTTGCATGATGAACAATACAAAGTATTGAAACGATTGGTGAAATAGGGAAAATCTGTATTATTTAAAACGGCTCTACAAGCATTTGTTAACATTGGACATGAAGATGACCAGCTGGTAGTTTACATGGAAGCAATCCTGTACAGATGTGAAATTCTTGGTAAGAATCTCTGTTAATGTAAGTTCCATTTGGTTTTGGGTACACCAAGAAAAACTGCCAAGTTCTTTGCAGTGATGGGTACATTATCCGTATTTAAACCAGATTTAAACAGTGGACCAACATTCGAGTTTTTTCTGTTTTCTCTAAATGATTTTTCTATTAAAAACTATCAGTGAAATGAGGAATTTGTAAAATTATTTAAGCTCAACAAGCATTTGTTAACATTGGACATGAAGATAACCATGTGGTAGTTGGCATGGAAGCAATCTTATGATTTTGTGTTAGACAGAGGGAAAATTCTTGCAAAAGGAACCCATGTTCATGGAATGTCTTTGTATTGATGGTAGATGATAGGGGATCAGAGAAGAGGATTAGAGAAGAGGATTAGAGATAGAACCTCAGTCGAGCAGCCACCAGCAAAATAAGGATAGGGTAAATAAAGACAAAGGACGTCTCTTCTGTGAGAAAAACAACTCTATGTTAAAGAAGGTATCAAGACCAATAGATTACAATAGTCGATTTTGTATTCTATCAAAGCAAGAAAGGGTTATTTGGGTGTCACTTTCATAGTACCCCAAAGGGTAACTGACTCTTATATACGTACAATATTGCATCAGGAGTTATGGAGCAATAGAATGATCTAACTATTTTTCTGAGCAACCTTAGAAATAGTTTGGAGTGAAATTCAGTCGTGGGATATTATGAAAGCAAGATAGTCACTTAAATGTTGGAAAATAAGGAAGAAGGAAAACCGTATTCGAGACTCATCAAAAGGGGTAATATAAATGTCACTCAACGAATCAAGTGTTAGCTGCAAGGGGTGTTCCTTTACTCTTGAGAATTAATTAACCTTAAATAAGATCAAAAGAGAGATTATTCTAATGTAGGGTGTGAGATTCTGGTATTGCACATCTTATTTAAAAGAACTCAGACACATTTAAATTGATATTGTGATTTCTTCAATATTTGCACAAAAATCACATTTACAAACCCATATGCGAACAGACTGGAGTGAAACAAAATTTCTAATAAATGTAAAGTTACAACTTTTTATGTTTGAATATTGAACATGAAATGTCACTTTTCTAATTAAAAGAGAAAAATTCTATGAATAAATGAAACAGCCGTTATCTAATAAAACATATTCATTTTTAAACAATAAACTTTTCCCAAACAACCAAATAAAGACAAGGTCCCATATTTATCAGTTTAAGACTAATGTTTCAGAAATTCAGTAAATAAATTAATATATTTTTTATTACCAACATTTTGTTGTGGATTTAAAATGTATAATTCTTTAAAGGTGGTAATTTGTTGGTGAAATATTGAAATATTATGTGAGCTGAGGCAAAACTTCATGTAAGAATTCTTGAAGCTTAACCACAGTATTACGAGATATTATCATTGTAAAAAAAACACTAACATTCTTATTAAGTTCTTAAACTGTTTGAAATATTAGCTTCAGGTAATGATGAGATTGTTGAAACACTGACATTTTAGAAAGTTCTCACACAGTTTCAATTATTAGCCACTGCTTGCCATAATCCATAATTAACACCAGGAATAGGATTATTGGTATCCATATTTATACCAGATTTAATTATTTAACCAACATTGAACAGTTTTAATAGTGTTTTCTGCAAATTACTTTTTCGTGTTATTGGCAGAGTGGGTTTTATGTCGAATTTTGAATTCTTATTTGAAATGTCACTTCATCGGTGTTAGCTACTGTTATTTGGTGTGTACAGTTTATCAGTTATGTTGAATTATCAATACATTATAATCACTTATATTATATTCGACTTTTCCTCACAAATATAGTTCAAGCACTCACATGCAAATACACTCACATGAAAAATAAACTGTTTAAATGTGAAGCGTGTCGATCAGCATTTACTCAAAACCCTAGTTTAGTAAGTCACATGAGAAAATACTCAGATCTTGTAGAATTTCCAAAAAAGCAAAGAAATTAGAAAATTTAATAAGAAATGCGAAGTGTGTCTATCCACATTTTACAAAAGATAAAAATTAAAAACCCACGCATGAACTCGTAGAAGTTCAACAAATCTAAATAATTGTACTTTCGAAATCGGCCAGAATCTTTAAATGAGCACTTAGTTGGAGCTTCTAAATAGCAGGCTATTATTTGGCATTTAGAATAGAAGAATGTCTCATCCCTAGAAGAAAGACGAAATACAAACGAGTCACCACTTATCGATACAAAAAGCCACTTGAAGGTTAATGAGATTGAAGGTTAATGAGATTGAAGGTTAATGAGATTGAAGGTTAATGAGATTGTCAACTGCTTTCAACTGAGGAAATATAATCACTGTTGAAACACTGCCATTCTTAGAAAGTTCTCAGTTTGAATTATTAGCTTCTTATAATTCATTATTAAGAACAGCATTTGAGCCTTCGCTGCAGCTATATTTCTATGTCAATTTTGCCAGTAAATCAACACAACAGTTCATCCTTTAATTGTTGTTTCTCTAAATGATTTCATGATGTTATTGGAAGCTCAAGTTTTATGTCTAAGCTTTAATATATCAACACATTATTATCATAGTTGCAAATAAATACAAAGACATGAGGGAAACTATTATTTTCAATGTTTTTAATTAATATACGTGCAATATAACATTTAATCTCTAGCAGCCTAATAGACCCCAACAAGAAAGATACTATATTTATTTGTATGTGAATCAAGTTTTGCTGAGATAAGCAATTGAACAAGTTCAGCAGTCATTAAGGAAAATATTTGTCTTTAGCATATAATACTTTCGTATTTTCATAGAAGTTACATTTCAACACAGACCCTGTTTCCATCGCGCCCAACTTAGAAAATAAATGAAAGGATCAACATTTTATTTTAATATCAATAAACATCACGTTTTCCTAGATGCAATTACAGAAAGTAAAAGTGAAGGTTGCATATAAAAAAATTTAAAAGTATTTTTTATAATTTGATATAAAATTACATTTACATGCTATTTAAAAATAATTTTCAACAATCAATAATAATATACAATATATGCAATTTAATTAATTCTTATTACAATTAAATAAATTGATAAAAAAGGACGATTAAACGCCATGAAAAAGGTGTTATCTTGTTTAATATACCAATTTTTCGGGTGGGTAATCCAATAATCACATGTACATCTTCATAATCACAAACCACGAAAACCATGTATTATTACTTTTCCAGTGGTTTCTCAAATAATAATAAACTGTAAAATCTCTGTGCATTTCTATAACAGATATGCAGTTCTTTTTCACTTGTAATGTTTACTTACTAAATCATATTAATTCAGATTTTAGCTAACTGTGTATTAGACTCAATTATCTTCAGAACTTCAACTGCTTACGGTATTAATATAACAAAATCTACATTTTTATATATGACAGCTTGATAGTCTTTTGGCTAAGAGCAAAGTGTAGTATCTGTTCTTATAGTACAGCTCATCTTTTCTGTCCTCGGTCAGGGAAGGAGAAATAGGAACATCTTTAACATAACCAATTTTGTATATTTAGAGAAGTATTCAAACTTTTATAGGTATCCACTATTATGCTTTAATAGTATATTAGACTGAAGCAGTACAAAATACACCAAAGAGGGTTAATGACATGGGAGTGTTATTGGCTATGATATCGACGATAAGAAAACTTTACTTGCATCCCTAAAGGAATGTCACATGAGGCCAACGTGGAATTCTCGCCAGGTGAAAGCTTAGGCTGATGACAAATATCTTAGTATTGTTTTTCAGATATTGAAGTGGGGAAGGAGTGTTGGATCACGTGTGGGTACGTTTGCTAGTATGGGTTTTAGCACAGGTGATTAAGTGCGAGGGAAGGAGACCTTGCTGTGTGTGGAACAAAATAAGTGTAAATAGTGTATCAAGAATGACCTGTCGCCAGTGGGGGAGTTGACAGGTTAGGGATCAGTGGAGATTAAGGTTAGCAACGATATGCAAACGAGACTAGGGATGTGACGTCATGCGGCGCAGTTAGATTTTGAGTCAAGCTGCATTCGGAAGTCGAAACGAATGGTCGTTAACAAAATTTAATGGTGGACATCATCTATGTTTGGGATCTCGAAGTAAACGGTCACCGATCACAAAATTGTTAAGAATTGCAAGTGGTGATGGGCACTGATCTATCTATCTAGCTAGCTAATAAATACTTAGGTTAATGTAATTGTCTATCTCATAGATAAAGAGTAAGTTGTAATTGTAATTACTTCATATTTTCTCTCCATTTAAACAAACTGTCTTGTTGTTATGATACCTTACCTATACAGATTACTTGAACTCTTCCACTCACCATAAATAATGCTTCTCGGTGTCGCATCCCCCACATCCCGTTCAGTCTTTCAGTAACTTAGGTTGATTGAGGACGTCGGGATGGGAAAATACCAGTCGAGGATTTGTTCTCAACAATCAGTCCGGCATGAACTGGGCGATTTCCGTGGCCTTTTATCTGCCGGGCTGAGGTATAGGTTCAACATTCAGAAATTACCCAGGGTTAATTTTGTGGTTAAGGGGAGAGGTATTTTCTAGCAAGTGGTAAAATGAGAATTAAATTATTAGGATTAAATTATTAGGATTAAATTATTCGAATTAAATTATTAGAATTAAATTATTAGGATTAAATTATTAGAATTAAATTATTAGGATTAAATTATTAGAATTAAATTATTAGAATTAAATTATTAGGATTAAATTATTAGAATTAAATTATTAGAATTAAATTATTAGAATTAAATTATTAGAATTAAATTATTAGGATTAAATTATGGGATGACATTTTAAAAATGTTCATTTCCAGATATCACTGTTATTGTGCCGTACCTATGACGAACATATGGACTCTTTCATTCTAAATAAATACTGAAAGTATTACTCAGTGTTGCACATCTTCAGCTCGTTCAGTTTTATATTAACTTCGGTTGATTGAGAAATTCGGGATAATACCAGTCGAGGATTTATTCTCGACAATCAGTCAGGAAGAAACATGGCTATTTCGGTGGCCTTTTATCTGTCGGGCTGAGGTATTGGTCCTGGGTTGTCCTAGGAGGTGCACCCTCCCAGAACTTGCCTTACCTCTTTGGGGTGGAGTAATTTTATTGCTTACTAGCTGAGGTGCCCTGGCCGGGGAATGCCAATGGGGTGCCCAGCGTATTTTTGATAGGTCAGAATGCTCTTTTAGAGGTGCTGGCTTGACTCTCTCCCACCTCCTGCACTGTGCTACATATCCCGGCGGTGGTCAGGAATGAAATACTTGGGCTCACACCAGCCCGTGCATTCTTTCTATAACATCAGTAGCTAAGAAGTGGTGGACTGATAAATACTAGACAAAGATTCGTTCATGCCTCTGCTCTTTGGGGTGGAGTAAGTTTATTGCTTACTTCTTGATGCGCTGTGACCGGGGAATGCGAAGGGGGCTGGCCATGCAATTTTTAGAGGCCGGGGTGCCCCTTCTTTAGAGGCGTCGACTTGACTCTCTCCACCTTCCGGCATAAGATACAATATAACAATATAAAGGAAAAAGTGAATACTTAATGCATTTCAATTTCTTCAAACCTCGAGGGTGAACTTTTCATGTGCACTGACGAAGGCAAGAAGTTGGAAGTTTGTAGATTTTAGACATTCTATCATAAAGATAGTGACAAAGATAGTTAAAAGAAAAAGAAAAGTCCGGAAATTGGCTCATATGATAATCCCAGGTCCTATAATCTATGACAGAACGCAGGGGGATGGGGATTTCTTTTGGGTAAGACCGCATAGGTTAGAAAGAAAGCGAAGCATGCACAAAGAACAACAACACGAACGCCAAGACAAAGTATGAACAATATTTATTTTTAGATATTAGAAAGGGGTAAATGTATTTATAAAAACAAAACAAAAAAAAACATTAACATGAAAACAAAAGTTTATTATAAAAAGGAGGGATTGTCTATCATAATCTTATGGCAGCAGGATTCATTTTCACACACATGTATATATATATATATATATATATACAGGGTGGGCCAAAATAAGGGTCCTATCTTTAAATTTGAATAACTTGAATTTGAATAACTTCCACAAAATAAAAGTTAAACTCACCAAACTTTATGTGTGTGTAGACTGACCCTTCCGAGATTTTTTGAAATAAACAAAACAAATTTTAGCCGAAAAACACTTCTTCAAACTTACAAAAACTAAAGTATTGTTTTTTACACGGTTTTGAGTTTTTTAAGCAAAAATAATGTTTTCTAAATGAGGGTACGTTCCTTAGGGCTAATACGGCTCATGCTTGCTTCGGAAGGGGTCCTTTACTTATTCTAAAAAAAAAATTTAAAAAATCAATAAATAAAAAAGTTATGAATTTTTAAAAATAGGACCCTTATTTTTGCCCACCCTGTATATATATATAGCCCTGGAGGCAAATGTCCGGGAAAGAAGTAATCAACAAGTTGTCAACTTACAAGCGAGTATCTCGTTCATTTGGAGTCGATGTTCCTGGCAATTCGTAGTAGATACACGTCTCTGCGACACGTCGTTTTCATTTGGTGAACATGTATTTCGGGGATTTCTCAAGAAGGGGATTTCATCTCTCACTGAGATTCATGCACATTTTCCTCAGGAAAACAATTCTGGTTCGTTCATTCTGCATTCTGTATTCTAAAATGAATATCTCGGAAGAAGCGTATCTCCTGGCTTTGGGTGCCTCGCACGAGGTTATAATCCTATTTCCATGTAGTCACGTGGCTGTATTTGGACGTCTTCACTCCTTGACTCATCCCTCTTGTGCGGCAGTACTCAACGACCGTTATTCCCCCTTCCTCATGGGCGGTTAACTTCCTTTTCCTTCCCCCTCTCCTTCTCCTTCTTGGTCGTGTCGGCTAAAAATAGACATGATCACACAGAGCCCAAAGTTTGGCTGATGAACATCGCCCCTCGAACATCGTCATGCATACACAAATGGTGAAAACCGAATCTCGCTTGAATATATATATATATATATATATATATATATATATATATATATATATATATATATATATATATATATATATATATCTTATCGATGCTTTCCGCGGTTTCTTAATCTTAATTTTGATCGATCTCCCTTCGTTTGTAACAATATATATATATATATATATATATATATATATATATATATATATATATATATATATATATATACTTTTAGCAATCCATCCTTTTCTTAATACATTTACACACAGACACTCACTGGAGGTGGTCAGACGTGTATTATCTCCAGTTTTCATGTCGGGAGGTTGCGTTACAATTCCCATTATTAAAAAGGATACACCATCTCTCGTTTTTTTCTGCCTCAAGACCTACTGCGTCTAACATCAATCAGACCATCTCTGTCCCAGTCTCGGTTTGACGGCTGCTGATATGAACACATCACACACATGAGCACACTATTCTGGTACGTAAGAATTTTCTTTACGCTCACACACATACGTATAATTCTTTCTACTTGTGTTCTAGGATTTTAGTGTTGTCTAAAATCCTAAAACAATACTAATATACAAAAACTCTATATACTAGAAGCTTTACACATTGAAACAAAAAAAAATGTTATTAACAGGATTAATTTTAACACTAGTACTAATATACTTAAATGCTTATAATACTGAATAAATATAGTTTCGTATTTAAATTTTCCCACCAAAATTAACTATAAACTCACTCCGGGTCTTTACCTGAAGATGGACCCAGATGGGTCAGAAAGTACTTTGGACCTAAAAGAAAATTACGGCAGTTTCATCAGCCAATTCTCATCCGAGACTAGGACTTTAATTCGGAAAATGGAAAGGATTCATACTAAAATATCTAGACAAGAGTTGTCGGTTATTTTTAATAATACGTGCCTTAGAGAAAAAATGCTGCCTCGATACACACACACACACACACACACACACACACATATATATATATATATGTATATATATGGTGCTTGCTAAAAATTGCACAGGAAAATGGCACAAGTAAAGAAATATGAAAATATTTGCACAAAGCAAGAACAATTCGCTAACAGAAAATTAGGATCATTCAGGGGGATGACTAGTATTAACTGTTGTTTTTGAAGCAAATAAAATCGATTTTTCTAAGTTTTGTGTGTGTGTGGGGGGGGGGGGTGGTGGTGTTAGGTTCCCGTCTCTATAGTTTTATTTAGGGCCAAACCCCGTGCCCCATTTTAAAATAAACATTGCTAAAGTGCATGAAATTAGACAGTCGAGAAATCGTAAGATATAACAACAGAGAAAAGCAGTAAAAAAATATTTATATCAAATACAGCAGACTTTAATTATCTGTAAGGCCATGCTACCATTCAGCCCATAGTATCACAATCTACCGACCTATATACTTTTTACGTGGTGAAACTGTCTTTATGATTTTTTTTAATTTCAAAATATATTTTGATCAAAGTTCTCTTCAAACATATAGGAGAAAAAAACAAATGGACGCTGGTTACTTAGATAAGGAGAGGAGCTTAATTCCTGAAATGTTGTAAAAGAAAAACGACTTATCCTACCACTAACCATAAGTCAAAGTTGGACTCCCTCAAACTTGGGGTTAGTGGTAGTCAGAGTTGTGTTTACAATTTTTCAGGAATTAAGCCCACAACAGTTAAGCGACAAGCAATCATTTATTTTCCGCGTGTCGTAAATAACGCTACAAAAATTCAAAGAAAAACATAAAACAGTTTCAGTACGTTAAATCTATACAGCTCCATAGATAATTGAATTCTATTGCGTTTGGTATAAGACATTTTTGTTTACGATTTCTCGACTGTTTTGCGTTTTTATCATTTACTCTGATGTTTCTATTTACTTGCCTCCTCAAAAAGCCAAAGTTTATGTTTTTTTTAAAAACAGCTACTTATCTTCCCTAAAAAATTAGAATGGCCGGAAATACGGTATAAATTTACGTTCAATTTTTAAGAAAAACGAATACCAACTTCAAATTTTAAAATAGTTGGGTTTCTTTAGTAGAATCTCATGGGAGTATTTAACTGAGCGTACTCATCTACTTTTAAATATAGATATAATTTCTTTTTAATTTGACAAATTTCTTAATATTTTCCTTCTCCATGTTTAAACTCGTGAGTGTTTCATCTATATTTTTTCTATACATTTTTTCTATATTTTTTCTATATTTCTATATATTTTTTCTATATTTCTATATATTTTTTCTATACCTTTTCTATATTTCTATATATATTTCTATATTTTTTCTATATTTCTATATATTTTTTCTATATTTTTTCTATATTTCTATATATTTTTTCGATATTTCTATATATTTTTTCTATATTTTTTCTATATTTCTATATATTTTTTCTATATTTTTTCTATATTTCTATATATTTTTTCTATATTTTTTCTATATTTCTATATATTTTTTCTATATTTTTTCTATATTTCTATATATTTTTTCTATATTTCTATATATTTCTATACATTTTTTCTATATTTCTATATATTTTTTCTATATTTCTCTATATTTTTTCTATATTTTTTCTATATTTCTATATAATTTTTCTATATTTTTTTCTATATTTCTATATATTTTTTCTATATTTCTATATATTTTTCTATATTTTTTCTATATTTCTATATATTTTTTTCTATATTTTTCTATATTTCTATATATTTTTTTCTATATTTTTCTATATTTCTATATATTTTTTCTATATTTTTTCTATATTTCTATATATTTTTTCTATATTTTTTCTATATTTCTATATATTTTTTCTATATTTCTATATATTTCTATACATTTTTTCTATATTTCTATATATTTTTTCTATATTTCTCTATATTTTTTCTATATTTTTTCTATATTTCTATATAATTTTTCTATATTTTTTTCTATATTTCTATATATTTTTTCTATATTTCTATATATTTTTCTATATTTTTTCTATATTTCTATATATTTTTTTCTATATTTTTCTATATTTCTATATATTTTTTTCTATATTTTTCTATATTTCTATATATTTTTTCTATACCTTTTCTATATATTTTTTCTATATTTTTTCTATATTTCTATATATTTTTTCTATATTTCTATATATTTTTTCTATATTTTTTCTATATTTCTATATATTTTCTATATATTTTTTCTATATTTCTATATATTTTTTCTATATTTCTATATATTTTTTCTATATTTCTATATATTTTTTCTATATTTTTTCTATATTTCTATATATTTTTTTCTATATTTTTCTATATTTCTATATATTTTTTCTATATTTCTATATATTTTTTCTATATTTTTTCTATATTTCTATATATTTTTTTCTATATTTCTATATATTTTTTCTATATTTTTTCTATATTTCTATATATTTTTTCTATATTTTTTCTATATTTCTATATATTTTTTCTATATTTTTTCTATATTTCTATATATTTTTTCTATATTTCTATATATTTTTTCTATATTTTTTCTATATTTCTATATATTTTTTTCTATATTTTTTTCTATTTCTATATATTTTTTCTATATTTCTATATATTTTTTCTATATTTTTTCTATATTTCTATATATTTTTTCTATATTTCTATATATTTTTTCTATATTTTTTCTATATTTCTATATATTTTTTCTATATTTCTATATATTTTTTCTATATTTCTATATATTTTTTAATAGTTACCTTTGTGCCATATTTTTAATTTATTTATCCACTTGTGCCATTTAAAAAATGTATTTATCCACTTGTGCCATTTTTATATGTGCCATTTCTACCTACATTCATAGATAGATGTTGGCGAAAATCAAGCAAAATGAACAAGAAAATTCGACAATCCCTATCGTTTAATTAAACCGGTTAATTTCTGTTTTATAACTACGAATAGACTCAGGTGAATTATGGGATACTATATACTACGGAAGGCCCCAAATCATAAAAGCGTTGTTTTTTTTACATTCACCTTTGCTTCACTTTATTTTTATTTATTTTGTTAACTATATTGTTGTTTCTTTACAAAATTAATTATTTTTAAGTATTTATAAAGTTTTGTTCAATTATTATGGTAATTAAACAAACTTGTTTTATTGGAACAACTAATTTTGTTAAGGTACGTTGTTTTGGCACTTCTGCAGTTTAGCTGTCACTCACACTTTATTTGATTTCCTTTTTTGAAGATAGGGGCAGACAACCAACCGGAAGTAACAGAATTGGATATTTTTTTAAAATCCAAAATGACAATAATAACAGCGAACAATGTTTCTTTATTGAATATGAAAATATTTTATTTAATAATGTAAAAATTTATAAAAATAACTGTTTTTTTTAATTGTATGAATTGAAACTTTCTCAAAATAGTCAAGAGTGATTTTTAAAATGAAAATTTATCATTTAAATGAATAGTCAGTGATTTTTTTATTGTATGAATTAAAACTCTCAAAATAGTCAACAGTGATTTCTAAAACGAAAATATATCATTCAAAACGAAAATCCAACAAACAGTCAACATTGTTTTGTCTTTTTATAAAACTTTGTTAAACTACCGATATCTCGCAGATTGAGGTCATTCAGATACATTTTGGGATAAAAAAATTCAGTCTAACACTTCCGGTTGACTGGGTTGAATGAATGGAACTCTTTAATTACTATTTCTGATCACAGTGAGTGGTAGCTAAACTGCAGAAAAAGTTAGATAAAGAGAGATTTGAGACGGAAAAAACAAAAATGGCCCACACGAAAGTCCAAGCCCACAGTCCCCCACTAGTTCAGCCTCTCAAAAAATTAACCCCCAGACTAGCCCTAACCCCCCCCCCCCCCAAAAAGACCTCATCAAAAAAATAGACCAAACCCCAAACCGATGCCTCCTCCAATCACAAGCTCCATTAAGGATAGGGAATACAAATTAATCCCTTTGTCTCCAACTAAAAAAATTATGTCTCCAAGACCTTTCCCCTTTGTCTCCCCTCAGCATACCCCTAAAAGTACTCCTCCTACTTCCCCTAGGAAACAGCCTTCTCCCATCCCATCACCCTCCCCCTCCCCAATGGAAGAAATGCCTCCTCCACCAACCTCTGCAACCCAGAAGAGGCAAAGAAGCCCCTCACTCAAAAGGACAAGAAAAAAACGGCATTTCTGCCTGGCAAAGGTTTGTGTGTTGTCACTTAAGGCCTGGTGAATGCCACAAAAAACATTAAACATGCTAATGTAAAAAAGTTGCTTGACTTTAGAGATCCCTTCAACTTTTCCAATGCAAATCATGTACTGACTGTAATAAGAAGGAAATCTGAGGCCAAGGGACTTTGGCAAATGCTGGAGGAGGCAAATAATATTTTTTAAATAAATAAGCCTATGGCAATTTTAAAAAATGAGGAACTTGATTGCATGAGCAAAGATTGTGTTGGGAGGACCCCCGTTTGGTTACACCCATCCCTCTACCGAATAGCAAAACTAACATATCCTTTGGATGTTGGCGGTATCTCATACACCGGAGAGATTACAGAACAGATGGCCATGCATTCTTTTGGGGGAGCCGTCGACATCCTGACCTCGTCAATGTTCGTTTCTGGAACCCAACCTTAAGATATTCTCAATGGCTCTCCTTCTAGCAAGTGTGAATGTCCGAGAGCTGAAGGCCCACTTACGTAAATTTCTTATTACACTGGATTTTCAGCAGCTTGGAGTGAATGTATGTTGTATTCATGAAACCCACTTGGTTTCAGGCGACCATTTGGGTGCGTTGGCTAGGCGTTTTCATGTCTACTCAGCATACTTCGATTCTCGCTCAAGAGGTGTATCCTGGCTGGTAAGTAAATCATTAGATGTGTCGTTTGACCCTTGCTTCATGGATCCGGAAGGAAGGATATGTGTTTTTGATGTTACCATAAAGGATAAGGCATTTCGGCTCATCGGGGTTATGAGCCCAATCGCCCCAGTGAGCGTGCTCCCTTTTTTCGGCGGATTGATCAATTCATGAATACATCTCGGACGGTTATTTTAACAGGGGACTGGTACGCGGTCTTGGACCCCGATTTAGATCGTAACACGGATAGGGGAACTAACGATGATAGGGATGCTAAAGTATTTCGCGAATTCCTTGATAGGTTCGATCTTATTGATAAATTCCGGAATGAGAAACCCCTTGATAGAGTATGGACTTGGACAGCTAGGCGCGGCTCCGGTTCGGGACAGCTCTCGAGTTATCTCGACCGGTTCTTAATTAGAAGAGTCGACGTAGAATTATTACAATGTCCAAGTTTTCATAATATAGTTTACTCGGATCACAGACTCGTTCGGGTTCGAGTAAACTTAGATAGACCTAAGCCTAAATTAGCGGGTTACTGGAAGCTCAATACTTCGTTGTTCGAGGTGAAGGGCTTCCAGGAACAATTAGAACTAACCCTACAGTGAGAATTGGCGGGGGCTATCATTGGGAATGGGAGGTGGAATAGTCTTAAGGATTTAATTAGGTCATTTTCTGCCGATTTTAGCAGACGACTCAATCTAACAACTAGGGCAGTTAAAGTGACACTAGAATCTAGATTAGATCGGGCGGTGGAGGTGGGTGATAGCGTTAAAGTTACCATAATTAAGACAAAGCTGGCGTCCTTGACTACTAAAGAACACCAAGCATTAGTAATTAGGGCTAGGATAAAAAGATTGCCCATGGAAACATCAAATATGGCTGCTCAACTGCGTGAAGAAGAACGTAGACAAGCTACCGATCGACATATCGCCCGTGTCTCATTGCCGGATGGGCGTCTCGTGACTACAAACGAAGGTATTCTGAAGGCGTTTCGTTCTCATTTCCAGGATCTCTTTACCAGAGAGCCCAGTTTGTCATTAGCACAATTCGACCCCTATTTAGCTGACTTTCCTCGTCTCGAGGCGACTGAAGCGGCTAGGTGCGAAGGTTGTATAACAGAGGATGAAGTTCGGGAAGCCTTAAGGCGGGTCGGCCTTAACAAGTCTCCCGGGATCGATGGTTTGCCCTACGAGGTGTATTTGAGGTTGTCGCCCTTTTTGTTCCCTTACTGACTGCTTTATTTAACTCGTGGTTTAGGAATGGGACCATCCCCCAGCACTTAACCATGGGTATTGTGAAGTTGTTAAGTAAAAGCAAAACTGGTGGGGATGGGTTAGATAATTTTCGGCCCTTAACGATGCTAAATGCAGAGTTAAAGATTTTGTCCAAGATCTTAGCCAATCGACTGCAGCTTGTATTGGCTCGTCTTATAAGCCCGGAACAGATTGTGCTGTAAAGGGCAGGACGATTCAAGACAATTTGCACTCGATACGCTTGATCTTAGATAAAGTCGACACTGAAGACGCGCTGATCAATTTAGATCAGTCCAAAGCATTCGATAGGGTTGACCATCGTTATTTTGAGGCTGTTTTGTCTGCGGCCGGTTTAGGCACGCAATTTCGCTCTTGGATTCGCCTCTTGTATGCGAACCCCGTGGTACTGGTAGAGGTGAATGGTATGATGTCTAAACCCTTCAGTTTATCCAGATATCTTCGTCAGGGATGTCCATTATCACCGATGCTCTATGTGCTTGTGTTGGAGCCCTTCCTTCACAGGCTAAGGGTGACTCCGGCCCTTAATGTGATTACTTTGCCTGGTGGTTGTACCAGGTTGAAGTACTCCGCCTTTGCCGACGATTTGAATGTGCTTGTAACGAGCAGTGCCGAGATAAGCGTCGTCGACAGAGAAATCAGACTGTATGAAACGATAACAGGGGCCAAAATTAACTGTGCATCGGCACCTGGAAGGGTGTTCCCTTGCATGGGCCCTTCAGCTGGACAGACGGACCTTGCAAGCTACTCGGCGTCTGGTTCGGTCCCGATCTTCAGCTGGAGAAAAATTGGTCGGAAGTGTTGAAAGCGATTCGGGGCGCAGCTAGTCTGTGGACCCGTAGAAATCTTTCATTAAAGGGGAGATCGGAAGTGTGTTGCTCACACATCTACCCGATCATCCTATATCGTCTATCGATACTCCCACTCCCGTCGGATACGCTGCTGGAAATGCAGCGGGTTCTTTTCAAGTTCTTATGGCTTGGTAAGGCCCCTATTGTCCGTCGTGAGATTTGTTATCTCCATCCGTCTGAAGGCGGTATAGGTATGCCATGTATAGAAACCCGTCAGCACACCTTGAGACTATTCTACCTAGATCAAATGAGGTCACAAACTGACGGAAGCGGGGTCTTCTGGATGGAAGACACCAAGAAAGCATTCCCTGCTTTTAAAAGTGTGCACTTGGACGAGGGGGAGGCACACAGGTTGCCCCGAGGTGAGTGTTCATTTTTTCGCGAATGTAGACGCGCTTTAAAGTTTTTCTCAAGGGTGAAAGAAAGCCTCTCCGACACCCTGCTGATGTCCCGGAAGGCAAGATATCGGGTCATGGTGAGGGGAACCTTTCGAGATGTTAGGATTGAGGGGCTCGGTTTGTTGAGGGGTGAGCTACGCTCAATCTGACCTTGGACGCCTGGGTTAAGGTGCTTCGATAATGACGAGGCATCATTGATCTGGCTGATGATAAGAAATGCCCTCTGGGTCCAGAGGAGGCTTCATTCAGCTTGCTTGGCAAATTCGCCGACTTGTCTTAGGTGTGGTGACGAGGACGAGACCTTGGTTCACGCCTTCGTTACTTGCCGTATAGTCGTGCCGCTGATTAGGCTTGTTTCTGGATTCATGGTTCGCATTCTTGGCGTATCTTCTTTCAACCTGGAACCTATCAATGTATGTAGCAATTGGGCTCCGACAAGTGATAGGATAAAACGATTTTTATTTTTAAGCTTACTAGCAGTCATGAGAGATGCGATATGGAAGACTCGAATGAAGACAGTCTACGGAGCTGAGACCTACGCTCCTCTCGACCTTATTGCAATTTTCAAATATTATCTGAAAGCACGCATTAGGGCCGAGAGAGTGAGACTCTCTTCTGCAGATTTTGGTGAAAGGTGAGTGCGAGGTGCACGACTGTGTAGAGTGAGTGGTGCTAGAATAGAGTGGTATTTAGACGTACCCTAGGTAGAGGATTTTGGATTGCAAAACCGAACATTGACATTTTAAGTTAAGACTAGGACAGTTTTTTAATTATTATAAGTTTAATAACTTAGCTAGCGTGTGAATGATTTCATTATGCCCCCCCCCCTTTAAATTTTTTTTTTAGCCCGTCCCCCACCTAGGTGACAGAGCACTAGATTTGTCAGGATGCAGGTCACCCTTCGGAAATTTCTGAAGGAGGTGTTGTTAAATAAAGCGTTGGGGCCTGCATCAAACCTTTTTTCGAGTTTTTCGTTTTGACTGGCAAATCTGCGCATCTGCCAGTTTTGTAACGGGGGGTCTTTTACTAACTTTTTTTTTTCTCATTGTATGTATTCTCATTTATTGTTTTTGTATATAGTGTTTTATCATACCCCCCGCCCCCGTTGCATATTTGTAAATATGGGTTTAAGTAGGTTATTCATGGAGTGATTTCTTTGGGTGATTGAGAAGGATGTACAGTATAAATGTGGTATTTTGGTGAATGATGGTCCTGCATGGAACTAGCTAAGTTAAAAAGTTAGAATCGGACCGATCGCTTTTCCCTTCCCCTTTCTTTGGCTTTGTGCCGCATTTTGTAAAATTTTACAAATAAATATTAGCTAAACTGCAGAAGTACCGATGTTTTTAATTACTATCTATAAATTATTGCATGTAAATAGTTTCCAAAAGTTCAATCTTTTAATGCATGAGAATTTGCTTAAAAAAAGCAAGAAATCACTTTCTGTTCGACAGTTTAAATGTTTCTTAAATTCCTTTAAAATTTCGAACTGCTACGAAGTAATCCGTCCTTTTTTATTTCAACTATCTAAGGTTAAGAATAGCTGATTTGTTTACGAATAAACCGAGATGTATTCAGGTGGATTTAATTTCGAATAAAAATATTTTAAAATAGGGTTTAAAAGAATGTTTGGGTATATGTTACGACGCTCAGCAGAGGCGCGAACGGGGTCCAAAAAAAGAACGAGAAAGAGTTTAAAAACATAAATTTGCAACAAGTAAAGTTGACTTATGTCTAGAATAGACATTTTTCTACTTACCTATGTAATTTGTTTGTATTTTTACGTAGTATAAATGGCTTTTTATTAAATGTTAAAAAAAAATTTCTTGTTTTTTAAAACATCTAGTTTCTCAAAGAAAAATAGCGGCCAGTCCCTCTATATTATTACGTAGAGCGGCCATTTTGAATTCTTCGAAAACCGTCTGTTGAACTTAAATTTCTAATAAATAGCACTTCAAACGGGATAAATACACAAACAAATAGCACATGCAAGTTTGAAACTAACTTTTACAGCTTACAGTTACTTTTATTTGTTGTATATTTGTTTTTTTTAGCGTTTTTACTCTGTTGAGTCTCGTAAAAGATGCCCGAATGTTTTAGTATTCTATACCACGCCAGTATTTTATGTATTCTCATAAGTCAAGGGCGATAACTAAGTATGACTGAGTTATTTGCCCTTTTCGTCTGCTCAGACAGTCTCTCCCATTACATATTGTTTGTGTTTGGTTGTGTTTGTAGGCTCGGGAATAAAGTAACTTCGTACTTTCAAACGGTTTCGAGTAATATATCCTTATTTATTGGCACTATTTTATTTTTTATTACAATAAAAGAATCGATTAAATAGAAAATTTGTAATCACGCAGAGGCGAGAAACACATACACAGACGCACAAGAAGTTGTCACACACTTTTATTAATATAGATTACGACAAATAAAATATCTGAAATAATTACAGTTTCGTGATTCTGGATCGAATGAAATGCCGGCCTAACGCTAAGGAAGTTGTATGATTTCTTCTCAATTATCTTGTACAACAAAAAGAATAAAACTAAAACGCTTGTGTTTTTTGTCAGTTTTGGTCATCCATATACACATTGAGGAAAACGTTAACTTAGCAGCGGCTTAGTAGTCATCTGTATATCAATGATTTGTGTTTCTACGAACGAACAAGATATAAGTTTCTTTCTTCCCAGTAAGTCGTTTTTTTCTTATTTGTTGTTTCCTTAAAACGTATTCGATGATTCGTTAGATTAAATTTTCATCGATTCTCTTTTAACTTATGTTGTTTTGTTTAAAGAATAATGATTGTTATATCGCAAAAAAAAAAGTTTGGGGTATATGTTACGAGACTCAGCAGAGGCGCGAACGGGGTCCAAAAAAAGAACGAGAAAGGGTTTAAAAACATAAATTTGCAACAAGTGAAGTTGACCTACGACGAGAATAGATATTTTTCTACTTACCTATGTAATTTGTTTTTATTTTTACGTATTATAAATGGGTTTTCATTAGATGTAAAAAAAAAAAATGTCTTGTTTTTTTTCCCAACGTTTTCACAAAAACAATATGGTCGCTCCTAGTGATTTCGTTAGTAATCCCCCCCAAATCGGCCATGTTTTTTTTCGAAATTACGCTGTCAAAACTATTGATTTCTAATAAATAGCACTTCAAACGGGTTTAAAATACAAACAAATAGCACATGCAAGTTTGAAACTAACTTTTACAGCTTACAGTTACTTTTATTTGTTGTAATTTGTTTTTTTTTGCGTTTTTACTCTGCTGAGTCTCGTAAAAGATTCCCAAAGTTTGTAATGTAATGTGAAAATATAACGTCTCCCATGTTTGTACATTTAAACAATTGTATTGTAATTTATTTTGTTGTTTGTATTTTAATTCATGACATTATTTTTTGTCATTATTTTTTGGTGATAATATGTTGTTGTTTTTTAAAAAATAATATTTAATGTGTTATGTGTTTTATATATATATTGATGGACTCTCTCCCGTCGATTTCGACGTATGAGTGCCCCACCAGGGGCTGCCCGCGTGTGAATTTGTAATTGCAAGGGTTGCGCAATCTCTAACAACCGCTCTCCTGAGTCGGCATTGCTTGATACAATGGCAAGTAATAATACAAGACGACTGGAAACAATGCCGAGATAAGCAGAGAGCACATACAGCACCTGGTATTCCCAAATGGTCACCCATTTAGTACTCAACGCCGTTTAACTTCGGTGATCTAACGGGAACCGGTGTGTCATTTTAGAGGATGTCAATGGATTGAATAGAAACATAACGACAGAGATCAGGTTCTATAAAAAATGGCGTCCTTTATTTACATCAGGCAAAACATGAGTGCCCCGGTAAAGGGGCGTAACTCCAGACGGTGAAACTCTTATTCAGTCCCTCATGCAACATCTTCCCTTTTCTCAATAAATAAAAAACAGAAGATAAAGACAAACAAAAAAAAACAAAACAAAAAGTCTGATAAGAATTAAAAACAGAGTCTACAAAACACAGTGATCTAGGCATTCATTGTGCTGACTACCCTCCTACCTAACAGGGATTATTCTTCCCTTTCACTTATGTTGTGAAATCCTTGAATTTCATAGGATCTCTTATTATCCTTCCCGACCGTGTTGTCCGCAACCTTTCCGGACTTGGTTTTGTTGGGAATGGGGTCGGGTTGAGGTTTTCTCTTATTTCACCTTCATATTGTGGTGGTTCTGAGTTACATATCTCTTCTGTACTCTGCCCTGTATTCTTGGGTAACTCGCTCTGCACTTCATATGGCTGTTGTATTACTGATGTGAGTGGGGGTGTCTCTGCAGTTTTCTTCAAATCTACTCGATTCCGTCGATATAAGTCCCCACCCACTTTTACATGGTATGATCGCTCATCCAGTCTCCCTCATACAACAGCTTTCCTCCACTCTTTTTGACCATTTATGTGTGGTTTCATCCGTACTACATCTCCAGGATACAATGGTTTAAGTGGTTTTACTTTGTGGTTGAAAGAACGTTCTTGCCTCCTGCAGTCTTGCTTCACTGATTTTCTCAGATTTTTGGGCAATGCTGGCTTGAGTAAATCCTCCCTGGTTGGGAGAAGTGTTTTTGTTCTCCTTGACATCAGCTTCTGAGCTGGTGATAAGAGACGTTTGGCTGGCGTATTCCTGTGATCCAACATTGCTAGGTATGGATCAGCCTTATCGTCCATCGCTTTCCGGAAAAGGTTCTTTGCCATCTTTATCGCAGATTCCACCTTGCCATTTGCCTTGCTATTGTATGGACTGACAGGTGTATGTGTAAAACACCACTTTTTTGCGAAGGCAGAAAATTCCTGGCTACTAAACTGAGGCCCATTATCAGTTACAACCTGATCTGGTATTCCATGACGTGCAAAATGGTGTTTAAGTTTGGTTATCACTGTCTTTGCTTGTGTATTGAGAAGATGATCGATTTCCCAGAAGTTGCTCATGTAATCAACTGTGCACAGGTAGTCTCTATCTGCAAACTTAAAGAGATCTATTCCCACTTTCGCCCAGGGTCTGTCAAGAACTTCATGGACCATTAATGGTTCTGCCGGGTTGGCCACTTCATATTTTCTACATATGGAGCACTTTGAAACATAGTCTTTTATGTCACTGTTCATATTTGGCCAATACAAACATTCTCTTGCTCTTCTGCAACATCCTTCTACTCCCAGGTGTGTGGAATGCAGTTTTTCTTTCAACACCGCTCGCTGTGTCAGTGGAACCACTACCCGGTTTCCTCTGAAAATTAAGCCATCTTGCACCGTCATTTCATTCCGCATATTAAAATATGGTCTCACCTCTGGGTCAAGATGTATTTTTTCTTCTGTCCATCCTTCCAGAATTACTTGCTGCAACTGCTGCAAGCTTCTGTCTTCCTTCGTGGCTGAGCACAGTTCAAGCAGCCTTCTCTCTGTTATAGGAATATATTCTGCTTCCTTGACATCATCTTCATCGTCCATATTTTCACTGCCCAATCCATAGATGTATGCTCTTGATAGCGTGTCTGCAAGGAACATTTTCTTACCTGGATGGTACAGAACTGTAGCATCGTAAGCCTGTAGTCGCATCAGCATGTTTAGAATGTCGTTTTGGGCATTTAACCAATTCTTTTTTCATAATCGCTTCCAGTGGCTTATGATCGGTTAGTACTGTTATCTGTCGACCAAACGTATATTGATGAAACCGTTCACATGCGTAGACAACTGCTAGTAGTTCCTTTTCAATCTGTGCATAACGAGTTTCTGTGTCGGTCAGTGCACGACTGATATAGGCTAGGGGTTGACCTTCTTGTAGTAGTGCAGCCCCCATGCCCTTCTCACTTGCATCGCATTGGATGACCAAAGATTTGTTGGGGTCATAGTACCTCAACACTGGTGCCTCACTCACTACCTCTTTAATTTTCCCAAAAGCCTCTTCATGAATTTGGGACCATGTCCATGGCACATCTGCCTTCACCAAATTTCGAATTGGGGCCATCACATCAGATATGTGTGGTAGAAATTTTGCCAGGTAATTCACGAATCCAACCAATCGTTGCACTCCTTTCACATCTGTTGGACACGGCATCTCTTTTATGGCTCTTACTTTCCCAGGATCAGGAAGTAAACCATCACTGGTTATTATGTGTCCCAGGAAAGATATAGACGTTTGTCGTAGGTTCAATTTTTCAGCATTCAATCGCATCCCTGCGATCACGACATCTCTGCAACAGTTTCCTGAGTTTTCGGTCATGATCAATTGTTGCTTCTTCCATCGTTTTACCCTTCCCAATCACCAGGAGATCATCCGCTTTGTTAACCACCCCCTCCAAATCGGACATATTGTTAAAAAGGGTCTTTTGAAATATCTCTGGAGCTGGAGAAATACCGAACGGTAAAACCTTCCACCGGAACCTACCATATGGTGTAGCAAATGTTGTTAAGCGACTGCTGGCTTCGTCTAATTTTACATGCCAGAATCCATCTCGTAGATCCAGGGTAGAAAATAGCTTGCTGTCAGCCAGTTCTGGTAGTAAATCGTCCAGTGTAGGTAACTGAAAATGTTCCCTTTTTAGAGCTTTATTCAGTGGTCTTGGGTCTATACATATCCGCAGGTTTCCATTTTTCTTAGTTACCAGTGCTAACGCACTTACCCATGGTGTTGAGTCGCTCACTGGTTCAATAACATTCTTCTTAACCAGTTTTTCCAACTCGACTTTTAGCCTGTCTTTAAGTGCCACTGGTATTCTCCGTGTTGCTGCAACATTTGGTGTTACTCCTGGATCCACCTGCAAATGTACCTCTCCTGGTAATTGACCCAATTCTTCCCTGAACACATCTCTGAAGTCATTGATAATTCTGTCCGAGTACTGGCTGCTGGATTCATTCATCTGGGAAACTTTGGCGACCATTTTGAATTTGTTGTTATTGATTGTGACGAGTTCCATTTTCTGGATTGCATTTGCTCCCAGTAAGGGATGGAAATCCTCTTTCACAATGACAAACTTAACCGCATATTTTTGTCCAGTTTTGGGGTTTATCATTTTAACTCGACATTCTCCCAACGGCTTCACTTCTGCTCCATTCCACATGACAAGTCTCTTATTTGTATGTTCCAGTGTTTTTCCAATCACGTGTTTCACATTCAATATATTCACGGACGCTCCACTATCGAGCTGAAAAGCAATTGGTTTTCCCTTGACCCTCATTTCTGCATTTATCACCTCTTGACTCACAGCATTCACTTTTTCCTTAATCGTTATGTTGTCTACCTGTCCATAGTCTGAACTACTACTACTGTCGTTTTCCTGGTCCTCATATTGGGTTTTGACAGCCTGCACCTTCTTTTTCCTTGGTACTTTGCATTTCACGGCAAAGTGGTTTTTTCCATTACATTGATAACAGGTCTTGCCAAATGCAGGACATAACTCTTTTCTTGGTCCGTGCCGCAGTGCACATGCCCGGCAATCTCTGTCAGTTTGTGCCGATGTCTTTCTCCTGGGTTTAAAATCAACCTTATTCACTCCTTCAGGCCTTAGGATTCTGGACTGGACCGTGGCATTTTCAGACAGCTTACAAATGTCAATACATTTTTGTAAGTCTAACTGTCTTATTTTCAATAATTCAGCTTGTGTCTGGGGGTTGTGTATTCCCAGCACTACCTGATCTCTGAGTACTGATGAAACGCAATTGTCACAAAAATTGCACGTTTTTACTAACGTCCGAAGTGCCATAATAAAGGATTCCACAGTCTCTGATCCTCCTTGCTTTCTAGAATGAAATACGTAACGCTCGTAGGTTTCATTCGTTTCCCCTATAGCGTATTTATCAAATGCCTGAATAATTTCTGTGGGTGTTCTTTCATCTTCAGGTGTTAGAAATTGAAATCCGTAGTAAACTTTCAATGCGTCATCTCCCAACGTGTGAAGCAAAAGTGCCATCTGATATTGTAATGAATGTTTCGTCAAACACGTAATAATGGCGTAGTTATGCCATTTCAGTTTAAACAACTTCCAGTTCGCCGATAAATTATCTTCCATACATAAGGGCGCTGGTGGTCTTATACTAGCCACTGGTCTGTTTGTGTCTTCCGGCATTTTTTTTTTTTTTCTTTTCTTTTCTCCACGTGACGGACGTACGAATTTACAATTTGAAACAAGAATAATAAAGTTACTTATCTGTTTCTTATCCTTTTGTACATCTTACTTAGACATATCTTCATCCCACCGCTGCCACCATGTGTCATTTTAGAGGATGTCAATGGATTGAATAGAAACATAACGACAGAGATCAGGTTCTATAAAAAATGGCGTCCTTTATTTACATCAGGCAAAACATGAGTGCCCCGGTAAAGGGGCGTAACTCCAGACGGTGAAACTCTTATTCAGTCCCTCATGCAACAGACCGTGTATATATATATATATATATATATATATATATATATATATTTTTTTTTTGGGGGGGGGGGGATAAGCGTACATAATGCCCCCCCCCCAAACATAATGAGATAAAAAGGCACTTCTGCAATTTAGCTGTCATTTATTGTCATCACAAATCGTAATTAAAGAGTTCCATTCATTCAACCCAGTCAACCGGAAGTGTTAGACTCAATTTTTTTTTATCCTAAAATGTATCTGAATGACCTCAATCTTCGAGATATTGGTAGTTTTACAAAGTTTTATAAAAAAACAAAACAATGTTGACTGTTTGTTGGATTTTCGTTTTAAATGAAAATTATTCGTTTTAAAAATCACTGTTGACTATTTTGAGAGTTTTAATTCATACAATAAAAAAAATCACTGACTATTCATTTAAATGATAAATTTTCGTTTAAAAAATCACTGTTGACTATTTTGAGAGTTTTAATTTATACAATAAAAAAAAAATCACTGACTATTCATTTAAATGATAAATTTTCGTTTAAAAAATCACTGTTGACTATTTTGAGAGTTTTAATTCATACAATAAAAAAAAAATCACTGACTATTCATTTAAATGATAAATTTTCGTTTTAAAAATCACTGTTGACTGTTTTGAGAAAGTTTTAATTCATAGAGTAAAAAAAAAACATTTATTATTTTTATAAATTTTTACATTATTAAATAAAATATTTTCATATTCAATAAAGAAATATTGTTTGCTTTTATTATTGTCATTTTGGATAAAAACATCCAATTCTTTTACTTCCGGTTGGTTGTCTGCCCCTGCCTTAAAGCAGGGAAAGCAAATAAAGTGTGAGTGACAGGTAAACTGCAGAAGGGCCGATAAAAAATGGTGTATAAGAGATGAAAATGGTTTTATGTTGTTTTTTTTTAATAACATTTAATGAGGAACCATTTCGTGTAACTTATTCAGAATAGGGACACGAGCGTCATTTCCTGGTAGGGGCGCCTCAGGCAGTAAGTGATAAACTTACTCCACCCCAAAGAGTTGAAGGAAAGCCTTGGAGGGTGGACCTGTAGCAGTCATAGATCTACTTTGTAATGTGTATCAGTGTCTCTGTGAAATGGTTTGGCCAATTAGCTCGCAGGGCACATTGATACCATTAGTTCCTGTCGGAATTTTCGTGTCGTTAACGAAAAACCGCTCTAAACGATGGTTATGTTATCTAGGAAAATTATCATAAAAAAATTATAACAAGAGATAAGGAATGTAGTAATACAAGATGTTCGTAAAAGTTAAAATATAGTTTTATTTACAAAAAAAAGATAGCCTGGACTGCTTTTTTTTCCAAAGCTGGAATAAATAAATTATTCCTGGATAACATGCAAAAAAATACAACATCAGTATCTCTGAACATTAAGGTAGATACAACAAAAATTGCCACAATCAAAGTTAAGGAATAAATCCTTTTAAAACATGAACTTACTATAAAGTCCGTATTCTTACAAATCAATCAAAAGTCTCTTTTTTTTCTTTTCACCAAAGTTACAATCAAAAGAAATAAAATTAACAAACCGTGCCGAAGTCCAACATAATTTCCACGATAAAATTAACTCTTTTTTTATTTTATCAAACGTCTGTCAGAAAGTTCTTTTCTTCTTTTTCTTCAATATTTTCTTTTAGCAAATCCGATGCAATATGTATGGCACAAGAACAGTACACATTTCAAATAAACACAATACTCACTATTTTTCATCGTTCGTCTTGAATGGCGATCACGCGCAAATGTTCTGATTCGACTAGCATAGTTAAATATATCAAATCGATCTGTGTGCACAGACGATTAATCTCTATGATTCCTAATCTCTGATTAGAATCTTCTCGACAGCAAGGTATTTCACTTCTCGGGAGCTAAGCTCTTCAACATAGGCAATTTCGTTCCCGGAGCTATCTCTTGTCTCGTTCACATACTCCAATCTCCTTATTTCAAGTCTCTGGCTTGAAACAACTTCCCAAGGATAAATTCTTGACCGAGGGGAAAATATTTCCTAAACAACATGTAATTCAGCCAAGAGATATCATATCTCTTAAATTTCCTCAAGCAGAAATTCTTGCTAATTTAACGTCCCCACGTGGACGGAGAAACAGTTTTAACACGTCTTGTCATTCTGGTGTGCGACTCTGTTCTTGAATTTAACGTCCCCACTTGGACGGAGAAACAGTTTTAACATGTGTTCTCTTCAACGACTTACTCTGTTCTTAAATTTAACGTCCCCTCGTGGACGGAGAAACAGTACGCAGTTCTTTCCTGCCCAACGTTCAAATCTGTTCTGATTAAATTTCGCGCCGATATATCCAGACACGACAAATTGCATCATTGCTAAAAATAGAAATCACGTGACACATGGCCTTCACCGCATAACACCTACGCAATATCCATATGACCTTCGACCTGCACGTAGGCCCCCCCCTACCCTTCAACAAAGGGAAGTAACCGTTGACTTACTTAGAAAAACGTCTAGAAATTTCCACACTCTCCCGACAAAGAAAAAAAATGTACAATGTCTATACATGTCTCATGTACACATCAATACCACAAATAATCATTATCCTGTTCACTCACCTTCTTGCGAGTTCGAATGGGTCTAGAATTGGAAGTCGAGGAATGATCTCCACCAGCAACATCCGACTGGACCACATCAGGAACCTCCGAGGCCTGATGGGAATGAGTAACCGACAACTCCATCGGAAAAAGGTGTCTCAAAGAATGTTCCTGAGAGGAACCATCTGCCTTCTTAATCAGGGCAGATCTAATATGAGAATCATCACCTGGAGTCAAACCTATCACTCTACCCAAGGACCAATATGGGCGAGCTTTGGCTGGGTTCTTAACAAGAACCACATCGCCTATCGCGATGACATCACCAAAATCAGATTGGTACAGATCACCACTCAGTTCTCTCAAGCCGAGCAGGTATTCTTCGTACCATAAAACCTTAAATTTCTTTAAGAGAAGATCCCTTTGTTTCAGCTTCTCCAAAAGGTCACTCCTAGAAGGAGGAGAATTCTCAAGAAAACATTCTTCAGAATTTATAAAAACAGCACTATTACAATACGGGCGAATAAACGCGTTTGGAGATATAATATCCAAACCATCATCTCCAGAACATCTATAAGTTAGAGGACGTGAGTTAATAGCATTCTGTATATCAGACAACACAGAAAGAAGTTCAAAATAACCCAACTTCTGCCGACTCACTAACTTATAAAGACAAACCTTCACCGTCTTAACAAGACGCTCCCAAACACTGCCGAACCAAGCAGAATATAAAGGTATCGTCTGGTGCTTGATGTCAAAGGTACTAAACTTCTCTTCGAACTCGTCAGACACCAGCACTTGCTTAATCAAACCGCATCCAGCAACGAATGATTTAGCATTGTCTGAGTATATATGGGAAGGCACCCCATAAATGTTAAAAAATCTCACCAATGATAATATCACTGAGTGAGTAGACATGTCACCTACTAACTCCAAATGAACCGCCCTCACATTGAAGCACGTAAAAAGTAATATATACATTTTTTGCGGTCCCCTTTCATCTTCAACCCACAAGTGACCAGTAAAGTCTATCTCGGTATGGTTGAAGGGCTTCACAAAATTAACTCTGTGCTTAGGTAAATTGGTTACCTTGGGGTATTTGAAAGATACGGCATTGTATCTTTTACACAGAGCACAGGCAGAGATAACCGACTTCACTGCCTGCCTGGATTTATGTATCCAGAAACCTGACAAACGGAGTTTGCTGAGGGTAGCTGCAATACCCAAATGCTTACATTTGAGATGACAGTCCATAACAATCAAATCAGTTATATGACTGCCTCGAGGTAACAAAATCGGATGTAAAATTTCCGGAGGGTAAAGGCTGGCTTTACCAATCCTTCCCCCAGACCTTATCAAGCTTTTATCATCCAGGTAAAGATCCAACTTCGCCACCAAAGGAGGAATCTGACGGTTGGAGGGGTTCAACAAAAAGGACTTTTCCCTGGGAAGAAGCAAGGACTGCTCCAACTTAATCAAATAAATTTTGGCCACTTGGCCTGGTTCTTTCATGGATTTCCGCAACTTCAATACAAACTTAAACACGTAGGACAAAACTCTCATGAGTTTTCCCAAAGAAGAAAATCTCTTAAAATCCACTACCGGTGACAATTCCTGAATCACAGGAACCACAGAGATGGCATTAGTCAGCACTAACCTCTGACTGTCAGAACTCAAACAGTTCAAATCATACACTGGCCAGTTAAAATTCTCACCGACCAGCCACTGCGGCCCCGATAACCAAAAGGGCAATAGAGATTTGAATTTCGCCAAAGAAATACCCCTGGTGATCAGGTCGGCAGGGTTGTCAGAAGTGTTCACATACTTGAACATCACTTCCAAACCCTGTTCACACAATTTATCCACTCCCACTCGAATATCTTTTAACCTATTTCGGACAAATATACTCTTTGTCACAACTGTCTCGGACAGAATCCAGGACAACACGACTTGTGCGTCCACCGCAACCACCATTTTCTTGACCACATCCTTTTGAAACACCTTCAAAAGATTAGGGATACATTTCATCGCCAAAAAGACGGACATCAACTCAAGTGACGGCAAAGTTCTCTTTGCCAAAGGTGCCACCTTAGCCTTGGAAAATATTAATTTAGCAGCCCCATACTGGAAAATGTAAGCCGCAAAGCCAAAGGCTTGTTGTGAAGCATCACAAAAGATTATTAACGTGGCAGGCGCAGAGGAATCAACAGCACATCTGGGGATCCTCACACTATGCAGATTCATCAACTCAGGAAACAACTTGTTCCAAGTGAGCTGCAAACTCTCCGGTATCTTCTGATCCCATGACACCTGAGTTTTCCATATCTCACTGAGTATTACCCTTCCCTTGATAGTCACAGGCAAAACAAGCCCCAAAGGGTCGAATATGGAAGAGTTCTGCGATAGGATGCCCCTTTTTGTATCAGCCGGCACATCCAAGGAACCGACCGCCACATGCAAATTATCCTGCACAGGATCATACTCATAACCCAACACCCTCTCCAGAGGAGAATCATGGGTGACAAAACTTTTGTCAGCTTTCATTCGAGTGGTCAAAACATCACTATTGGAATTACAGGACCTTAATGAAAAATTACCATCCTGCATGATACTCATTGCATTCAGGTATAGGTCCAACAAAGTTTTCTGTGAATTGTGAGTTTTTATAAGATTATCCACATAAAAATTTTCCATAAGCATATCCCTACATAAACTATGAGGGTATTTTTCAACATGATGTCTAATGACGAAGTTGAGAATAAATGGGCTGGCCACAAACCCAAAAATCAATGTTTTGTAACGATAACATTCCAGTTTATCATTCAATTTCACAAAAAAGCAAAACCGATTCTTATCTCTTTCGGTTTCCAACCGAATCATGAGAAAGGCCTTACGGATGTCAGCCAACAGGACATAACGGTCCATACGAAACTTCAACAATAACTCTAGCATATCCGTGAAAAGGTTAATTCCCGGATAGACACAATCATTCAGAGAGGGATGTCCACCTGTTCGCAACGAACAGTTGAACACCGGCCTTATCTTTGTGGTACTCTGACCATTAGCCTTAATAACCGGACGGTGAGGAATCCAAGTATAATGAGTGAAATCCTCTGGATTCACTTCCACTCTCTCAATAATATCCTCCCTCTCCTGCTCTAAGAAAACCTGGCAGTAGTCCTCATATAGACCCTGCCTCGCCAAACGAGTGACAACCTTATCAAGCACATTCAACGACACTTGATGGCTGGAAGGAACAGAAGGCAACTTTCCCTCGTCCCATGGCAAACTAACATAGTAGCAACTGTCTCGGTACGAGATCGAATTGCGAAAGGCATCAATTTTATTCTTGTCATAATCACTTACAGAGTTCTCAGTAACTCCTAGTGTTTCCAAACTAAAGAGCTTGTCCACGGCTCTTTCCACAGAAGAATCAACAAAACTATCGAAAGGGTCGAAATATTGAGACTTCGGCTCAAGCACAAAATAAACATGTGTCATAAGGCACCGTGAGTGTTCGGACACAACTTGGCTGTAATTCGCGCCAACAACGGAGGCATCCGTTTTCTTCATAACAGGACTCACAAAATTGGACATATCTCCAAAAGGCACAATTCCTTGAGGAAACTCAAAAACAGACCCATTCATGAAGGGAGACAACTTCATGGGTCCCAAATACATCAGTAGGTCAACACCTACCAAACCATGTACAGTAATACAATCATTTTCAACATTTGAAAAGTCAGCAGCCAATTTCCCCCCACACGCAATAATACTCTCAATAGCAGTAGACAGACCCCTGACGTGAAACTGAAGGTCCAAGCCTTCGTCCACCAAAAAGGGTATAACACACTCAGAGTTCGGCACTTTGACCCGCAACTCGAGTTCATTTAGGCTCCTTCTGGCCGTTCCGAGAAAAGTCTTAATAAAGAAGTCCCTTCTCCTTACAGGCATAGAACGGCAATTCAAAAGGTCCAGAACTACATCAGACAAATAGGAGCGCTGGCTTCCTGAATCCAACAGACAATTGAAAGATTTTACAACTCCATTATTGACCACGTCAATTTTAATTATAGGCAGGAGAAGATTCACTTCTCCCACCTGGAGACAGGGGTTAGTATCCAGCCGAGACTTGTCAAAGTCAGGGCATAACGCACCTGCATGTTCGCAACTTTTACATTTCCAACAGGGGCGGAGACAACCACTTTTACCGGGGCACGCCTCGGCGTTATGGAACGGGCTAGTACAACGGGTACACAACTTAGCCAATTGGCATTGTTGTAACCGATCCCTTAGAGAGGGATACTTCCCGCAATAGTAAGCAATATGGCAGTCACTACTGCAAAGGAAGCACTTATGTCGACTGGGTTTAGTTTTTACAAAAAAGTTCTCCAAAGTGGAGGGCTTCTTACAGCACTACCGGGCCTGAATCTAAAGGAACCAGACGAACGCGGTATGGCGACGGGCTTTACCGTTTTAACCATCCTGGGTTTGACGATATCCAACGTGCGCAACACCTCAGAATAATTACCAAAGATATCTCCCAGAGATGGGTAATTACCATTGACGGTATGAATCAGCTCCCGTCTCACAGAAATAGGAAGTTTTTCAAAAATAATGCTACTTAGCAACAGATTGCCGGGGGCCTCCTCCTCTAGAAAATCCATACCAAAGGAGTTTTTCAGCTCGTATATTTGAGCTTTCACCTTAGTTAGAAAGCTCTTCACCGAGTTAGTATCTGAATCCCCAAGAGGTTTAGCACTATGGAGATCTTTAAAAATAGAGTTTACAATAAACTTTTTATCTAAAAATTCTCTATCTAGGATCTCCATCGCTGCCTCAAAGTTGGCATCCGAAATGGAAAGATGTCCCACTATTCGGTGGGCATAGCCCCTGAGGTGATTTTTCAGAATAATCAACCTCGTGGACTCACTGGGTATATTTGACACGCAATTTTCGAACTCCTTCGAGAAGTTGAGATACGCCAATCTGTCGCGTTCCAAACTCATGGGGTCGAAAACAGGACAGACAAGCTTTGGTGTCACACTACAAAGGGACGCTTTAGACTTCTCCCCTTCTCCATTATGTGGGGAGCCCTCATCCTTCCACATGCTCTCCAATTCGCTGAAACGTCGATCCACATGGATACGATATAACGTTTCGCTCCGACAGTTCTCAGACATCTCTTCGCGAGACTCGCTCTCAATATAGGCACTTGTGATCTGCTCATTGAGCGAATCAATGGACGCAAAGAGTTCCTTAACCCTAACCTTCTGGGAAGAAACAAATTCCCGGTTCTCCCCCTCGCCACCCCCAAGAACATCAATAATAGTATCGACTTTAATTTTTACAATATCTCGCCTTTCTACAAGGAGATTAACAGTGGGGGTAGACGCCATTATGAACAAAATACAATATGGCGATCAGGTGTGGGCTAACCTAAAATAGGCGCCAAACGTCTTCTCAATGGCGGGAAAATGACAACGTAAAATTATCTAAGTAAGATTCCTACAAAAAAAAATGGAAAAAGGCTGTACCATAGTTAACCAAAGTCGTTCAAATGTAATTCTAACAATTCCACTTATCAATCAAAGCAAAATTCTCAAGGGAAAAATAATTACACAAAAATCATTCAATATCCAACATTCAACAGTTCACAAAAATGGCGACTTAGAATACGCGGGAAATTCACAAAAATGACTCCACGTGGCGAACAAAAATGGCGCTCAGACTCTTAAAAAATGCAATTTTCACATAAAATACATAAAAGAAAAAGAAAAAAAAGCAGTCAGCTTAAAACAGTATTAAAACCTGAACATCTCGCATTTGACTACGTTTTAATTGTAATGAATGGGCTGCCGAATCCCGTGCATCACGTCTGACACACGCAACTAGGCGCCAAGGCAGAAAGGAGATTATAACTTGAAGTAAGTTCCCTCATTGACTTAGTACCAAAAAATAGCAATAGAAGAAACCCAATCCAAATTAGTAGCACATTTTCGAGTATTTTTTCCAACACGCGAAATATGAAACAAGAAGTAGAATGCTTTTAATAGAAAGAAAATTAGATTATTCCCAGCACATCATCTGAATACGTTCACCCAAACGAATCTAGGATAGAAAAAGCAGAATGCTTTTAATAGAAAGAAATAGATATTATTCCAGTATATCGTTTTAATACGTTCATTGTAAAACGAAAATGGTACCAGAAAAAAAGCAGAATGCTTTTAATGGCAACAAAAAAAAGCAGAATGTCGGAATTTTCGTGTCGTTAACGAAAAACCGCTCTAAACGATGGTTATGTTATCTAGGAAAATTATCATAAAAAAATTATAACAAGAGATAAGGAATGTAGTAATACAAGATGTTCGTAAAAGTTAAAATATAGTTTTATTTACAAAAAAAAGATAGCCTGGACTGCTTTTTTTTCCAAAGCTGGAATAAATAAATTATTCCTGGATAACATGCAAAAAAATACAACATCAGTATCTCTGAACATTAAGGTAGATACAACAAAAATTGCCACAATCAAAGTTAAGGAATAAATCCTTTTAAAACATGAACTTACTATAAAGTCCGTATTCTTACAAATCAATCAAAAGTCTCTTTTTTTTCTTTTCACCAAAGTTACAATCAAAAGAAATAAAATTAACAAACCGTGCCGAAGTCCAACATAATTTCCACGATAAAATTAACTCTTTTTTTATTTTATCAAACGTCTGTCAGAAAGTTCTTTTCTTCTTTTTCTTCAATATTTTCTTTTAGCAAATCCGATGCAATATGTATGGCACAAGAACAGTACACATTTCAAATAAACACAATACTCACTATTTTTCATCGTTCGTCTTGAATGGCGATCACGCGCAAATGTTCTGATTCGACTAGCATAGTTGAATATATCAAATCGATCTGTGTGCACAGACGATTAATCTCTATGATTCCTAATCTCTGATTAGAATCTTCTCGACAGCAAGGTATTTCACTTCTCGGGAGCTAAGCTCTTCAACATAGGCAATTTCGTTCCCGGAGCTATCTCTTGTCTCGTTCACATACTCCAATCTCCTTATTTCAAGTCTCTGGCTTGAAACAACTTCCCAAGGATAAATTCTTGACCGAGGGGAAAATATTTCCTAAACAACATGTAATTCAGCCAAGAGATATCATATCTCTTAAATTTCCTCAAGCAGAAATTCTTGCTAATTTAACGTCCCCACGTGGACGGAGAAACAGTTTTAACACGTCTTGTCATTCCGGTGTGCGACTCTGTTCTTGAATTTAACGTCCCCACTTGGACGGAGAAACAGTTTTAACATGTGTCCTCTTCAACGACTTACTCTGTTCTTAAATTTAACGTCCCCTCGTGGACGGAGAAACAGTACGCAGTTCTTTCCTGCCCAACGTTCAAATCTGTTCTGATTAAATTTCGCGCCGATATATCCAGACACGACAAATTGCATCATTGCTAAAAATAGAAATCACGTGACACATGGCCTTCACCGCATAACACCTACGCAATATCCATATGACCTTCGACCTGCACGTAGGCCCCCCCTACCCTTCAACAAAGGGAAGTAACCGTTGACTTACTTAGAAAAACGTCTAGAAATTTCCACATTCCCTAAGGAACTGCTTGAGCTCCCTTAGCATGTGCGGACTATCATCAAACGCTACCCTGGCACCTGCCAGTAAGTATCGCCTCAGCTTTTCTCTTACCTCCTCGTCCACTGGACTCTCATGGTGGCTGCTATCTTCACCTGAAGATATTTGAACTTCTCTCCTTTCGGACACTGTCCTACGTTTCTTTCTATCCATACCAAATGGTATAGGTAGCCTCCAATATACGAATACACCCCTTTCGTTGGTTGTTGTAAAAAAAGTTTCGTTTGTTTCTTTAATTCATTTCGTGTGTTAAAATAAGATAGGGGATAACAAACCCTCTATTCTTACAGACCTCCTAGAACTGCAGAGGACAAACCCATAGACTGGCGGAATCAAGCCCTGAAGGCCAAGACAATACTGGTCTAGAGGGTGTAGTATCTATCGGAACAGATACTACACTTTGGTCTTCGCCAAAAAGCGAAAATATACATTTTTTAAAGTAATGCAAATTAAATTAATTGATAGAACTTTTATCAAAGAAATTACAATTTGTGAAAATCAACAGTATACTGATAGAACATTTATTGAAGAAAATAGAATTTGGGAAAATCAACAGTATATTGATAGAACATTTATTGAAGAAAATAGAATTTGAGAAAATCAACAGTCATCGGTTTGGTTTAAAACATTATTTATTTTATTTTTATTTCAAAACGAACAGTTTTTTGTTTGGATTAGCAGATTTTTTTTCATAGTTATCGAAGAAATTCAAATTATTGATAGAACATTTATTACCGAAAATAGAAAAAGAGAGTTGTCTGCCCCTTACACCATTGGAGCTCTTCTAAAATAAATTCGCTCGTGTCCTTATTCTGCATAAGTGCCAAAATCTTATTATTAACAGTTTGAAATGTGTAACTATGCTACAATGGTTGAGTATGAACACTGGCCGCCGTCCATGTTTTGGACGAGAACTGTATTAAAACGTCTTCTTTTTCCCTATTACTACATAATAATAAATTGATTTTAACTCTCAAACCTTCCTTATTTAATAATATAAAAAAAAAACATAAAACCATTTTTATCGCATATACATATTTTTTGGCATTATGCTGGGAGACGCCATCCTGAACCCATATATTTTTTTTTTAAATTCAATTTAAAATGTTTTTTGTGATGGTGATTATTTTGCAAAAACAAAGTTAGAAATATATAAATGTAATTTTTCTTATTTACGTCCCCCACGAGGTGAAAGTTAGGTTTCAATTGGGATGCGGAAAGTCCCACCAAAATTCCTCTCTCACAGAGATTATGTTGCTAGTCTCAGTCTCTTCTATAAATACTATTATAGCATGTGTTCTTCAGAATTATGAGATCTACTCCCCGCTTCTTTTGTTCCAGCTCGTTTGAATCATTGGTCTAGTGGTCCCAATAAAAACGCTGTTTTGATACCTCATTGTAATACAGCTTCCTATTCCAGTAGTTTCTTTCAAAGAACCGCGGGCTTGTGGAACTCTCTTCCTGCTGAATAGTTTCCTCCTATCTATAATCTGTGTCTTTTCAAGACTAATGTCAACAGGCATCTCCTGTCTTTGCAATAATCATATTTGTTCTTGTTAGCTCCTTACATCAAGTGGCTTCATGTCTTGTCTCGAACGATTTCCATAAAAGAAAAACAAATGTTATGTCTAATTAATATAATCAGTTGGTTAACGGGCATGAAGTCTATTGGACGTGACTTCCGCTTACTTCTGTAAGTTTTAAACCAATTCTTTAGCAGTTTGAAAAATCACACATTGAAAACGTTGCTGAAATGGCAATAATAAGGAGAATATTTTTTTAATATTTTGTAAACCTGGACAACGCAAATTATTTGTTGTTTAAAAATAAATTATTTATTTACTTTAAAAAACTTTTTTTAAAAACTTGAGTACTTTCGGTGGTAAACACCCTTGTCAGAAGTATAAGCATATTTTTTTTTCTCTCTGACTGAGACATATCTATCGCAGTCAAGTTGAAATTCGTCTTTATGTTATCGACGACCAATGTTGATATGCCGCTGTGTGTAGCATGTGGTTACATGAATAAGATTTTTTTCTAATTAAAATACACAATTTTTATATAATTTATTTTAATCCGAAATTTTCATATAAATTATTCAATATTCTTATAAATTTGAAGACTAAAATATAAAAACTTGCGGATGTCGCATTTAATGGACTTCATGACTGTA